>JAQJVK010000001.1:56361613-56961613 GCA_035578135.1 Flexamia atlantica
GCTAGGATTTGTAAAGGCTTAATTCATATTGTGACTTTTCATTACACAAATTACAACTCCTTTCATTACAACTCCCTCATTTTTTCCTAACCTTCATGTCTTACCAACACTTGCCCCTTATAAGCCAACTAACCTCCCACATAAAACCCCCCAAAACCAATTACGTCCCAAAATTACTAATATCTTGTACAGAGTAGTTGTAAACTGTTTAATTAATTTTGTCTAGATTTTTATACCCAAACCCCCCTTGAATACGACCGGAGATACCAGGTATGGCGACTTTGTACGTGAACAAATAAATTAATATTTCTATGTGACTTTTCTATATTAAAACTCCTCTCCAAGGAACTCACAGAAGGGGGCCTGGGGCGAGCCGAAGGCGAGTCTATATATTATACAGCCGCTTGTGTAACGAAAACCTCCATAACCAACTGCGCCCCTAAACTACTAATGATATCTTGACCAGTTTATAAGTATAAACTGTTTAATTAATTTTGTCATGTAACTTTTATTTTTCCAAACCCCCCGACCACGACCGGATATACATGGTATGGTGAATTTGTATGTAAACAAATAATTCAATTCAACTACGTTACTTATCAATATTAAAATCCCTCTGAAGGGACCCACAGTAGGGGGCCTGGGGGCGGAGCCCCCAGCGAGCCGAAGGCGAGTCTAAAATATATACAATCCGATGTGTAACTTACTAATTAATAGATACAAATTCAAACCATACTTCCCGACGACCTAGAGACTTGAAATTTTGCATGAATTTTCCTTGGAGGGTCAATGTACAGGAAAAATTATCAAAAGTCGACATTTTTTATTTCAACCCTCTCAAAAAAATTACTTAAAAATCGCTAAAAAACTTTTTTTAAAGAAATGTTATTTTGAGCTCTAGTGGTCGAACGGATGGTCCTATCGAGAAACGGGCTGAACCATGTGCCACGGATTTTTCAAGATCTACAACTTTGGTTCAGTGACTTTTTGCCCTATCTCGTCTCCTTCACCCTTCGATTGCTCTAGAAATTTCAATTTTCGAAGATTTTCCTTTGGTTTTCCAGCTCCAGTTGGCTTGATATTAAACGTATAGGGTTGAAATTTGGTTCACATCGTCTGTACAGCATATATGTTACAAATCCCCAATAATATAATTAGTTCTTAACATATAAATGCATCTAAAGCTAAAAATCTTTGACATTTGCCTCGTTAAACCCTCCTGACATGTTCTTTTAAGTTGCTGTTTAATGCAGCTTTCATAACTGCTAATGTGTTTCTTATCGGTAAAAATAATAATAATAAATAACTTTTATAGATAAATATTCTTTACAAGCAAAGTTGATGTTTTAAGCCTGAAAATACTTCAATCGTATGATTCTTTCATGCGCTAATTGTATTTAAAACAATGATTTTACTTTTATGTTCTCGCTGTTTTCACTTCATACCTGCGGTAATGCAATACGTGCCTAAATCAGATTAAAGAATCAGCAGGTTATTATCTGGTCGAGTGGTTCTCTGGTTTAGTTTTACCGCGCTTAGATATAAGTTCTATTCTGCGTTATCGGGAAAATGCAATACGTTTTTGTCGACTTAAAATTTCTCCATTTTTTTCTATTTAGAATTTTAATATTAGAACACCCGTCGAAACCAAATATTTGTATTATTTAAACGTAAACATTTTCAACACATCTTTAAATATTGCCTTCATTCCGTGTATTGCAGTGTTTCAGTACCAGAAACAACTATTATATTTGTTATCAGTAAAAGAGTAACAAATCTCTCTATATTAATGCCCTATTAATACAATGACGGGTGGTCGAAAAAAATCTTCCAGTCTGGTTTGTTTGTACTAATTAGTGATGACAAATGCCTGAACAAAATCTAAATCAAAACATTAAAAAAACTATCTTTGTATTGATATTAGTATTACTTAGATTTGATATTATACGTAGAGGGCTGTAATCTGGTACACATCATCTCTACAGCATATATGTTACAAATCACTAATAATATAACTAGTTCTTAGTACTAAAATGCATTAAAAGGTAATAAATCTTAGAAATTTGCCAACTAAGACTTAGATCCCTGAAAATTTTCAAACAGTTAATTTATGATTTTCTGTTGAGCTAGGAACCTGAAATTTGGCATGCACTTTCCTAATTGCTTAAAACCGAGGTTAAAATTATCATAACTTGCTAATGTAATTTTCAACCCCTTAAAAATTATCATAAAATCGTTAAAAATGTCTTTCTAAAAGCTGTTATTTTGAGCTGAAGTGGCCGAACGGATGGTGTTACCAAAATATGGACTGCACCATGTGCCACGGATTCTTCATGTTCTTCAACTTTGGTAATTTGATCTTTTGCCCTACCCTCCTCATTTACCCTTACATAGCTCTAACCCCTTTCAACCCCGAAACCGACCAATAAATGAAACAAATTAAGCATTTTATATTGTTTGGAGATTTTATTTTTTAATAAATACTTTTGCCTCACGCCCTTAGCTCACCAACCCTCACCCCTTTCAAATAATTAACTATCTATAACCAAAAACCCCATACCACCAACAACCCCTCCCCCTTGAACAAACCAAAAATAACTTGTGCTAAGAATTAGTAAATAACCTGTAACTTTTGATGAAATACGTTTACCTCAAACAGAGCCCCATCAACCCTCTCCAAAAAAATAGCCCCACCCCTCCATCATAAATACCTCCACCGGCTACTTCCCTCACCTACTGACCCCCCAAACAATAAATTTTGCTAGGATTTGTAAAAAGTTTATTCATGCTCTGACTCTTCAATACACACCTCCTTCAATTTTTCCTAACCTCCAAGTCGGCATCGCAAAAAGAACAATTTATAGTTAAATTTCCTACAACTTTGGTAGATATGTAATTTACCCTACCTTACCTCCTTCGCCCTCAATGTAGCTTACTCATTAGAACAGACCTGATCTCTAGAAAACTTACAACCTTGGGGGTAAGGAGCTTAGAAAACAAATGGTTTGTCAGCTACCTAAAATTGAGATCCCAAGTTGTAGATATCCAACATACTAAATTTGGCGTCACTACCACATTTAGATTAGATCCTAAACCAATCGCAAGGGGAGTCCCCAGTTATCCGTGCTGGAACCTGTTCTGTTCATTTTGTTTTCTAACGACTTCCCGTCTCTAATTCAAAATTACAATATCAGCTGCATAATGTATGCAGACGATACAACTCTCTTTTTAACAAATTTTCCGCTAAGAGAAAACTCACTTCCCACTAACTACACTGCCCTATAACACGACCAAAGATACCTTGTACGGAGTTTTTAAACCTAACAATAAAATTAATTTTGTTTTTGTGTCTTTACAAAAACCATCACCTCCCCCCCCCCCAATAAGGAACACATCACTGGGGGCCTGGGGGCCCCCAGCGAGCCGTAAGGCGAGTATGTATATCTATATCTCTATATATATACAGCCGGATGTGTAACTCACTCACGTATACAAATTCAAACCATACTTCCGGGTTGGCTAGAAACTTGAAATTTGGCACGAATAATCCTTTGGTTGTCAAACCCCCGGTAAAATTGTCAAAACGAAACATTTCCACACCCAACCCCCCCAAAGGGGGGAAAACTTGAAGTTCGAAAAAAGTACTTTTCGTTTTCGGGCTATAGTGGCTAAACTAGAGGTCCTATTGCAAAACGGACTGCTCAATGTGCCACGGATTTTTCACGATCAACAACTTTGGTCCTGTGACTTTTGCCCTATCTCGTCTCCTTCACCCTCAGATTGCTCTAGATTTTTCAATTTCCGTAGATCTTCCCTAGGTTTTCCAGCATTAGTTTACTTTATATACTACTTAGGCCCCTGTAAATTTGCAGAAACATGTATTGGGTGGTCACTCTAAATATAAAATTCTCAAAACCAAACAATTTTAACCCCTTCACCCCCCAAAAGGGGGTAAAACGGAGGAAAGTTTGAATTTCAATAAAAGTACTTTTCGTTTTTTGCCTCTACCGGCTAAAATAAAGCATCTGTTCAAAAACAAAGGTTATTTCCTTAGTTGAAATTAAACTTCCTACAATTTTGGTCATTACGTATTTTGCCTTATCTCACCTCCTTCACTCCCAAAATGACCTCTAAATTAAAATTTTCATAGATTTTCAGTTTATTTTGGGTTTTGATGATGTTTATATTTATTTTTATCTTACAGACCTCTATTTTAACACTGATATAGTAAGTTTGATCCTCTAGGGTTATCGGGGGTCATTCCCAAAATTCACCCTGTTTCAACCTCTAAAATAGTCCTCAAAACTTAAACTTTCGTTAAATTTTAAGCTTACCTCATGGTATTTATTTTTTGTCAACTATATTTTTGGCGGGGATGCCGAATTATTGACACGGAGATAGTCAGTTTTACGTTTCCGGTTAATTATAGGTACTTTGCAATTTTCACCCCATTTCTACCCCTAAAAATGTCGTATCAAGTTGAACTTTTATTAAATTTAAGATTTGATTCGTGTTTTTTTGCCATTTTATTCATTGCTGAAAGACTTAATTTTTGACCAGGGATTCGTCAGTGTCAACCTCCACGTTTATCCTAAGTCATTTGTAATTTTTAAAATCTATCAACCCCGAAATGTGACCAAAAAAAGAATCAAAAGCATTCTTCAAATTAAGGCAATGTTGTTTTTAAACAAATTCTTTTGCCTCACCCCTCACCTCTGACTCCACTAACCTTCTTTCAAAACGATAAAAATAAACCCAACCCCCTCCGCAAAAACCCCCTCTAAAGTAACCCTTTAACTACATCCCACTAACTACCCTCCCAAACATTACAATGGTATATTTTGCTGAGTATTTGTAATGAGTTTAATCGCAATTTTGTGACTTTTCAATACACACCCCCTGCTTTAGGGCGAAGAGCAACAAGGGGGCCTGGGGGCGTTAAACTAATTTTGTCTTGTAACTTTCAACATCCAAACCCCCCTCTGACCACGACTGAAGATACCTTATATGAAGACTTTGTATGTTAACATATATACTAATTTTGTTATGTGCCTTTTCAATATCAAAATCCCTCTCCAAGGAACTCACAGTAGGGGGCCTGGGGACGGAGCCCCCAGCGAGCCGAAGGCGAGTCTATATTATATACGACCGCATGTGTAACTCACTCACTCACTCACTCACTCACTCACGTATACAAATTCAAACCATACTTCCCGATGAGCTAGAAACATGAAATTTGGCACGAATATTACTTTGGTGGCCAAGCCACAGGAAAATTTGTCAAAACAAAACATTTCCACCCCCAACCCCTAAAAGGGGGGGAAGACTTGAATTTATAAAAACGTACTTTTCGTTTTCGGGCTCTAGCGGCTAAACTAGAGGTACTATCGAAAAACGGACTGCACCACGTGCCACGGATTTTTCATGATCTACAACTTTGGTCCTGTGACTTTTTGCCCTATCTCGTCTCCTTCACCCTTAGGTAGCTCTAGAACTTTTAATTTTCAAAGATTTCTCCGGGTTTTTAAGTCCCAGTAGATTTAATATTATACGTAGAGGGCTGAAGTTTGGCATAAATCATCTCTACATCATATATGTTAAAAATTGTTAGTAATATAACTAGTTTCTGACATTAAAATGTATATAAAGTTAAAAAACCTTCAAAATTCGCCAAATATCAGCGATTTTCTAGAGGTATTTCATTCCAGCTCAAACCATACTTCCCGATGAGCTAGAAACTTGAATTTTAGCACGAATATTTCTTGGAGGGTCAGCATCTAGTGAAAACTATTAAAACTCATAATTTTTTTATTTAAACCCCCAAAAAAAATTACAAAAATCGCTAACAAAAGCTATTTTTAAAGCAGAGGTTTTTGAGCTCTAGTGGCCAAACGGATGGCCCTATCGAAAAACGGACTGCTGAGTGCCCCGCGGATTTTTCACGATCTACAACATTGGTCCTGTGACTTTTTGCCCTATCTCGCCTCCTTCACCCTTAGGTTGCTCTAGAACTTTCAATTTTCTAAGATTACCCCGACGTTTTTCAGCTCCAGTAGATTTATTATTATACATAGAGGGCTGGAATTTTGTTCAAATCATCTCTACAGCGTAAATGTTACAAACCGCAAATAATATAACTTTTATTGGTGTTGAAATGCATATAAACTTGAAAAAATCTTCGGAATTCGCCAAATTCCAGCAATTTTCTCGAGGTAATGTATTTCGTATAACCCTGATACACTACCTAGACTCCTGATAATTTGCAATCAGTATGTATATGACTTGATTTTGTGCCCTGTCTCGTGTCTTTCGCCCTCAGATAGCTCTAAACCCTTTCAACCCCGAAACCGACCAATAAACGTAACAAATTAAGCATTTTTCATATGTTTGGCAATATTATTTTTAAATAAATAATTTGGCTTACGCCTTGAGCCCACCAACCCTCACTTCTTTCAAATAATTGTCCCCTAAAGCCATAAAACCCCTACCACCAATATCTCTTGACCCCTTGAACAAACCCAAAATACCTTGTGCTGAGGATTTGTAAACAATTAATTTAATTTTCACCTGTATTTTTTAAGAAATAAGTTTACCTCAACCGAGACCCTCCTACCCTTTCCCAACAAAAAAGCCCAAACCCCTCCATCATAAATCCCTCCACTAAATACTCCCCTCTCCCCCACCAACTGCCCCCCAAACGATAAATGTTGCTAGGATTTGTAAAGGCTTAATTCATATTGTGACTTTTCATTACACAAATTACAACTCCTTTCACTACAACTCCTTCATTTTTTCCTAACCTTCATGTCTTACCAACACTTTCCCCTTATAAGCCAACTAACCTCCCACATAAAACCCCCCAAAACCAACTACGTCCCAAAACCAACTACGTCCCAAAACTACTAATATCTTGTACAGAGTAGTTGTAGACTGTTTAATTAATTTTGTCTAGATTTTTATACCCAAACCCCCCCCCTGAATACGACCGGAGATACCAGGTATGGTGACTTTGTACGTAAACAAATAAATTAATATTTCTATGTGACTTTACAATATTAAAATTCCTCTCCAAAGAACTCACAGTAGGGGGCCTGGGGGCGGAGCCCCCAGCGAGCCGAAGGCGAGTATATATATACAGCCGGATGTGTAACTGACTCATCCGTCGGGATACAAAGTTTAATCGACTTCCCGATGAGCTAGAAACTTGAAATTTGGCACGGATATTCCTTTGGTGGTCAAACCCCAGGGAAAATTATCAAAACGAAACATTTCCACCCCCGACCCCCCCAAAGGGGGGGAAAGAAGGAAAAAATCGAAGTTCGAAAAAAAGTACTTTTCGTTTTTGGGCTATAGCGGCTTAACCAGAGGTCCTATTGAAAAACGGACTGCACCACGTGCTACGGATTTTTCATGATCTACAACTTTGGTCCTATGACTTTTTGTCCTATCTCGTCTCCTTCACCCTTAGATTGAACTAGATTTTTCAATTTACATAGATCTTCCCTAGGTTTTCCGGCAAGAGTTGACTTGGTATACTACCTGGGCCCCTATAAATTTGCAGGAATATTTATTGGGTGGTTATACTAAATATACAATTCCCAAAAAAAAACCATTTCAACCCCCCTTACCTCCTAAAAGGGGTTGAAATGGGGGAAAACTTGAATTTCGATAAAAGTACTGTTTGATTTTTGTCTCTGGTGGCTAAAATAAAGGTTTTGTTCAAAAACAAAGGTTATTTCCTTAGTTGAAATTAATTTTACTACAATTTTGGTCATTACGTATTTTGCCTTATCTCAACTCCTTTGCCCCCAAAATGACCTCTAAATTTAAAATTCATATACATTTTTCAGTTTATTTTGGGTTTTGATGATTCTGCAATATTTATTTTTAGCTTATAGACGTCAAATTTCACAATGAGATAGTAAGTTTGATCCTTTAGAGTTATCAGGGGACACGCGCAGAATTCACCCCGTTTCAACCCCTAAAATAGCCCTCAAAAGTTAAACTTTCGTTGAATTTTATTATTTCCTCCAGGTTTTCAGCTCCAGATGATTTAATGTTATACGTTGAGGGCTGAAATTTGGCATACATGATCTCTAAAGCATATATGTTACAAATCAGGAATAAAATAACTTAGTTTCTAATATAAAATTGCATATAAAGTTAGAAAACTTCAAAATTCGTTAAATGTCAGCGATTTTCTCAAGGTATTTCATCCCGGTTCCAACCAAACTTCCCGATTAGCTAGAAACTTTAAATTTGGCATGAATATTTCTTGGATGGTCAATATATAGGAAAAATATTAACATATAGGATTAATATATAGGAATTATTAATATATTGAAATGGATCTGTTAACGCTTTTGCCGATGATGTAGCAATTTTTTACTCAGACACAGATACTCAAAATATATTGGAAAATATTAATGAACATTTAAAGACTTTAAGAAATTGGTGCACATTGAATCGTATGCAAATTAACGTAAGTAAAACCAAATTTGTTAATTTTTATTTAAGAGGTTTTGACCTCCCACGCCCATTAGTCTTTCATAAAGAAAGTTGTTCTAGTGTAGTCTGCGATTGTCAAGTAATAGAAAAAAACAGATAAGTTTAAGTACTTAGGCGTAATTTTGGACGAAAAACTTAGATGGGAAAAACATATCCATGAACTGAATAACAAAATTAAGTATAGTATTAGAAAGTTCTATTTCTTAAAAAAAATTTGTTGCGTACAGTTACTGAGAAGTCTTTATTTTGCTCTGATTCACTCAAGAATACAGTATGGGTTGATTGCGTGGGGTGGTACTTTTAATTATTTAATAGAAAAATTAAGAGTTACACAAAACCATTTTTTACGTATCATAATGAACAAAACCGTCAGAGAAAGCTCTTTTCCTTTATATGTTGAGCTAAAAATATTGCCAATTCAACATAATTACATATATAAAGTATTGAGATTGTTTTACAACCGAAGTGGGAATCAAGGAACAAATCAGTTATATTGTAACACCAGAAACATAGAGAAACATATTTTTAGATTGCCAAAGGTAAATAAATGCGTTTTTAAGCATTCCTTCACATACAGTGGACCAAAATACTTTAATCAACTGCCATATGAAATAAGATCCTCGAAAAGTCTAAAACAATTTACTTCAAAAATTATTACATTGCTCTTCAAGCAAGTAGATATATGTTACTTAAATACTAACAATGTTTAGGTTAAGTATTCTTTCGTTTAGTATTTCAGTAAATAGTAGGTCTTTGTTTCTCATAGTTAAGGGAAATTGTATTTTTATTTTAGTTCAAACTTTATTTTCAAGTGATTAGCAGAGTGTGTGTGCAGGCGCTGCGGGAAACTGCTCTGTTATCAGTGATTATTATCGTGCAGCTGAACTCACGTTATCAAGAATAAGAATACTGTATTATAAGTATTGTTATTTTCCTGGCCAACTACTGGATACCGGCTAGCAATAATTCCTAAGTTGCACTTTTGTTTTGTACGTATTTTATATTGAAGGAATAAATCATTATTTCATTATTTCATATCAAAAAGCGCCATTTTTTATTTTAACCTCCTCAAAAAATACAAAAAATCACTTACAAGCTATGTTATAAATCAGCAATAATAATTTTTTCTTTTTTTAATTTTTTTTTTTTAAATTAAGTTTGTTATGTGGCTTAATTTAGTTGTTGTTTAGTCGAATAATGGCCTAAATTTCCCAATTCGTTCATTTCTATGACATCAAACATGCATGCTCATTTTTCACGTTAATGATGTGGAAAAACTGTAATATGTTGATTTTTAAGTTTAATTGGATTTAATTTGAATGCATGCTCATTTTTCACGTTAATGATGTGGAAAAGCTGTAATGTGTTGATTTTTAAGTTAAATTGGATTTAATTTAATTATTAAAATAGCACTCTTATAGATCTTACTAATAATTCAAAAGGAAGGAAGAGGAAATAAAAAACTAACGTTATTTCTTTAGTTGAAATGAAATTTCCTACAATTTTGGTCATTATGTATTTTGCCTTATCTCAACGCCTTCACTCCCAAAATGACCTCTAAATTTAAGGTTCATATACATTTTTCAGTCTATTTTGGATTTTGATGATTTTTTAGTATATATTTTTAGCTTATATACCTCGAATTTCACAATGAGATTGTAAGTTTGATTTAGGGTTATCAGGGGACATTCGCAGAATTCACCCCATTTCAACCCCTAAAATTGCCCTCGAAATTTAAACTTTTGTTGAATTTTAACAACCAAGTTAAAACACACTAGCCTGATCGGAACATCGGATGGTGGGGTTAGGAGGGGATAAATAAACCCCTTAAAATGGGTTTTTGGAATCTTTTACGTAGAAAATGAAAATTATCATATCCTGGGTTGGACTATTGGATTTAAATTGAAAAAACCAACAATTTGGTACTGTGAATAATTGATCTCCATCCAGTAATTTGTCTCAATGTTTACCTTATGGGAAATAAATAAAATTTATGTATCGCTTATTTATCAACAAATCTGAATAAAAATTTGTAGATATCATTATTTAGTTGTTACCTGCTGGTATACTGAAAAACTTGAATTTTGATATATCCATGTCAGCGAACATGCATACTCAATTGTCTTATTATTCTTATGGAGAAAATTGGTTTTGACATTTTACTTTAGTCTTTTTATAAATAGGCTTTTGTAAAATATCCCAGAAATTTAAACCTATCTGATTTTCCAGGAATTTAATGAATCGTTTCAGTAATAATTACACCCCCCCCTACAATAAACCCAATTGAAACTATTCACCACAAAACTAGAAATAATTAATTTTGCTGAGCATTTGAAAACAGTTTATTCGTTTTGTTACTTTCAACACAAACTCTCCGTATTGGGGCGAAAACCTTTAAGGGGACCTGGCGTCACAGATTTCTTGTAAGGCGGCATTGTAAACAGTTTAATTACATTTGTCCTGTGAATTTTCAACATCCACCCCCTAGTTTCATCTCATTTTTACATTGCTATTTGTCACCACTCAACCACCAACACCCCGACCACCAATTTGAACACCACTAAAACAAGGTATCTCCTTGAACACCACTAAAGATACCTTGTTCTCAGGGTTTGTAAGCAGTTTAATAAAAATCTGTACGTTGACTTCGATATGCAAACCCCCCCTCTATCGAGAGCCTTCCAAAGGGGGCCTGGGGGCGGAGCCCCCAGCGAGCCGTAAGGCGAGTCTCTATATATATACAGCCGGATGTGTAACTCACTCACGTATACAAATTCCGGGTTGGCTAGAAACTTGAAATTTGGCACGAATAATCCTTTGGTTGTCAAACCCCCGGTAAAATTGTCAAAACGAAACATTTCCACACCCAACCCCCCCAAAGGGGGGAAAATTTGAAGTTCGAAAAAAGTACTTTTCGTTTTCGGGCTATAGCGGCTAAACTAGAGGTCCTAATGCAAAACGGACTGCTCCATGTGCCACGGATTTTTCACGATCTACAACTTTGGTCCTGTGACTTTTTGCCCTATCTCGTCTCCTTCACCCTCAGATTGCTCTAGATTTTTCAATTTCCGTAGATCTTCCCTAGGTTTTCCAGCATTAGTTTACTTTATATACTACTTAGGCCCCTGTAAATTTGCAGAAACATGTATTGGGTGGTCACTCTAAATATAAAATTCTCAAAACCAAACAATTTTAACCCCTTCACCCCCCAAAAGGGGGTAAAACGGAGGAAAGTTTGAATTTCAATAAAAGTACTTTTCGTTTTTTGCCTCTACCGGCTAAAATAAAGCATCTGTTCAAAAACAAAGGTTATTTCCTTAGTTGAAATTAAACTTCCTACAATTTTGGTCATTACGTATTTTGCCTTATCTCACCTCCTTCACTCCCAAAATGACCTCTAAATTAAAATTTTCATAGATTTTCAGTTTATTTTGGGTTTTGATGATGTTTATATTTATTTTTATCTTACAGACCTCTATTTTAACACTGATATAGTAAGTTTGATCCTCTAGGGTTATCGGGGGTCATTCCCAAAATTCACCCTGTTTCAACCTCTAAAATAGTCCTCAAAACTTAAACTTTCGTTAAATTTTAAGCTTACCTCATGGTATTTATTTTTTGTCAACTATATTTTTGGCCGGGGATGCCGAATTATTGACACGGAGATAGTCAGTTTTACGTTTCCGGTTAATTATAGGTACTTTGCAATTTTCACCCCCATTTCTACCCCTAAATATGTCGTATCAAGTTGAACTTTTATTAAATTTAAGATTTGATTCGTGTTTTTTTGCCATTTTATTCATTGCTGAAAGACTTAATTTTTGACCAGGGATTCGTCAGTGTCAACCTCCACGTTTATCCTAAGTCATTTGTAATTTTTAAAATCTATCAACCCCGAAGTGTGACCAAAAAAAGAATCAAAAGCATTCTTCAAATTAAGGCAATGTTGTTTTTAAACAAATTCTTTTGCCTCACCCCTCACCTCTGACTCCACTAACCTTCTTTCAAAACGATAAAAATAAACCCAACCCCCTCCGCAAAAACCCCCTCTAAAGTAACCCTTTAACTACATCCCACTAACTACCCTCCCAAACATTACAATGGTATATTTTGCTGAGTATTTGTAATGAGTTTAATCGCAATTTTGTGACTTTTCAATACACACCCCCTGCTTTAGGGCGAAGAGCAACAAGGGGTCCTGGGGGCGTTAAACTAATTTTGTCTTGTAACTTTCAACATCCAAACCCCCCTCTGACCACGACTGAAGATACCTTATATGAAGACTTTGTATGTTAACATATATACTAATTTTGTTATGTGCCTTTTCAATATCAAAATCCCTCTCCAAGGAACTCACAGTAGGGGGCCTGGGGGCGGAGCCCCCAGCGAGCCGAAGGCGAGTCTATATATTATACAACCGCATGTGTAACTCACTCACTCACTCAGGGATACAAATTCTAATCGACTTCCCGATGAGCTAGAAACTTGAAATTTTGCACGAATAGTCCTTGAGTAGTCAAACCCCAGGGAAAAGTCTCAAAACGAGAAACTTTTACCCCCAACCCCCCCAAAAGGGGGAAAAACGAGGGAAAATCTTAATAACGAAAAAAGTACCTTTCGTTTTTTGGCTGTAGCGGCTAAACTAGAAGTCCTATTGAAAAACGGACTGCACCACGTGCCACGGATTTTTCACGTCTACAACTTTGGTCCTATGACTTTTTTCCCTATCTCGTCTCCTTCGCCCTTAGATTGCTCTAGATTTTTCAATTTTCGTAGATATTCCCTAGGTTTTTCAGCACCAGTTGACTTGATATACTACTTAGGCCCCTGTAAATTTGTAGGAACATTTATTAGGTGGTGATTCAAAAAATAAAGTTCTCAAAACAAACAATTTCAACCCCTCCACCATCCAAGAAGGGGTGAAACGGGGGAAAACGTGAATTTAGATAAAAGTACTTTTTGTTTTTGCCGCTAGCGGCTAAAATAAAGGTCCTGTTCAGAAACAAAGGTTATTTCCTCAGTTGAAATTAAATTTCTTACATTTTTGGTCATTATGTATTTTGCTTTATCTCATTTGCTTCACCCCAAAATGACCACTAAATTTAAAATTCTTATATAATTTCAGTTTATTTCGAGTTTTGATGATTTTTTAATATTTGTTTTTAGCTTATAGACCTCTATTTTGCACACTGAGATAGTTGGTTTGATCTTTTATTGTTATCAGGGGTCATTCGCAAAATTCGCCCCGTTTCAACCCCTAAAATAGTCCTCAAAAGTTAAACTTTCGCTGAATTTTAAATTTTCCTCGTGGTTTTTATTTTTTGTCAAATTTATTTTTAGCAAGGGATGCCAAATTATTGACACGGAGATGCTCAGATTGTCTTTTCCGGTTTATTATGGGTAACTTGCATTTTTACCCCATTTATACCCCTAAAAAGTCGTTTCAAGTTGAACTTTAATTAAATTTACTATTTGACTCGTGGTATTTTTGCTAATTTATTCATTACTGAAAGGCTCGATTTTTGACAAGGGGTTTGTCAGTGTCCATGGTCATCCGAAGTCATTCGTAATTTTTAAAATCCATCAACCCCTAAATGTGACTACAAAAAGAATCAAACTATGCATTCTTCAAATTAAGGCAATGTTGTTTCTAAACAAATTCTTTTGCCTCACCCCCTCACCCCCAGACTCCACCAATCCTTTTTCACAACGAAAAATTAACCTCACCCTCTACGCTAACCCCCCTTAAAGTAACCCTCTAACTACCCCCCACTTACTACCCTCCCAAAAACTACAATGATATATTTTGCTGGGGATTTGTAATGAGTTTATTCGAAATTTTGTGAATTTTAAATACACACCTCCTGCTTTGGGGCATAGACAAACAAGGGGGCCTGGGGCAAAGACAATCTTTTTGCTTTTCCAGAAATTTAATGAATCATTAAAGTAATAATTACCCCCCCCCCACCATAAACCCCATTGAAACTATTCAGCTCCAAAAACTAGTAGTAATTACTTTTGCTGAGCATTTGTAAACTGTTTATTCATTTTGTTTATTTCAATATAAACTCTCCACTTTGGGGCGAAACCCCTTAAGGGGGCCTACGGAGGTTTGCTGAGGATTTGTAATCAGGTAATTTGTTTTGTGATTTTTCAATACAAACTCTCCGCTTTGGTGCGAAATCCTTTAAGGGGGCCTGGGGGCGGAGCCCCCAGCGAGCCGTAAGGCGAGTCTATATATATATATACAGCCGGATGTGTAACTGACTCATCCGTCGGGATACAAAGTTTAATCGACTTCCCGATGAGCTAGAAACTTGAAATTTGGCACGGATATTCCTTTGGTGGTCAAACCCCAGGGAAAATTATCAAAACGAAACATTTCCACCCCCGACCCCCCCCAAAGGGGGGAAAAGAAGAAAAAAATCGAAGTTCGAAAAAAAGTACTTTTCGTTTTTGGGCTATAGCGGCTTAACCAGAGGTCCTATTGAAAAACGGACTGCACCACGTGTCACGGATTTTTCATGATCTACAACTTTGGTCCTTTGACTTTTTGTCCTATCTCGTCTCCTTCACCCTTAGATTGAACTAGATTTTTCAATTTACATAGATCTTCCCTAGGTTTTCCGGCAAGAGTTGACTTGGTATACTACCTGGGCCCCTATAAATTTGCAGGAATATTTATTGGGTGGTTATACTAAATATAACTAAATATTCCCAAAACAAACCATTTCAACCCCCCTTACCTCCTAAAAGGGGTTGAAATGGGGGAAAACTTGAATTTCGATAAAAGTACTGTTTGATTTTTGTCTCTGGTGGCTAAAATAAAGGTTTTGTTCAAAAACAAAGGTTATTTCCTTAGTTGAAATTAATTTTACTACAATTTTGGTCATTACGTATTTTGCCTTATCTCAACTCCTTTGCCCCCATAATGACCTCTAAATTTAAAATTCATATACATTTTTCAGTTTATTTTGGGTTTTGATGATTCTGCAATATTTATTTTTAGCTTATAGACGTCAAATTTCACAATGAGATAGTAAGTTTGATCCTTTAGAGTTATCAGGGGACATGCGCAGAATTCACCCCGTTTCAACCCCTAAAATAGCCCTCAAAAGTTAAACTTTCGTTGAATTTTATTATTTCCTCCAGGTTTTCAGCTCCAGATGATTTAATGTTATACGTAGAGGGCTGAAATTTGGCATACATGATCTCTAAAGCATATATGTTACAGATCAGGAATAATATAACTAGTTTGTAATATAAAATTGCATATAAAGTAAAAAAAAAACTTCAAAATTCGTTAAATGTCAGCGATTTTGCTCAAAGTATTTCATCCCGGTTCCAACCAAACTTCCCGATTAGCTAGAAATTTTAAATTTGGCATGAATATTTCTTGGATGGTCAATATATAGGAAAAAATATCAAAAAGCGCCATTTTTTATTTTAACCTCCTCAAAAAAATACGAAAATCACTTACAAGCTATGTTATAAACCAGCAATAATAATTTTTTTTTAATTTTCAAAATAAAGTTTGTTATGTGGCTTAATTTAGTTGTCGTTTAGTCGAATAATGGCGTAAATTTCCCAATTCGTTAATTTCTATGACATTAAACATGCATGCTCATTTCTCACGTTAATGATGTGGAAAAACTGTAATATGTTGATTTTAAGTTTAATTGGATTTAATTTGTTTATTAAAATAGCACTCTTATAGATCTTACTAATTCAAAAGGGAGGAACAGGAACTACCCAACACTAGCCTGATCGGACCATTGGATGGTGGGGTTGGATGGGGGTTGATGGGATCTTTTAAATAGAAAATTAAAATTATCACATCCTGGGTTGAACCATTAGATTTCAATTGAAAAAAAAAACAACAATTTGGTACTGTGAATAATTGTTCTGTCCAGTAATTTGTCTCAACGTTTACATTATGGGAAATAAATAAAATTCTATGTATCGCTTTTTTTCTTAACAAATCTGAATACAATTTGTAGATATCTTTATTCAGTTGTTACCTGCTGGAATACTGAAAAAACTTGAATTTTTACATTTCCATGTCAGCGAAAATCCATACTCATTTTTAATATTATTCTTATGGAGAAAATTGGTTTTGACATTTTACGTTTATCTTATTTATCTTTTTATAAATAGGTTTTTGTAACTTGAATTTGTACATTTCCATGTCAGCGAACCTGCATACTCATTTCCCATATTATTCTTTTAGCAAAAAATGGTTTTGACATTTTACTTTAGTCTTTTTATAAATATGTTTTTGTAAAATATCTCAAAAATTGAAACCTACCTGATTTTCCAGAAATTTAATGAATAATTTCAGTAATAATTACACTCCCTCCTACCATAAACCCCACCCCAAAAACTAGTAATAATTAATTTTGCTGAGCATTTGTTAACAGTTTATTCGTTTTGATACTTTTAATACAAATTCTCCGCTTTGGGGCGAAACTCTTTAAGGGGGCCTGGGGGCGGAGCCCCCAGCGAGCCGTAAGGCGAGTATTTTATATACACCGTGTCCCAAAAAACCGGGTAGATTTTCTCACATTTTACGAAAACATTCTTTTGTGAATTACAAGTAACGGCTTACTTTATTTTTTAAGGTAAGTTAAAGTTTAAGTTTTAGATTAAGTTTTTTAGCACCCTTCAACAAACAGTAATATGCTGTTCCATTGTTGTAGGCACGTTTTAATTTCAAAAGATAACCAAACCTTACAGTTGTAATATAAAAGCTCAATATGGTCTTATACGGTGGCTTTCTAGATCTCCAGAAATTAAAACTTAAAAAATTCTGAACGTAGCATTTACTTCGTGGCTTTAAGATATTTCCAACAAAACTTGGTGAAATTATTTCGTATAAAATAAATGATGCATGGAGTTTGTTTACCAATTTCAAGCAATGTTTAAGAAATAAAGTAAGCCGTTACTTGTAATTCACAAAATAATGTTTTCGTAAAATATGAGAAAATCTACCCGGAGTTTTTTTGTTAGCGGATCGCTCGCCTATCTTAAACTTAGATAAACCAAAAGCAAAGATAAGGAGGAAAAATATCCATGGAAAAATATCCACTGAAATGCACCGTAATACATATTATGGTGCATTTCAGTGGATATTAACGAGGTCCACCACACGGCCAGATCTGTAACGCCTATTTGGCTATTTTCGAGCCGAAACGGAGAAAATTTAGAGGTTAAACTAAGGTAGGAGAAACTTCAAAAGTCAAGGAAAATGAACAAGAAAAACTCAAGAGATTCTAAACGTAGCATTTACTTCGTGGCTTTAAGATATTTCCAACAATACCTGGTGAAATTATTTCGGATAAAATAAATTATGCATAGGGTTTGTTTACCAATTTCAAGCAATGTTTAAAAAAACAAGTAAGCCGTTACTAGTAATACACTTAAAAATGTTTTCGTAAAATGTGAGAAAAACCACGTTGGAAATGATTTCTCTCCCAACAATCTTAACCGCGAAATGCACGTTTGAAAATTACACATGGTGCAGCAAACTGCATTTGCGCGCTGCAGATGTTTCAAAGGAGTTGAGGGGAGGGGATTGTTTCCTTAACAGCTATAAATTAAAGTTGCAACACTGTTAGTCTATCAGTTGTTTAGCAATCTGCTTTGTAACAACTGGTCAGCGACATTTGCCGTTTTTCTATTGTGGATTAATAGCGAATATTTTTCAGTTCCAGTTCCAGCCTCCTGAATTGTGACTCTTGCTTTAAACTTTGAATTCTATTATTGTGTTTTGATATTTATCTAACTGACTATATTTCCGTTATCGTGTCAAATTGATCGATTGTTTTGCTGTTTTCCTGTTTCATTAAAAATGGCCGATCTGCAAACTAGCACCGCTGTTGAAAGGAAGGCCACCAGGCCTGTAATTGTTACCCATGCTAACCGTCCGCCTTTGTTCGAGGCCAGTCCTACTGGAAATAAGAAGTTACCGAAGATACCTCTCAACCGTAACCTCAATGAGGTGTACCAAACTTTGGTCGAGGATCTTGCAATCTCGGATGAGGATGCGACGGCTTCGAAACTTTTCACATCTTCTGACTTACCCAACACAGCAGTCCTCCAACCCTCTGATCAGCTGCCTGATGCTTCCCCCCCAGTTGTGATTCCCACAAAATCCAAATCAACTATTTTGATTCAGGCTTTGCGAGGACCAGGGGAATGCAGTTATAAATTTCTGCAAGGGGCTAGGAAGGGTAAATTCTGTTTAAAGAAATGCAAAGATGGACTTAGTTTTTGCACGAAACATTCCAAAGATTCGTCAGAAAAAGTTGTTAAACCTCCTTCCAAAACCCCTAACCAGGAAAAAGGTAAGACGACTAAAGCAACCATCATTTCAGAACTGAATGAAACAAAATTAAAACTATCACAATTAGAAAAAGTTGTGGATAGTTTGTTAAAAATCAAATCAGACAAACCCAGCGACAAACCATTGAATAAAGCTCCGCACAAGAAATACCTTCGCCTTTCGGAACGCCCGATTCAAAAAATCCGGATATATAAACTGAAGCCTAAGGAAGTATACAAATTAATTAGATACAAAAATGGAATGCCTGTTTTTGAATGCACAAAGAAGAAACTGTACATGGTGCCGCTACCAAAATACATGGCGAGACCAATACCAGATGGGAAATGGAGTTTGGTCGGAGGAAAAGAAGGTAAAATGGAATGGAAGGAGGTTTAAATGTTTTAAAGAACTACATTGCATGTAAACAATAAGTAATGTGATTCTTTCAAAAGTTCCAATTGGTTAAAACACCAAATTAAGAATTCCTAGCAAAACATTTTTCAAAATTTACCCTCACTCGAAACACGCTTAATTCAATTGAAATTTTGAATCAATAGGGGGAGGGGAGTTTAAACATTTACTACTATCCTGTACAAGGATTTAAGTTGTGAATGTTTAAACTTTAACCCCAGGTGACAAAACTTAAAAACAAAGCATGTCTTAATAAGATTTGTCATAGAAGATCCCAAGCCTCTCCAAAAAATTTCAATTGAGTTAAAAATATTCTTTGAAAATATTACAGCATTATCAGAAACTATATGTTTTTATAAGTAATATGAGAACAAAAGATATAACACAAAGTATTCATTTAGTCTGAGAGTCTTGATAAATGATGGATTTTCGATCAAGTGGTGGCTACACGATATCTACAAAACATTTGTCGAGCACCCACCGTCATCACGTGACGCGGCGTGTCTATAAAAAGCGGACCGCGCGCCTAGCTCAACGCCATAACTGCATCGGCGCTCGCCGACGCATGTGCATGCTAACGAACTAATCACTAACAAACAGTACTAACATAACACATTCTCCTTGATTCATTGGAAATATTTTCTGTCATTTATGATGTTTAGCGATTTGTTGTAAAGCTTGGTAAAAACCAAGTTTTCCAGCTCTTAGGATAACTCTTAAGTGAAGTTTCGTCCTAGCTTTATTCGTCAACCCTTTTTGAGGTTTAGACAAAAAGCATTTATTTCTTCAAGACGAGATGGCTGTTCCAACCACAGTGGGAGTCGATGGAGCCTCCAAGTAAAATACTTTGATCTGAAACTTTAAAAGTCTAATGGCAAAGTATTCAACTCTGGCAATAACCAAAATAAGGTTTCGTTGCTGCTTAATGCCAACCGAAATAAGATCTCTGGCTTTAAGCGAATACATGATTACCCCTTCAAGCCGCCTATCAATGACGGAAGGTAAAAATAAACTCTTTAAAAAATACTTTAGCTTCAAAAACCTAAGTTAAATCAGATATTTCATAATTTCTCATAGGGTTAAGTCCGTTTTTCTCCTATCAAATTATTTTGTATGTTGTTAGTTCATTGGCCCAATGTCTAATATTTTGTTCATAATTTTTGAAAAATCTTATGAAACCGTGAATGAGGAACAAAGTATTTGATGTTTTTTGGGAACGGGTATTCTATAGAAAATTTATATTTTTTGTTTGGTGTCTTTAGTGAACTACGTGTGAAAGCTTGATTGAAACTATCTGTTAAGTATGAAATCAAGTTTTCCAGCTCTTAGAATAACTTTTAAGTGAAGTTTCGTCCTAGCTTTATTTATCAACCCTTTTTGAGGTTTAGACAATAAGCATTTATTTCTTCAAGACGAGATGGCTGTTCCAACCACAGTGGGAGTCGATGGAGCCTCCAAGTAAAATACTTTGATCTGAAACTTTAAAAGTCTAATGACAAAGTATTCATCTCTAGCAATAACCAAATTAAGGTTTCGTTGCTGCTTAATGACAACCAAAATAAGGTCTCTGGCTTTAAGTGAATACGTGATTACCCCTTCAAGCCGCCTATCAATGACGGAAGGTAAAAATAAACTCTTTAACAAATATTTTGGCTTCAAAACCTAAGTTAAATCAGATATTTCATAATTTCTCACAGGGTTACGTTCGTTTTTCTCCTTTCAAATTATTTTGTATGTTGTTTGTTCATTGACCCAATTTCTGATATTTCTAATATTTTGTTAATCATTTTTGAAAAACCTTATGAAACCGTAAATGGGGAACATAGTATTTGATGTTTTTGGGAACGGGTATTCTATAGAAAATTTATATTTTTGTTTGATGTTTTTAGTGAACTACGTGTGAAAGTTTGATTGAAACTATCTGTTAAGTATGATATCAAGTTTTCCAGCTCTTAGGATAACTCTTAAGTGAAGTTTCGTCCTAGCTTTATTTGTCAACCCTTTTTGAGGTTCAGACAAAAAGCATTTATTTCTTCAAGACGAGATGGCTGTTCCAACCACAGTGGGATTCGATGGTGCCTCCAAGTAAAATACTTTGATCTGAAACTTTAAAAGTCTAATGACAAAGTATACAACTCTAGCAATAACCGAAATAAGGTTTCGTTGCTGCGTAATGCCAACCGAAATAAGGTCTCTGGCTTTAAGCGAATACATCATTACCCCTTCAAGCCGCCTATCAATGACGGAAGGTAAAAATAAACTCTTTAGCTGATCTCCTCTTTAGCTCTTTCTTAGCCTTGGCTCTTTTTTTTTTATCTTTGGTACTTTAGCTTCAAAACCTAAGTTAAATCATATATTTCATAATTTCTCACTGGGTTACGTTCGTTTTTCTCCTTTCAAATTATTTTGTATATTGATTGTTCATTGACCCAATGTCTAATATTTTGTTAATCATTTTTGAAAAATCTTATGAAACCGTAAATGGGGAACAGAGTATTTTATGTTTTTTGGGAACGGGTATTCTATAGAAAATTTATATTTTTTGTTTGGTGTCTTTAGTGAACCACGTGTAAAAGCTTGATGGAACCTATCTGTTAAGTATGAAATCAAGTTTTCCAGCTCGTAGGATAACTCTTAAGTGAAGTTTCGTCCTAGCTTTATTTGTCAACCCTTTTTTGAGGTTAAGACAAAAACATTTATTTCTTCGAGACGAGATGGCCGTTCCAACCTCAGTGGGAGTCGATGGAGTCTCCAGGAGATGGAAAATAGACCTTCAAGCAAAATACTTTGATCTGAAACTTTAAAAGCCTAATGATAAAGTATTACAACCTTACTTGATAACCGACATAAGGTTTAAATCAAGTTTCTCGCTCAAAAACCGAATTAAGGCAATAACGAGCGAGCTTTAACTTAAATTACAATTAATGTTTTAAATTTGTTATACTACTTTTAAATAAGAGTGGCCATATTATTTAAAAGTGGTATAATACTTTACTATTTCACCTTAAACTCTATTCTAAATTTACTCTCACCCCTCAATTGGTTCAATTGAATTTCTAGTAAAAATAGGGGGAGGGGGGGAATAATCAATTACTTAATTAATTTTTCTTTATAAAGGTAAATTAATTAATGTTAAATTATTCCTCTAACCCCGGCTGAAAATATGTCTAATACATATCAGACGGTCTAGAGATATTTTCAGAGCAATTCCCAAGCCATTGCATAGAGGTTCAATTGAATTAATGTAAACACATATTGGATAAATTTAATTCTTTTGTCGACTATATATATATATATATATATGTCTGATCAGGACTAAAGGTTCATTTCATGCTCAGTGCTGGCGCTGATAACATGTCGGTGCAGGTTAATGAAATATCTTCTACATTAAACACTTTACAAGTGTTTAATCAGGATGCTGTTAGGGAAGACGGACCCATTCAGGTATGCGTTGTTAGCAGTACCAAACCATTTTGTGATCGAGATAGTATAGAAGCAATTGAGTGGTTGTTAGCATCCCCAGAACGAATAAATCCTGAAGATAGTCCAAAGGAATAACACCGCTAGACCACCTCTGTTTTAGGAAAATTCGACACTCTCATTTTTTAACAATGAGAGTGTCGAATTTTCCGCTTAATAGAGCTTGGCCTTGACCCATATGTTTGACGTCTTAGTTCTTTTAGCGAATTTCCCTTATAGGGAAGAAGCTATTACCGTAGGTCTCATGGTAAGACCTAAGCCCGAGACCATGATAACTTTTCGTTTTAGGGCCACCAGAAGCAAAAAACACCATTCGTTCGAATTTTTATATATCTATCTATCTATCTATCTATCTATCTATCTATCTATCTATCTATCTATATATATATATATATATATATATATATATATATATATGTGTGTCTGTCAGCACGATAGCGGCCGTAAATATGATCCGATCTTAATGAAATTTGGAACAGACATGTAAAGTGGTAATCGAATGGACGAGTTCGTGAACCAGCCCGATCGGACCACCGGAAGGGGGGGTAAGGGGGGATAAACAGCCCCAAAAATGGGTTTTTTGGGTTTTTTACATATAAAAATAAAATGTATCGAATCTTTGTTGGCACCATTGAATTCAGCTCAAAAAAACAAACAATTTAGTGTTTGAATCATTGCTCTATGTCCATTGGTTACCAAGATATTGAAAGTGGTAAACACAGTACGTTGTCCCAATGTTAACCTTATGGGGAATAAGTAAAATTCTATATCTCGCTTATTTCTCAACATATCTGGATAAAACTTGGTTTGTGGCTTCATCTAGATGAGATCTAATGTATTTTAGTCTAAAATCCCCGAAATTTCAATTTTTAGTGGCAGCAAATCTGCATAATCATTCCCCATGTTATCCTTATGGGACATAAAAAAATTCTATATCTTACTTATTTTTTAACATTTCTTGACAAAACTTGGTATATGGCTTCTTCTAGTTAAGATCTACTAAATAATGAATTAAAACCAACCCGTTTTAACATACCTGTTGCAGCAAACCTGCATAATCATTCCCCATGTTATTCTAATGGAGATTACAAAACATGTAAAATCTCGCTAAGTTGGATTGAAATACCATTTGTTGTGTTGCATCTGAAATTCGCTGAGTATGCAGGTCTGCTGCAACAGGGGTATTTTAAAACTCTTCAACTACAGCTAAATATGATTGCAGTGGTAGCATGATATATTGAGGTTTACCTGTAAGAGTGGGGGTACACTATATAAGCAATTCACTTTGCTCATTGCGTATACTTGGAGAGGAGAAATTCACTATGGTGGCTGCTCGTGACAAGCTCTCTAATAAATTTGGCGGTAGTGTTTTCTACCATTTGTTGGAGTCAGAAAATGTTTCAGCAGCGGAAGAAGTTCAAGATCGAAACTTTCGTGACCTTATATATTTTCAAGTGACAGCTCCAAGATATGTTCATGTTATGCTGTATATGTTCTGTGAGGTTACCCATCCGGAACGCTTTTTGATTTTTCTAAATATGTGGTACATGCCACAAGTAGATAATTTGGAAGAAGAAAGAATGCTTGGTGGTTTCTCTCCGGATTTCTACATTGAGCCAGACCTCCGATCTTACTCCTTGACAGAAATTATTGAGGGAGAACATCTTATGTTTGATGAATATTTAATAGATGAGAGATACGAATCAATTATGACTCAGTATGGTGATGATGATATATTTTTCAGATCTTTCCTAACATCAACAAACAATGAAGATTGAATCATTAAAGTGAATTAAAACTAAATCAAGATGTTTCAAAATTAAATTCATCACATCAACCAATTCGGTTTAGCTTCTGAAGACATTCAATACAAAAGGGGGAACAGCTTAGTCTGTGGTTAAAAGACAATCACTTACTAATCTGTTCCCTCTTTTGGCAAAATCATTATTCAACCTTGACCTGGTCATGAAATCTTATTATATGATAACATTACAATACGATATAATGCTCTATGAAAGATAATCCAAGTATATGGGTCAAGGCCAACCATTATTATTTTTTTATGAATTAACAATTTATTAATTTTCTTCTTCCTCTGAGTCGAATCGTAAACGTCTACAAACGTGGCTTTTGAAATTCAAAACCCGACAGACATTTGTGTTCTCCCTTTCAATGTCGTTGATGCTCCAATGGGTTTTTGGAGTTTCCACTGGTGTTTCTTCATCATTTTAATTTAATTCTTCGCTTAAGACATCTTCCTCTTCGGACCCAGTATCAAAACTATCATTAAATTCCATCTCGTCAAACTTGTCTTCCTCTTCAATTTCTTCATCCATCTCCCAGTTGTTTACTACAAGGTATCTTGGAAGGTTCGAGTGGTCTGTTGGAGACATTGTCATTATATGATATATGGATACCTAGGGAGTTAGTTATATAGCTTCTGTGTATGAGTGGTGGGGGGGACAAGTTTTATCAAGATATGTTAAGAAATAAGAGATTTTTTTCAGTAAGGATAATATGGGGAATGAGTATGCAGGTTTGCTGCTACAAGAATGAAAATATCACAGATTTTAAACTATTATACATTAGATCTCATTTTGATGAAGCTAAAAACCAAGTTTTATTGAGATATGTTGAGAAATAACGAGAAATAGAATTCTACTAATTCCCCATAAGGTTAACATTGGGACAACTTACTGTGTTTACCACTTTGAGAATCTCTGTAACCAATGGACATATAGCGATGATTCAAAATACGAAATAGTTTGTTGTTTCGAGCTGAATCTATGGTGCTAACCAACATTTGATCCCCCCCCCCTTCCGTTGGTGCGACCGGGCTAGTTTTTATAACTATTCCAATTGATTACCACTTTACATGTACATGTCTGTACCAAATTTCATAAAGATCGAACCATTTTCTTACAGCCGCTATCGTGCTAACAGACATATATTTAAATTCGAATAAATGGCGATTTTTACTTCTAGGGCCGCAAAACGAAACATTATGACGGTCTGGGTCTTATAGGTCTTGCCATGAAACAAATTAATTAATTATTACAGCTCTTAACAATCTACAACCATCTACAGTTGATTCCACATTCACCTTTCAGTACATACCATATTTGGGAAATAGCTATTCTATTACCTTTGCTGAGTACATTTATTTTCAGATATCCTATACTCTTATATGAGTAATGTTATCGTGCTTGCTTGCTTGCTTGTATGCTTGTATGCTTTGCTTGCACAATTATCTCAAAAACGGCTCCGAGGATTTCCTTCAAACAAATGAAGTAATCATAACAGCTGTTTGGAATCTACAGCCATCAAGGAAAAATACAGCAGGTGGGATGAAGAGTCCATGGAGCAATAAAAAAGGTTTCTATTTATCAATTTTATGACATTGAAATATTTTATAGTAACTGGATGAACTGGTAAACATGAAATAACACCGAGCAAGGCTCGGTCCAGCAGGTACTCCATAACAAAATGTTATAAAATCATCAGCTGATCATTCCATAATTTGGCTAGTAGATCTTAAAATGCCATTTAAAATACACAGCTTATCAAAGGTGCTTACGAAATACACAGCATACTGAAAGATGTGGAACGGAGTAGACTATAGGTAAAATACGACGTCTGTTGTAAGATATTATAGAGTACTAAAAAGGTCTGTGTTTAAAACACCACTGCGCTGAAGTGTTTTTTATTAAACTGATTGGATGGACTGGTAAACATGAAATAGTACTGAGTAAAGCTCGATCCACCAAGTACAACCATTTTAAAACTACTATGGTAGGTAATGTCTTTGAGATTGATTATACATTATTATAAACCGGTAATAAAACACAATTGCGATCCAAAGACAAAAGTTGTGAATTTATTTAGTGTCTCATTTGTTGGGTTATATGATTTCTGTTATATAAGTTAGGCATTGATAGTAAACAAACAATCGAGATTTACCCTTCATGCATTTATCTAGGTTCAACAAAAAGTTGCGTCGAGTTATGAGAAAATGTGCGTTACAAATCAAATAATTTTCTAAAATCCTATTTAATATCGAGTGTTCAACTCTCTTCGATTTTGATGTTTCCTGCTACAGAGACCATCTCTAAAAGGCTTATTTCCAGAGAAACGCTGGTGTACCAGAGAAACGCTGGTGTACCAGAGAAACGCTGGTGTACCAGAGAAACGCTGGTGTACCAGAGAAACGCTGGTGTACCAGAGAAACGCTGGTGTACCAGAGAAACGCTGGTGTACCAGAGAAACGCTGGTGTACCAGAGAAACGCTGGTGTACCAGAGAAAAGCTGGTGTACCAGAGAAAAGCTGGTGTACCAGAGAAAAGCTGGTGTACCAGAGAAACGCTGGTGTACCAGAGAAAAGCTATCAGAGAAACGCTTTTTCAATAAAGGCATTAAAAAATGGTTTTTAACTGAATACCAGTTAACACGTGATAGGACATGTCCTAGCAATGGATCTAAACTCTAATAGTGGGGAGGCGCATATAGTAAAATATGTCAAATTACAAAGTTGGCTCACCCCGAAAGGTGACCGGCAACCACCATGCTAGATTTTATTGTATAGTAGTAGAGATGACATTTTGACCGGTGGTCGCTCTGTATGAGTGGGACTCTCTGTTTTGGATGCCATTTTGGAAAATGGCGGATGTTAATGTTTTATCCTTCGTAGTTTGGTAACCAGTCAAGCTAAAAACTTGATCTTGGTATCAAATTACACGTTTTTGAGGTCAAGGAATTCGAAAAAAATATTAAATTATTCATTTCTCTGTTCAGGACGCCATTTTGGAAAATGGCGGATGCTATTGTTTGATTCTTCGTAGTTAGGAAACCACTCGAGCTAAAAACTTGATCTTGGTATCAAATTATATGTTTTTGAGGTCAAGGAATTCGAAACAAATATTAAATTATTCATTTCTCTTTTCTGGACGCCATTTTGGAAAATGGCGGATGTTAATGTCTTAGTCTTCGTAGTTTGGAAACCACTAATCAGCTGTTTTAAATCTTCAAATTGAAGTTGTTATGTTAGTGAGTGTAATTATACTTAAGTGATATACTTATAATGTGTCGGCCGAACTTGAGATGTGTCTAAAAATATAGCTTTGTTAGCGGAAGGTATTTCAGGTTTTCAGGACTTAGATAACCTTCGGCAAATACATGTTGCTTTTCTTGGTAATATTTGATCCCATGATAAAAACTTATACCTCTCTGAATTTGTAATTGAACTGTCTACATTTTGTATGAGAAAATGTTACATTTTTTTAGAATTTTCAACAGCCGCCATTTCGGATATACAAATGTTTTTTAACACAATTTTTAAGAAATTTTAAGCTTGTCTATAACAAAAGCATATAAAAAATATCAAGTTTCGCGATTATATCTCAACTCGGTTTTGAGATTTTAATAATTTAAAAAAATACATATTCGGATGGACATAAAATAGCACAAGATACGCTCGCATGGCCAAATTTTGAACCTTAAAATATTTCTACAATGCTTGGCAAGTTCCTATCTGATAACCAGAAACCTAATAATTTTATACTACCTTCCTCAATGTATTGGTTGTTCCGAATGCTAGATATTGGTTAGGTGCATTCAGAAAAATGAGTATAAATACATCTAGCCACTTTGAAAAATAGAAAATGGATCGTATATACGAATAAATTAACAATTTTTAGTTCCTTGACCTCAATAACCTATTATTCAACACCAAGATCAAGGTTTTAGCTTTAATGGTTTCCAAACTACAAAGACTAAAACGTTAATATCCGCCATTTTCCAAAATGGCGTCCAGAAAAGAGATGTGAATAATTTATTATTTTTTCAAATTCCCTGACCTTAAAACCATATTATTCGATACCAAGATCAAGTTTTTAGCTTGAGTGGTTACCTAACTACGAAAACTAAAACATTAGCATCCGCCATTTTCCAAAATGGCGTCCATAAAAGAAAAATTAATATTTTAAAATTTTTTCGAATTCCTTGACCTCAAAAACATATAATTTGATACCAAGATCAAGTTTTTAGCTCGAGTGGTTTCCTAACTACGAAGAATCAAACAATAGCATCCGCCATTTTCCAAAATGGCGTCCAGAAAAGAGAAATGAATAATTTAATATTTTTTTCGAATTCCTTGACCTCAAAAACATATAATTTGATACCAAGATCAAGTTTTTAGCTTGACTGGTTACCAAACTACGAAGGATAAAACATTAACATCCGCCATTTTCCAAAATGGCGTCCAAAACAGAGAGTCCCTCTCACACAGAGCGACGACCGGTCAAAATATCATCTCTACTACTATTTAATAAAATCTAGCATGGTGGTTGCCGGTCAGCTTTTGGGGTGAGCCAACTTTGTAATTTTGGCCATCCGCCTCCCCACTATAAGCTGTTTTTATTCTTATTCATTAGTGTCAACTGTTTTTCTCACTTTTTAACAGTTATTCATCCAAAAGAGACCGTTCATTCAAAGGTACAAGATCGACCATTCACTGGTACAGGTACAGTCCCGGTCATTCATTGGAGCATTGGCATGGCAGTAGTCTTTTAATTAATATTATCGTCAGTATTCTCATAAACTTAGCAATTAAACTAATATCTCTTAATCCTTAAAAAAATAACGAGCTTTGTATATTATAATGTATAACAGTGACTATGAAATAAGGATACATTGTCAATTTAACATGAGACGTCGTCCTTAATCGTCGAGGTCATTTACTCTTGCTTCCACCCTGTGATCAATAAGGTTATGCTGATTTTTACAAGTTACATTGTTTTCCCAGAAAACATTTATTAATATTAAAATTTACATATTCCTTTGAATACTCTTTTTGGTTGCAGAGAAGGCGATATTTTAAAGGTAAATTTCTTGGCTCGGTTTTTAAAATAGGTCTTATTGTGGATGAATGGTTTTATTTTAAATCTGGAAACAACAGTTTCTAGGGAAAAGTTCTCCCATTCAGTCCCGTTAACAAATATTTTATTGTCGTATTTTTAATTTGATACCGATCTCTTTTTAACGACACCTAAACTATTAAAATGTATTAAAAATTATTAGTGGAGTTGTTGGTCAAAAAACCTTATCAAATAAGTATAAATTAGTTTGTGTGCTTTGATTTGCTGGGATTATTTCATGTTTACCTGTTCGTCATGAGGCCCAATTATATAAATATATTTTTTACTTCAAAATCCATTTTGTTAAGTTCTTAGAATTTTCTCTGACCAATTAATGTGCACAGAATACTCTATTTAGACAGTAACTAGTTATTTTTACAATTTAAAGGAAATCCACGGAGCTTTTCGAGATAATTGTGCAAAAATTGCTCATATAAAATAACATTTCCTGTTGCACCCAGAGTTGTTCGGTATTATTTCATGTTTATTAGTTCATCCAACTACTGCAATATTTTAGAGTCATAAAATTAATAAGTAAAAAAATTCAATCTTTACTCCAAACGCTATATTTTTACTAGATGGCTGTAGTTTGCTATTATAATTATTTTATTTGTTTATGCTTTTCTTGTTTATTCCGTTGCTATCATTGCATCTCATAAGGCTAATGTTAAAATTCTACAGCTTTAAAATTCATTTTATTATTTTATTAGATTTTCTTTGGCCAAGTAAGTTTACAGAGAACACGTTTTTTATTCATAAATTAATTATTTCAAGACTTTGAAGGAACTCCTGCAGCTTTTGTTAAGATAATTGTGTGAGCAATCACGCACGCGAGCAAGCAAAATAACATTGATCATATAACAGTGCAGCATAGGATATGATCTAAACACAATTTCAATAACAACATACTGTTTATACTAAATTCCACATTCACCTTTCAACACAGGCCTTATGTGGCAGTGTAATTTTACTATACCTAATTTGAGTATAAGGTATTTGTTTACTTATATTCATCGCATATCTTTTTAAAATTAACAGATAATTATTATATTATATTTCGCAACAAGGGCCGAAAATGAGGTTTTGCAGGCTCGAGATCGTGTTTCAAATTCGAGACGAAGTCGAGAATTTGAAATGATCGAGCGCTGCAAAACCCTTTCGGCCGAGGTACGAACGCGATTTTTCACCACACTACACAATGAAATGTACCCTAAATAATAAAAAAAGATTATTATTTGACTCACTTGAAAACAAAACTTTAAGGTTAAAAGCGACGATACAACTTCTTTATCATGATTCAAACAAACACAGCTATGAAAATCATATGATCGCAACTATCCTGTCTTTGGAACCTATTGAATGCCGTATAATTATGTTATGTTCTGACGTTGTTTCAAACAAATAAACGATCAGCTGACTTTCAGCCCTAAGGCCCCCAACGTTTTCGATCCTGTGGCGGCAGACAGTGTGTTTCGGTCCGCGTTTGAAGTTTGGAAACAGGTGGTTTCGTCGTAGTGTGGTAAAATATAATTTGACTAATATACACGTTTAATTGCCATTTAAAATACACTAGCAGCCCGCGTCACTTCGTGACAAAAACAACTTAGTAAAATAGGCTTTAGTTTTATGTTGATTATGTATGGAGCTTAGCAGCGTAAAATATCTTTCAATGAGTAAGTGTTTGAATGTTTGTGATTTTTTTATTTTTTAGACTAATTTTTGTGTCATAACATTGGAATAAAATAGCCAGTTATCGAACTTTTTATCGGGGCAAACTTTAAAAATTAACTTATTACTTAAGACTTGAAACCCCAATATGGGTAAGAAATTCATCACTGAATTTTAAAAGTTCATTTATTTAATCTGCTTTAAAAGGTCTGTGTATATGTTCTACACTTTAAAATTTCGACAGTCCAACAACATTAATTTGGCATAAAATGGGGGGTTACTTCACATGGATCTTCATTGCTTGGCGCATATCCATGTTTCTGTTTTAGGGTTTCCTTTTCAAAATTATTGAATCTATATGTTAATTAATTCTACATAACATCTACGCGTCAGGTTCTTGCATTCATCTTTGTTAGGTCGTAACAACAAACAATAAGCAGATGGACAAACCACTGATCTTCTGATGAACTGATCTATAAACAGCATAAAATAGCCATTTGCCGTAAAACTAATTATTTAACGCTCGTAACGCCCAGGGAATTAAATTTTCAAAAATTGACTCGCTTTTTGTTTCGCATCTTGTATTTACATAATTAGCAAATTTTAACCTAAGCAAATAACATAACTTTCTATGAAATGCCTTAATTAAATAGACATATTGTTATTGGTACATTTCAGAACCGAGTGAAATAGGCAGGCTAACCGTTACACTTCAATAAACTTTGCATTCCAAGTAAATTTACAAAATACAGTTTTGAAATTTACATTGCGCTTTAAAATTTGAATATTTTGTGTTAAAATTCAACTAATATTGGCATTTTAAAACTCTAAACGTTGAAACATGCATCAATGTGTTGAAATATGTATCACTGACAATAGTTTGTTATAAAATACCAACATTAGACCACCTCCTGAATTACTTTTTAAGTTTCCTTTTTTAAAAAGGAAATACAATAAATTAATATATTACAGACTGTTTGTCATAGTTTCAATAGGCAATAGGGCAAAATACTCTTCCTTATTTTCTTTTGTCTTATAAAAAGTCAATAATTTAAGAAACCAAAGTCATAATGTGGGTGAATGTTAATTGAATTTTGCTGGCCCTGCATTCTTTGGTATATATCTGGAAATATTTCAAATCTTGACCATCTGTTTTGTTATAAACTAATGTGAATTGGAAAAAGTTCACAGGTTCTACCACAGATAGTAGCTCTTTCGCTGGAATTTTAAAAGCCTCCTGTGTGAAGGCTTTTCATGGGATTTTTCCATACCTACAAAAGGCACATCTAGAGAGTAATAGCCTTAATTTGATACCAAATATGTGTAGAAAAATTAATTTCTAGGGGTCGATTTGCTCTGTACAAAATCCCAGAAATTCCTTTAATAATACAGCTAGATAGAAAATGGTTTATGGAAATGCCATACGGAAAAGTGATTGGGCATGGAATAAAATCCAGCAAGAATAGTTTCGTAATGAATTACTGTGTTTGATTATAATTTATTTTAGACTGATATGATTTCCTGTAACTGTAAGCGAATCGTTCACATTAAAAAAATCTACTGGTTTAATAACTGTAAACAGCTGTGTTCATAAAAGCACGTACAAATATTCAATATATTTTATCTAAACATGATTTTAATAACAACACTCTCTCTAAAAAATTATTTCGTAGTTAATAACTTGTTTGGGTATGATTTATTTAGGCTGAAACCTGGCGAGCGTTAAAGTTCCAGCTACTTGGAGGTCACGAATTGTGGATAGTTATGAGCGATGGCTTGTGGACGGGGTGTTCCTTAGTGAGGATTAACGTCCGCACTATTGAGTACTCGTTCATGGGACCATCCTCATAATTAGACCAGTTCGTAAATTATTGTTAACCGAGGCGAAATCGTGGTTCGGATCCCACGTTAAAATGTAGGTCCCTTAGTTGCCATTGGCTGTTGGGCTATTAATTAACAGTCCTGTCTAAGGAATATGTCGGCCTTAGTCAGTAACAAGACTACAAGATCGCGCCACAACCATCCTTCACTCATCTGTCATTCATACTTGGCTTAAAATACCTACCTGGGTAGGTCGCCATTTCACCTAATGTATCTAATGTATCTAAGTAATCACGTGGCGAGCGTTAAAGACTTTAACGCTCGCTCCAAAGACTTTCAAAGACATTATCGCTCGCTCCTCAGTAAACAGTTGTTTTACGATTGGGTTTCGGTGCGTAAGCTGACACTTTACGCGCGGGTTTAGGAAATAGTTATTTATGTATTAAGAGCGTAAAGTAGGTCTTTCTCGCTTGAGCTAAACAGTTACCGCGTGACGCGAAGCGGAGCGCGGTATTTTTAGCGAAAGCGAGAAAGACTATTTACACGCGAAATACATACTAAATTGTTCCTACAACTGCAGTTTTTAATTCCCAAACGATAAATACAATCACAGTTACTCACGTCCATTGTAGCTGAATGCGCCATTATGATTTTGAGGTTATAAACAATGAATAAAAATAAAGATTTTTACAAGAACAAACACGATTTATTGAATACATATTTTAGCTTATAAATAATAGGAACACGAATTCGTCATCACTTATTACATCCATTGTACCTGAGTGCGCCAGTTTGAGGTTATAAACGAGTCGAGCTCTATCGGAAGCGGATATGAGCGCTGTAGCGCGCCGAGCAACAATGCAATCAGCTGGCGAGCGTAATCACATGGCGAGCGTAAAGTACTTTACGCTCGCTACAAAGACCTTCAAAGACTTTATCGCTCGATCCTCAGTAAACAGCTGTTTTACGATTGGGTTTCGGTGCGTAAACTAACACTTCACGCGCGGTTGTAGGAAAACAATATTCATGAGACCAACATTTATTTCTTAAGTTTCGTTTTTTTGTTTCTTGAATGTTGTCACTTACCGTCATTCCTTTTTTCACAAATTAAATGTTTAAATTTTTATCTATAAAGGGATTTTTATCTACATTTTTTAATGCTATAAGTCTTTGAAAAGGACAAATTTATTTTTTATAAACGTCAAGCCCTTTTTAATTATGTTTGCCACCATTTGCTTTCGTTTAAGACAACGTGGGCCGTTACTCTCTGGAGGTCAAGAGTAAGGAAGTAACTTAGAATTTAGTTTCTATCTTCAAAGTGTATTCTTTAAAATATTAAATCTCTTGAACAATTAAGCTGTAATAGTTTGTAGTGACCACCGACTGCCCCACCATGTAGTGAATGAACTGATACATATGGTATAAAATCCTAAAAGTTGCTAGGCAATATTAGGAAAAACAATTTTTAATCAGTTACTAAGTCTTCTCAGTAAAACAAGGTTTTCACAATATTATTATATTTTGTAATTCTAATTTTCAACAATTATTGTATTAATAAATGTATTATTCTGTGAAATCTTTCTACATTTTATGTTTATCAACAACTACTATATATTTCATTCCTTCTAAATAGGTCTTAGTACCTATAGTGGTGACCTCGAGTAAAATGGAAAATGAAGAACTGATGGAACGACTACGGGTTCTCGAAGAAGAAAACAACCAACTGCGAGATAATGTCCGTGAAATTATTGGAGTCGATGCCCCTCGTCTCACCCCGAACCAAACTGAACATCAAGACCCCACATTAAATTCAGTAACAAATGATCAACCGAACATGGAAGCTGCAACACCATCCCCACAAGTAAAACTTCCTCCATTCTGGCGTGAAAAGCTAGCTCTTTGGTTTGTTCAAGTTGAAGCGATTTTCGCCTTATGGCAATTTCCGACGAGGATCTTCGCTTTACTCACGTTGTCACTCATTTATAAGTTAACTTAGTACCTATAATTTATTTATGTATTAGGAGCGTAAAGTAGGTCTTTCTCGCTTGAGCTAAACAGTTATCGCGCGACGCGTAGCGGAGCGCGATATTTTTAGCGAAAGCGAGAAAGACGCTTTACACGCGAAATACATACTAAATTTTTCCTACAACTGCAGTTTTAATTTCCCAAACGATGAATACAATCACAGTTACTCACGTCCATTGTAGCTGAATGCGCCATTATGATTGCATCAATTCTTTATATTCCTTTTCGTAAATAATTCTAGATTTACGAGGTAATAAGTTTAATGAAACTTCTTTTGCTAATTCACTTATTTCAGGTGGAGTAAGTCCGTATTCGTCATCACTCATTTCATCCATTATTGTTGCTGAATGCGCCAGTGTGAGGTTATAAACAAGTCGAGCTCAATCGGAAGCGGAAGGGAGCGCTGTGGCGCGTCGAGTAACAATGCAACCAGCTGGCGAGCGTAAAAGTAATCACGTGGCGAGGGTAAAATACTTTACGCTCGCTCCAAAGACTTGCAAATACATTATCGCTCGCTCCTCAGTAAACAGCTGTTTTACGATTGGGTTTCGGTGCGTAAACTGACATTTTACGTGCGGTTGTAGGAAAATATATTTATTAGTCTCCACGTTAATAGGTACGTTTCTGCACCTCCAATCCGAATAAAGTAAATCATCTAAATTGAATTGCTTGTCTGATGTTTCGTATATTTATTTTATATCACAGTTACTCTGTAAAAACATATTGCCTGTTGCATTTGGTAGAGGAGGTGTATAATATATCCGTGCAGAAGTTGCAGTTCTGAAACACTTCCGTTTCCGCTCCAGTTTCAGCAGATGATGAGTCGACCCATTACCGTTGCAAAACCAAGAATAAATGTCCTTTTCATTCATTACCAGAGTTTTTTTTATGGTAATAAGATTCATACTGGCCTTTAAGTAACATAATACTTTTTATAATGCTCTGGTAATGGTTACCTGGTGTTCTAGCTGTTTCAATTTATTTTGTAATAATTAAAACGATATACACATATAAATTAGGTTGTTTTATTTCAAATAAATTTGAAGAAAATCTAGCTGAAACGTAATTGACATGTAAATTGTCCTAGATGAGATCTTAAAACTTCCTGCATTGACAAAATATAGATTTGAAAACGAAAAGAGAAGAGTAATCCAATGTTAAATCAACGAAATAAAACATTGATAACACAAAATTAAAAGAATGTTTTCCTGATCAGATACAAGACACAATATTCCATGGATTTAAAAGTTTTAACGCTTTAAGTTTACATGTCGACGGTTGTCAGGTTCAGCTAGTATTTCTTAAACATAATTTTATTAACTTTTACTCGCGTAGAATGTTTCACTTGATATCCATAAAATAATGTTGTAAACTTGTACTCACGAATCGAGATGTACTCTGGAAGTTTTATTTCCTCAATGATTTATCCCAGATTTACTGATAGAAAATCGATAAACCGAAAATAGAAGAACAAATAACACATTAAATATAGGAGACTGGGTTGGTACATCATGTGGAGTGTCGTGTTAACATAGCATTGCTGTATCAGAATTGAAAAAAGTTAATATACAGGGTGAGTCTTCTAAGCCGTCCACAACAGATTATAGGCAAACGACTTAACATACAAAGACGAAACAAAACATGTCCCCACTAAATCATACCTAAGGAACTACGTAAAAATATTTGTAAGCTTTTTAAAATACAGGGTGTTCCAAAAACCCGGGGGTCATGGGTTCGAATCTCAGAAATTTTAAATATAAACATATGTTATATTATACATCAGTTTAAAGCTCTAAGCGAGATAAACAATTTGGTGAAAACAGAACTCAATTATGCTTATTATCTTCAAAATGGCGGTCATTTTTGTGAAAAATATTGGTATTTTCGGAATACCCTGTATCTCGAGAACTACTGAAGGTTTTTTCGTTCTGTTTGAAAATTCTTAATCCTTGTCAACTCAGGTTTAATTTGATATGCAACATGCCAACATTAAAAGAAAATAAATGTTTTTTAAATTTCATTTTTTTTAAATGTTGGTAGCACTGAAAATCAAAAATTTTAAATGGCAACATATGTTAAATAGTATATCATTTTAAAGGTCTTGCAAAAACCTAAAATTTTACAATTTATACTCCCCCTCTATCTCTGGTAGTTTTTTCAGTAATAAACAAAAAACTCTGTTTTACCATATAACGCCCATGTTAAATGTGCAGTACTCAAACATTTAAATTTGCATCCTGAGAACAGCAAATTTAACATGGGCGTTATAGGGGAAAATAGAGTTTTTGGTTTATTACTGAAAAACTACTAAAGATAGAAGGGAAGTATAAATTGAAATATTGTAGGTTTTTGCAAGACCTTTAAAATTATATACTATTTAACTTATGTTGCCATTTTAAATTTTTGATTTTCAGTGCTACCAACATTTATAAAAAATGAAATTTTTTTAAAAATATTTGTTTTCTTTTAATGTTGGCATGTTGCATATCAAATTAAAGCTGAGTTAACAAGGATTAAGAATTTTCAAATAGAACGAAAAAACCTTCAGTAGTTCTCGAGATACAGGGTATTCCGTAAATACCAATATTTTTCACAAAAATGGCCGCCATTTTGAAAATATTAAAGATAATTGAGTTCTGTTTTCACCAAATTGTTTATCTCGCTTAGAGCTTTAAAATGATGTATAATATGACATATGTTTATATTTAAAATTTCTGAGATTCGAACCCATAATCCCTGGTTTTTGGAACACCCTGTATTTTATAAAGTTTAAAAATATTTTTACGTTGTTCCTTAGGTATGATTTAGTTGGGAAATGTTTTGTTTCGTCTTTGTACGTTAAGTCGTTTGCCTGTAATCTGTTGTGGTCGGCTTAGAAGACCACCCTGTATAGTAAGTAGATTTTTTTATCATAACGTCTGTCATTCCTGTGAGGTTTCGAAGAACTTTATCATTTTTCTGGATGGTGATAAACTAGTCTATTAATACTAGTTGATTATTAATTGTAAAAATAGTGTAAAAACTGTACGAGTTTCAACCTGATCTTCTGCCGTTCGTTTCTATGGCAAACAATTCAAACTCTGATTTTTAAGAAATCAATATCGAACGATTACCATATTACCACATTAGACGCCGACCACCAGTAAGGGTTTGTTCGCCAGTAAGGCGAACATGAGTGTAGTATAGGATGACTTGTGGAGCGATATTGTAGTCTTGTTACAGGACGACATGTTCCTTAGACATGACTGTTAATTAATATCTCAATAACAGCTATTGGCAACTAAGGGACCTACATTTTAACGTGGGATCCGAACCACAAATTCACTTGGTTTATAATTAATTGACGAACTGGTATAATTATGAGGATGGTACTATGAACTTAGTACTCAACTGTGCGGACGTTCATCCCCACTAAGAAACACAAACAATCTCTCATAACTATCCACAATTCGTGACCTCCAAGTAGCTGGATTGCTACCCCACCACAATACCAGTCTGTTCTATCGATAGACGAATTTCACTATATTTTTGGTGGACAGAACTCGATATCCGATTCCATTATGTTTATTGTAGATTGCATTGTCATTCTATGAAAATTTATTCATCGATAGTATCTTAGTACAATATGACGGATGATGAGATGTAAGGTAAGATGTTTAGTTAGTTAATGATAGTAACGTTTTCATTTAGTTTTTAGCTTGCTTTATTATGTTTTTTTTTTTAGTTTTATGACGTGTTATTATACATAGGTTATAGGTATATTTTATAGTTCGTGAGAGATTCAAATAATATATTTGAAAATAATTCGATTATTGTTTGTTGTACACTTTACGCGAAAAAGAAACTGATCTTCGCCAGAATCAAATTATATTGAGAAATTCGATTACTAGGCCTGAGAAAATCAAATAAACAATAATTAACATAAACGTGACCTGTAAAGGCAGAAGATCATATATGAAACTCGTACCGTAAAAACTATCCCACTATTAAAATTTGGTATTCTGGCTTTCTAACTGTCTCGAAAAAACAGCAACTGTTTGTTATATGCTTTTTCACCGGTAAAAGTTTGATTAAACAGATTAACGGGATAATACTATATAGATGATTATGAAAAGTAGTTTTTCGTTAATCTATCAGCTGATATTAGTCATTCACGAACCCATAAAATACATTTTATTGGCTGCACAACGCTTATAGACTTCTCTAAACGTCCATTAACGCCTAGTGGTCTAATGTAAATCGGTATTAGTTGGAAGGAGAGGATTTTGTTATAACTTCCGAAAAAAAGTGGGATTGCGCCCTCTAGCAGAAGCTAGAAGAAGGCTGAAAGGGAGATAAGAAATGGATACTTTGGTTTGGATAAGGGAAAATTAACATGGAAACGGATTGCGGGATTTAGGAGTGGAAAACGAGAAATGACAATGTAAGTACAGCATGCAACTTCCAGATAAGACTTGGAATAAGAGACTAAAAGGAAATACCCCCGTTGCAGCAGACCTGCATACTAAGCGAATTTCAAGTGCAAAACAACATATTTCAATCCAACATAGCGAGATTTGACGTATTTTTGTAAGCTCCATAAGAATAACATGGGGAATGAGTATGCAGGTTTGCTGCTACAGGTATGTTTAAACTGGTTGGTTTTAATTCAATATTTAGTAGATTTGAACTAGAAGAAGCCATATACCAAATTTTATCAAGATATGTTGAGAAATAACCGAGATACAGAATTTTACTTATTTCCCATAAGGTTAACATTGAGACAACGTACTGTGTTTACCATTTTCAATATCTCGGTAACCAGTGGACATAGAGCAGTGATTCAAAATACTAAATTGTTTGTTTTTTCGAGCTGAATTCAATGGTGCTAACAAAAATTGGATCATTTTTATTTTTCTATGTGAAAACCCCAAAAAGCCCATTTTTGGGGGGGTTTATCCCCCTTTACCCCCCCTTCCAATGGTCCGATCGGGCTGGTTTTCGAACTCATCCGAATAATTACTACTTTACACACCTGTGCCAAATTTCATTCCGATCGGACCATTTTTGCGAGCGCTATCGTGCTTACAGACACATATATATATATATAGATATATATATATATAGATATATATATATCTACAAATTTGAACGAATGGTGTTTTTGGTATCTGGGGGCACCAAAATGAAAAGTTATGATGGTCCCGCACTTAAGTCTTACCATGAGACCTACGGTAATAGCTTCTTCCCTATAGGGGAAATTCGCTAAAAGGAAGAGAGACACCCTCACAGAAATAAAGGAAGAAACAAAGAAAATGCAAGCGAACCCCATTGTAAAATAGGCACAGTGAAAGTAGAGAAGAATTAAAACGTATTTATTATCATGATAAAAAATTAATTCATTCAATTTTATTACAGAGTTGTTAAAACCCAAAATTACATTGTAAATTACTGAATGGAATTAAATTTCCTAACGTTAATACAGTACTAATGGATTTACCCGCGGCTTCGCTCGCTAAAAGGATAAAAAAATGTTTGGTTCAATTATACGTTATTTTCAATGTGCAATTTTTATAAATTTCCAAATAGACTGATGATTTCAACAATTTATCTGCACTTTACTTTTTTAAGCGCTTAATTACAAACTTAAAGTTACATCTTCATCCCAGATTGACATGAGAAGATGAAACGTTTCTTCGATGAATTTTCCTTTTTCCCTCAAATGGTATGAATTGGCTACCATGTGCTAACACATTCTAATTTTCAGTTTAGCCTGAAGAATTCTAAAATTTCTTAGTTAATCTATTATTTAACCTATAAAATTGGGTTTCTAATAGTCTGAATAAAAATTATCCACTTCAGGGGGTTTGAACTCACAACTTTCACTGCACCCCTGGAACTGCACTCTGCTGACCCCTAAAAACCTGTCGGCCAATTCGACATAAAATAATAAGAGGCATATAATAAATAACTGATATAAATACCGCAAATTTAAACACCGCAAAGGGCCGACTCTGTAAACCAAATATCTGAATTTAGGATCTTTGTTAATATACTAAAAATTTTAAGAAAAAATATATAATTAATGTGCAGGCCAAACAATGAGGAAACCTAATTCCTCAAATTTGTTCAATCATATTGGAGATTGGATTACTCGTTTAGCAGCTTGAGGCAAAAATGTACGGTAGGAATGGTATACTTGTTTGAAGCCTAAATTGCTCACGGCCAGCACGCTAAACTTGCTAAAATTTTTAATTCAGAAACCTCCTGATTATAAGAAAATAACGGAATGATATATCCATGCACAGTTACAAGATTTTAGTTCGATTACTTCGGGTGATGCGTAAAACGCGAGCAGCCTACTTATATGGTATCTGACAAAAATATAATATAACCGTAATAGTTTTGTACAGTTTATTCTTTTAGTAAATGGAATTTCTATTTTTCGTCTCTTTAAAATATTCTGGAGACCCTCTATTGTTATTTTGTAATCATAGCTCTTAAAACTGAAAAGGCCGCCATTTGAATACTTGAATTTACCTTATTTTAGCCTTTCCAGAGAAAACATTTTAAAATCCTTCTTTAGTATTCATCTAGAGCCTATAAGAATATTTGAGCCAAGATTCATGGCCCAAAGCCCTACATTGTTTTAGAAAATAAGCTTTAAAAACTAAAAATGGCCAATGAATTTCATACTGTACCCAATTTTAGCCTTTTGAGAGAATATATTTTAAAATCCGTCCTTAGTACGCATATATTGTGCCAAGTTTCATGGCCCAAATCCTTATAGCTTTAGAGAAAGTGTAATCAGTGAGTGAGTGAGTGAGTGAGTGAGTCAGTCAGACAACGTTTTGGCTTACACACACACACATATATATATATATATATATATATATATATATATATATATATATATATATATATATATATATATTCATGTATAAAATTATTTTTAATGGGTTATTGGTTATGGTAGCATAGTTTTATTGGTCGAGGCTATAGTTAAAGATGAAGAGAGGCAGTTACAAAATATAAGATAATCGGTATTATTTTCAAAATCGAGTTTACGGCAGTTACATATAGAGCAGCCCCTTGACTTATTAAGGCCCTCCACACACCAGAGTGGCGTGGCGTGTTACCTATAAAATAAACATAGGATATGCATCAAGTGGCAAGAAGCTGTGCATCTCCAAATCAGCTGATTTTACATATAACACAATGCTATTTGACTAATTTTCTACCACGCAGTGCTACGCCACTCTGGTGTGTGGAGACTCGTCCACTCGAGAGCCCAAAACAACAATGATTTGAAATTTTGAAAAATATCTTTGTTATTAATCAACAATACTTTATTTATACAAAATATATCTAAACGTAATATTCATAGATTACGCCTTAGCGTAAAAAGAGCAAGTCCTAACTAAAGGGTGTTTTTTAGTGGTGCAGTTTTTAAAACGAAATAAAACAATGAAAAATAATCTGTATTGATGTAAATACCCCCGTTGCAGCAGACCTGCATAATCAGCGAATTTCAAATGCAAAACAACATATTTCAATCAAACATAGCAAGATTTGACCTGTTTTGGTAAGCTCTATAAGAATAACATGGGGAATGAGTATGCAGGTTTGCTGCTACAGGTATATTAAAACTGGGTGGTTTTAATTCAATATTTAGTATATCTGAACTAGAAGAAGCTATTTACCAAGTTTTAACAAGATATGTTGAGAAATAACCGAGGTATAGAATTTTACTTATTTCCCTTAAGGTTAACATAGGGACAACGTACTGTGTTTACCACTTTCAATATCTCGGTAACCAATAGACTTAGAGCAGTGATTCAAAATACTAAATTGTTTGTTTTTCGAGCTGAATTCAATGGTGCCCACAAAAATTCGATAGATTTTGTTTTTCTTTGTAAAAAACCCAAACAACCCATTTTTAGGGGGGTTTACCCCCCTTTACCCCCCCTTCCGGTAGTCCGATCTGGCTGGTTCACGAACTCGTCCAATTGATTACCACTTTACACGTCCGTACCAAATTTCATAAAGATCGGACCACTTTTGCGGCCGCTATCGTGCTTACAGACACACACAATATATACAGGGTGTCTGTAAAGTCCGTCACCAAACTCCATAACTTGGTTTATTGGGTCAAAATAAGCAAAAAAGTTCCTGTGAAGGTATGTCCTAAAATGCATATTTACCCAGATATCCGCCATTTTGTATTTTTCACAAAATATTTTTATCTCCGAAGTTTGTGAATCGATTTTTTTGAAACTTAGTATGTACCTATAACTAGTCAAGGTTAGTTAATGAAAAAATAATCAGCATGATCGAATGGTAAATTTCAAAATGGCGGCCATTCAAAATCTTTAATTTGAAATACCGGAAAAAGATTACGTAGTACAAAATAATATGAAGAATAAAAAGTTTTAGAAAATTTAATTTTCAGTCTAATGACACCAGAATTATGAAAATCGGTTAATAAATAACTGAGTTATGGTTGAATTTATCCAACGAGGCAGCATAAATTGGAAGGAGAATGGCCCATTGTTGCATTGAGTCATGCGCTGACATAGGTCAATTACGCTGCCTCAGTAGATACATTTGACCATAACTTAGTTATTTATTAACCGATTTTCATAATTCTGGTGTCATTAGACTGGAAATTAAATTTTCTAAAACTTTTTATTCTTCATATTTTCTTGTACTACGTAACCTTTTTCCGGTATTTCAAATTAAAGATTTTGAACGGCCGCCATTTTGAAATTTACCATTCGATCATGCTGATTATTTTTTCATTAACTAACCTTGACTAGTTATAGGTACATACTAAGTTTCAAAAAAATCGATTCACAAACTTCGGAGATAAAAAATATTTTGTGAAAAATACAAAATGGCGGATATCTGGGTAAATATGCATTTTTTGGACATACCTTCACAGGAACTTTTTTTCTTATTTTGACCCAATAAACCAAGTTATGGAGTTTGGTGACGGACTTTACAGACACCCTGTATATACAGGGTGAGTCTCTACTGACTACATTAATTTTAACAGTTGATTCTACTTATTAAATGGAACACAAAAATATATATAACCCCTTATCTGACTTTAACCGTTTAGCTGTAATGGCATATTTTGTGATTTTTTAAAATTACACGACTTGGTACTATTAGTTCGACGGTACAAACCAAACCAATGTATGCATGACATAGAAATTGATATCATTTGAAATAGAATTAAATTTCCTTCAAATTTAACATAGTACCCAAGTAATAACTCCTCATAAAACGTATATGAAATATTATTAAAGTTAAAAATTGTTGTTTTCCGAATTTTTCCTTTAAACTTCAAGGCTCAATTAAACCAGTTAAATTTGCCGTTTTCTTATGTCCAATTACATAAAAAACTTCCTTATTTATTTATGTTTAAAATTATGTATAAATATTAAGGGGTCATAAGAGGAAAAATTTGAGAATTTCATAAAAATGTTGTTAAGGTACATTATTACGATTGGCATCATCATTCGGTATTGGCTCTTAACACCAAATTTATCACTGTATTTGTCTCCAATTTCTTTACCAGCTGAATCTGTTGACTAAATCAGCTGACTGGGAATTACAATAGTAATAATCAGCTGATTTTTTAATTGTTTTATTGTAAAACTGTTTATTCATGTTCTTTTCAATTGTGCACTCCAAGTATAACGTAACTGATGCCGTTAATGATAGATATCATTGTTGTTTCGAGTTGTCATGTCGCTTACCAATGAAAAATAGGTGAACATTATGTGGTTTACGGGTTCTGTCGCTATAATGCAGCGGAAAGCCTTCGCGAGTGCCGTCGCCGCTATACAAACAGAAGGCCTCTGAATGAACTTACCTTTGTTAACATTCATCGCTGTTCCTGGTACATGGATCTTCTAATCATGTAAGGTTTAAATTAAACGTCTGGATCGGAGTCATTGGAAACTGGCTCATAAGACCTTATGTAGACCTTCGTACAGCCTTAAATGGCATTCAGTACCTGGACTTTCTTGCTGAAACATTACCATCGCTCCTTGAAGACTCGAATTTTCGTCAGCTTATTATCTTCCAAGGAGACGAAGCACTCCCACACTTCAGCGTTGAGGTCCGTCAGCACATCAGTGATACTTTTGACATGTGGATCGGAAGATGATGAACTTGGACGGAAGATGATGATGATGATGCTTGGTCTCCGAGGTCTCCAGACCTCATACCCCTTGACTACTAAGTTTAGTTTTTCGCATACCAGTTCGAAATGTAGAAGAGTTAAGGAACAGGATTTTGAAAGCTTATGAACTTCTACCCAATGAACTGAACTTGAAGGCTACTGTGAGGGAATTCAGGAATAGGTTTCGCATGTGTATCAGGGTAAACGGTGGACACTTTCAAAATCTCCTAAAATGATAACATCGGTTGACAGATGAGATACCAAGTATGTGTAAAACACATGATAAATTATGTATTTATTTTTCATATAACATCTGCTGATCACAATTATCGGAATCCCCAATCAGCTAATTTAGTTAACAGATTCAGCTGTTAAACAAAATACTGATTTACAATAATTAATTTCATGTTTAGAACCAATGCGATGAATCATAATAATGTACATTAACAACATTCTTATGAATAAAAACCAGCATTTTTACACTTACGACCACCGCATTCATTTAAAAGCCTTCTGTTTGGATAGCGGCCACGCGACGGTAATCGTGACGGCTACCCGCTGCATTATAGTCACAGAACCCGTAAACCACATAATGTCCACCTATTTTTCATTGGTAAGCGACATAACAACTCGAAACAACAATGATATCTATCATTAACGGCATCAGTTACATTTTACTTGGAGTGCACAATTGAAAAGAACATGAATAAACAGTTTTACAATAAAACAATAAAAAAATCAGCTGATTATTACTATTGTAATTCCTAGTCAGCTGATTTAGTCAACAGATTCAGCTGGTAAAGAAATTGGAGACAAATACAGTGATAAATTTGGTGTTAAGAGCCAATACCGAATGATGATGCCAATCGTAATAATGTACCTTAACAACATTTTTATGAAATTCTCAAATTTTTCCTCTTATGACCCCTTAATATTTAAACATAATTTCAAACATAAATAAATAAGGGAGTTTTTTATGTAATTGGACATACGAAAACGGCAAATTTAACTGGTTTAATTGAGCCTTGAAGTTTAAAGGAAAAATTCGGAAAACAACAATTTTTAACTTTAATAATATTTCATATACGTTTTATAAGGATTTATTACTTGGGTACTATGTTAAATTTGAAGGGAATTTAATTCTCTTTCAAATGATATTAATTTCTATGTCATACATACATTGGTTTGGTTTTTACCGTCGAACTAATAGTACCAAGTCGTGTAATTTTAAAAAATCACAAAATACGTCATTACAGCTAAACGGTTAAAGTCAGATAAGGGGTTATATACATTTTTGTGTTCCATTTAATAAGTAGAATCAACTGTTAAAATTAATGTAGTCAGTAGAGACTCACCCGTAGGGTGAGTCAGACCACCCGTCCACCTATTGTAGCGGGAAAATGGTTTGACATAGAAACGTCAAATAAAATTATTCCCCACTAATTTGCATATGAAGAATTCATTAAAAATATTTTCATCGCGATTCATGTACAGGGTGTTCCAGAAATGAAGGTCATGGGTTCGAATCTCAAAATTTTCTTGAGTAAACCTATAGCAAATATTATATCATTTTAAAGGTCTTGTTAAAAGAAACATTTTGGTGAAAACAGAACTAAATTATCTCAAGCCGTTTCAAAATGGCGGCCATTTTTGTGAAAATTTTCGATATTTACGGAAACCCCTGTATTTTCCAAACCACTCAACATTTTTCAGTTCTGATTCAAAATTCTTAATCCTTGGTAACTCAGCTTTACTATGATACGTCACATGACAATATTTAAAAAATTTTTTAATTTTGAAAAAAAAAATTAATTTTTGAAAATGATGGCAGCCCTGAAAATAAAAAAAATCAAATAGCAACATATGACAAAAACCATATCATTTTAAAGGTCTTCGAAATTCCTACAACTTTGTAATTTACACAAGTATTCTAACTTTTTTAGTTTTTTAGTTATGGTCAAAAAACTCCATTTTCCCATATGAAGTGCATGTTATTTATGCAGTTCGTAATAACCAAAGGGTACCCACATACCGTTTGCTATGGACGTGCAAATAACATGCACTTCATATGGGAAAATGGGTTTTTTTGACCATAACTCAAAAACTAAAAATGATAGAATACTTGTGTAAATTACAAAGTTGTAGGAATTTTGAGGACCTTTAAAATTATATGCTTTTTGGCATATGTTGCTATTTGATTTTTTTTATTTTCAGGGCTGCCAACATTTTCAAAAATTAATTTTTTTTCAAAATTAAAACAAATTTTAAATATTGTCATGTGGCATATCATAGTAAAGCTGAGTTACCAAGGATTAAGAATTTTGAATCAGAACTGAAAAATGTTGAGTGGTTTGGAAAATACAGGGGTTCCCGTAAATATCGAAAATTCTCACAAAAATGGCCGCCATTTTGAAACGGCTTGAGATAATTTAATTCTGTTTTCATCAAAATGTTTCTTTTAACAAGACCTTTAAAATGATATAGTATTTGCTATAGGTTTACTCAAGAAAATTTTGAGATTCGAACCCATGACCTTCATTTCTGGAACACCCTGTACATGAATCGCGATGAAAATATTTTTAATGAATTCTTCATATGCAAATTAGTGGGGAATAATTTTATTTGACGTTTCTATGTCAAACCGTTCTCCCGCTACAATAGGTGGACGGGTGGTATGACTCACCCTAGTATATACAATAAGTAGTAATTATTGTACAAACGTTAACGTAACGTTTGTACAAAAAAAAAGTATGAAGTACAAAAAAATATGAAGAATTAAAATTTTTAGAAAATTTAATTTCCAGTCTAATGACACCAGAATTATGAAAATCGGTCAATAAATAACTGAGTTATGGTCGAATTTATCCAACGAGGCAGCATAAATTGGAAGGAGAATGGCCCATTGTTGCATTGAGTCATGCGCTGACATAGGTCAATTACGCTGCCTCAGTAGATAAATTTGACCATAACTCAGTTATTTATTAACCGATTTTCATAATTCTGGTGTCAATAGACAGGAAATTAAATTTTCTAAACATTTTAATTCTTCATATTTTTTGTACTACGTAACGTTTTTCCGATATTTCAAATTAAAGGTTTCAAACGGCCGCCATTTTGAAATTTACTATTCGATCATGCTGATTATTTTTTCATAAACTAACCTTGACTAGTTATAGGTACATACCAAGTTTCAAAAAAATCGATTCACAAACTTCGGAGATAACAAATATTTTGTGAAAAATACAAAATGGCGGATATCTGGGTAAATATGCATTTTAGGACATACCTTCACAGGAACTTTTTTGCTTATTTTGACCCAATAAACAAAGTTATGGCGTTTGGTGACGGACTTTACAGACACCCTGTATATATACAAATTCGAACGAATAGTGTTTTTTGCTTCTGGGGGCCCCAAAACGAAAAGTTATAGTGGTCCCGAGCTTAGGTCTTAGACCCACGGTAATAGCTTCTTCCCTATAGGGGAAATTCGCTAAAATGCATTTATTTCAACCACAGTGTTTGACATTGCGTTCCCGTAGAAAGCCCAATCTAGCAGTCCAATTTTCAAATACCCTTCCAGCAGCTGGGGGCGTATTCCGTAAAAAACTCGACAAATGTTGGCTTCCAAGTCATTTAGAGTCTGTGGCTTGTCAGCGTAGACTTGACACTTGACATATTATCACAAAAAGTAGCCTTGGTCGATTACGAGGCCCGTAAATCGGACGAAGTGCAGGGTAAGTTGCCCGAACTGAACTACGGTTTTCAAAATAAATTTGCACAATCCTCAAACTTTCTTCTTTTGTAATTCTACTAATGGTTACAATGAAAACAGAATAAGCACTAGACAATACAAATATTGAAATGACATAAGATAATTTTAAAAAATCAGCTCTTCGATTTTAATTTGATTGTTGTGTTTAACAATGCTGCCAACTTAAAAACCACACTACTAAAAAAATCACCCTTTACTATAAAATTTTAAGGCTATATCTTTTTAGCGAATTTCCCCTATAGGGAAGAAGCTATTACCGTAGGTCTCATGGTAAGACCTAAGCCCAAGACCATAATAACTTTTCGTTTTGGGGCCCCCAGAAGCAAAAAACACCATTCGTATATACGTGTCTGTAAGCACGATAGCGCTCGCAAAAATGGTCCGATCGGAATGAAATTTGACACAGGCGTGTAAAGTAGTAATTATTCGGACGAGTTCGTGAACCAGCCCGATCGGACCACCGGAAGGGGGGGTAAAGCGGGGTAAACCCCCCCAAAAATGGGTTTTTCGAGTTTTTTATATAGAAAAATAAAATTTATCAAATTTTGGCTAGAACCATTGAATTCAGCTCGAAAAGAACAAACAGTTTGGTAATTTGAATCATTGCTCTATGTCCATTGGTTACCGAGATACTGAAAGTGGTAAACACAGTACGTTGTCCCAGTGTTAACCTTATGGGGAATAAGTAAAATTCGATATCTCGCTTATTTCTCAACATATCCTAATGAAACTTGGTTTGTGGCTTCATATAGATGAGATCTAATGTATTTTATTACAAAATCCCGGATATTACCGTTTTATGGTAGCAAACCTGCATACTCATTCCCCATGTTATCCTTATGGGAAATAAAAAAATGCAATATCTTCCTCATTTCTTAACAAATCTTGATAAAACTTGGTGTATGGCTTCTTCTAGTTCAGATCTACTAAACATTGAATTAAAACCACCCAGTTTTAAAATACCTGTTGCAGCAAACCTGCATACCCATTCCCCATGTTATTCTTATGGAGCTTAAAAACGTGTCAAATCTTGCTATATTGGATTGAAACATGTACTTTGCAATTGAAATTCGCTGACCGGCTCTGGTTCGAAGTTGAGGCACGTCCTCATCATCAAACCGGGGCAAGGTCGCTCCTACGCCGACGTCGTTGGGAAGCTGCGGAAGGACGTCCAACCCGAGCAGTCGGGTGTGGAGGTCCGCAGGCTCCGCAGGACCAACGACGGCGGCGTACTCATCGAGCTGGGTTCTGGCCGCGGTCAGACCCGATTTGCCGAGACGGTGAAGTCGGCGCTCGGCGCCGGCGACAAGCTCAAGAGCGTCGCCTCTCGTCTGCGTGTGGAGATCATGGATCTCGATTCGTGCTCCACATCGGACGAGGTGAGCGACGCTCTGAAGCGGGAGTTGGGCCAGGAGACGGGAGCCTTCAAGGTCCTCCTGACCAAACCCAACGCCCGTGAGCAGAGGTTGGCGGTCGTCGATCTCGACGCCTCAAGAGGCCAGAAGCTCCTGCAAAGGGGCAAGGTCAAGGTCAGGTGGGTTGTCTGCCGAGTGCGAACTCGAGTAGAGATCCCACGATGCTTCCGCTGTTTGGAGTACGGCCACACTCGACGAGAGTGCAAAGGTCCGGACCGCAGCGAGGCATGCTGGAAGTGTGGTGGTGTCGGGCACAAGTCGTCCGCTTGTAGCCAGGCACCCTCTTGCGAAGCCTGCAAGAAGGCGACCGACGGCCGACCGTCGGATCATGTCCAAGGCTCCGGCGCTTGTCGGACCTTCAGAGACCTTTCGGTCTCAAAGAAGACTGACAGGCGCGGACGCTGAGGGTCATCCAGGGACACCTAAATGGGAGCATCGCGGCAAGCTCCCTGGTGGACCAAATCGTTCGGGAGACGGGGACATCACTCGTCTTCGTGAGCGAGCCTCACAGGGCTAAAGGTCCACTATGGTTCCCTGACCGCACAGGATGGGCTGCGCTGTGGGTGCCCGACCCGCGCGTGGTCCCCATCGAAAGAAGTGGGAACGGCGAAAATTTTGCCTGGATCACGAGCAACGGAGTCACGTTCGTGAGCTGTTATTTTTCCCCGAATGACAGCATTCCACGATTCACGGAGAAGTTGGAGGCCATGGAGGACGCGATCCGAGCGATCGCCGGTCCGTGTCTCCTGGCCGGCGACTTCAACGCCAGAGCGAGAGAGTGGGGGATGCCACATACAGACACCCGAGGAAGGTATCTGTTGGAGATGGTATCCAGGCTGCTGACAATGAACGAGGGGGACACGCCAACCTACCGGAGGCCGGGATTCGGGGAATCGATCCCCGACGTGACCCTGGCATCGGAAGGGCTGGCTTCCCGAATCGTCGGCTGGAGGGTCATGGGTGATTACTCGGGGAGTGATCAACGAATACATCACCTTCGAGCTGGCCGAAAGAAGACAAGGAAATCGCAGCAACAGCCGGCGCTCGCTCGGCTGGAACCTGGCGAGATTGGATGAACGGAGGCTCTGCAGAACGGCATGGGGGACATCCCCCAGATGCCGGACGACCAGCCAAGCAGGGCGGACGCGGAGGCAGTGGTGGAAGCCACATCGCGCCTCATTCATCGCGCTTGCGACGCGTTGATGCCCCGCAAGTCGGCACGTACCGGAAAGCGCCCAGTGTACTGGTGGACCGACCGCATCGCCGAGCTGCGGCGAAACTGCCTGAGACTCAGGCGGCGAGCCCAGCGTTCCCGGGACAGACCCAAAGCGGCGGAGAGGTCGAGCCAGTACAGAGCGGCAAAAAGAGAGCTGGTCAAAGCGAGCAGAGAAAGCAAGGCGCGCTGCTGGAGCGCACTGCGCGAGGACGTGAACAGCGACCCCTGGGGACAGGGGTACAAGCTGGTCATGAGAAACCTCGCGCAGGGACCCGGGTACGTGCCGATGGAGGCTGAGAAGATGCGGACCATCGTGGACGGACTCTTCCCGGATCACCGGGTCAGAGACGACACCCCTTTGCGGGTGATCGCCGAAGAGGTCCCTTTGTTCACGCGCCAAGAGTTGGAGAGAGCGGTCAGCTCCATGAAGAACAAGAAGGCCCCGGGCCCGGACAACGTACCGTCAGAGGTGCTGAAACTGGTGGCGAAATGCCGCCCTCAGCTCCTGCTGGACATGTACAACGTCTGCTTGAAAGCGGAAGTGTTCGCATTCCGCTGGAAACTGGCCAAGCTCGTCCTTCTGAGCAGAAAACGGGGCCCGCCGGACGATCCATCGTCGTACCGCCCTCTGTGCATGTTGGACACGGCGGGGAAACTGATGGAGAGGTTGTTGAAACCGAGAATCGGAGAGGCTGTGCGAGCGGCAGGGGACCTCTCGGCCCGACAACACGGGTTCAAAGAGGGCCACTCGACACTCAGCGCCATCTCGGAGGTCGTAGCTTCGGTGACACGAGCGGATCAGGCGTGCCACGCGGCTCGTCCGATCGTGCTCCTGGTCACGCTTGATGTCAAGAATGCGTTCAACTCGGCACGGTGGTGCGACATTCTGGTCGCACTGGAAAGGACATTCAGGTTACCTGGGTACCTCCTCGCCATGGTGAGAGATTACCTAAGGGACCGGCGGCTGATGTACGAGACGGACCGGGGTTTCGTAACCAGGGCCGTCACCTCTGGGGCAGCCCAGGGATCGGTGCTGGGGCCGGATCTCTGGAATGTCTCGTATGACAGCTTGCTCCGCACTGAGATGCCACACGGAACGTTCCTCGTGGGATACGCCGACGACGTGGCGGCGGTCATCACCGAACGAAACGCGGAGTTGGCCCAATTGAGGCTGAATCAGGTCATGCGCTTGGTGGAAGGCTGGATACGCGATCACGGCCTTCAGCTGGCTCTCTCCAAAACGGAGATAGTCATGCTGACGAGGAGGCGGATACCCACGATCATTCCGATGCGGGTGGGTACCGAAGTGATCGAGACGCAGAGGACGGCCAGGTACCTGGGGGTGGTGCTGAACAACAAGCTCACCTACTGGGACCACATCAGAAGCGTGTGCGACAAGGCGGCCGAAGTGACGTCCTGCCTCGGAAGACTGATGGCCAACATCGGAGGACCGAGTCAGGGGGAAACGGAGGCTGTTGCTGTCGACAGCACAGGCCATCATGCTCTACGGAGCGGAGATTTGGGCAGATGCGACGAAGGTGAAGAAATACCGGACTCGCATGCTGGCGGTGCAGAGACGCGGCGCGCTCAGGGTCGCGTCCTCGTACCGCACGGCCTCCCAGGCGGCGGTGCAGGTCATTGCGGGAGTCATCCCAATCGACCTGCTGGCGCAAGAGAAGAAGACCATCTGGGGGCGTGCTCCCGAGATGGATCGGGAAGAGGCTGCTGAGCTGGCCCGTGGCCAAACAATGGCCGCCTGGCAGCGTCGATGGGACGAAGACACGACCGGAAGGTGGACATGGCGACTCATCAGGAGTCTGGAGCCATGGGTTTGCCGTGACCACGGGGAGGTGAACTTTTACCTCATGATTGAATAGCCTCTGGATTACTTAATATTAGCGAAAATGGTTTAAATTACCTTGCTTCTGTCGAGTAATCCTGTTTTTTTGTATCACACTACCACGGTTTCGAACCACTTATGGGTTCATTTTCAAGTGTTACATTCATCAAGCGGTCATCTTCAAATGTAGATGATGTTGTCAAACTGTTTAAAATCTTTAAAAAACACAAATAGATATAAAAACGTCGAACACAGAACACGGACGACACTTACTGGCCAGTATTTAAAACTAATTATAGACGCGTGTAGAGCCGGCGGGTGATGAGTCGACTCATCACCCGCCGGCTCTACACGCGTCTATAATTAGTTTTAAATACTGGCCAGTAAGTGTCGTCCGTGTTCTGTGTTCGACGTTTTTATATCTATTTGTGTTTTTTAAAGATTTTAAACAGTTTGACAACATCATCTACATTTGAAGATGACCGCTTGATGAATGTAACACTTGAAAATGAACCCATAAGTGGTTCGAAACCGTGGTAGTGTGATACAAAAAACAGGATTACTCGACAGAAGCAAGGTAATTTAAACCATTTTCGCTTTTACCTCACCCAGTTCCTGACAGGTCATGGCTACTTCCGTCTGTACCTCCACCGAATGGGCAAGGTCGACTCGCCCAGGTGCAAGTACTGCGGACACGACGGAGACGACGTGCATCACATTTCTTCGTGTGCCGTCGCTTTGACGAAGAACGGACTGCCCTCGCCGCTCGGTCGGCGGTCATCTGACCCCGGACAACATCGTGGGGAAGATGCTGCAGGGCAGTGTCAGCTGGAACGCAGTGGCTGACTTTGTCATGTCCGTCCTGCGCCAGAAGAGGACAGACGGGTGTCTCGAGTGACCCCAGAACCGAGGACAGCAGAAGATCGGTTGAACACCAACTGAGGAGTCCCGAAAGGGACAGCAGCGCGGAGTCCTGAAAGGGACCAGAGGCCACGCATTGCGATGTCGCAATGAGCAGACGCTCGGGTCGATCGCAATGATGTGGTGACAGCACGCGAGGGGATTTTTTTTTAGCAGGTATACCCAAGGAGACGTACAGGCAACTGTACACTCCTAGCCGCCTCGAGGCTCGAGGCGGGCCCTCTGACACTGATGCTGTCTGTCAGCGGGTAAGGGCTATTTTTAACCTCCCTTCCAGCGTGGATAAAAAAAATTGAAATTCGTTGAGTATGCAGGTCTGCTGCAACGGGGGTATTTTAATATACATCAGATTCATAATCATTTTTGATTAGATAATCAGAATAATAATCAGATAATCATAATCAGATTTTTGATTAGATTCATAATCAAAAGATTAAAATTCAAATTAACTCTGGTTTCAATTGATTCATAATAATTTTATACAAACAGAGCAAATAAGATTCGATATTTATATGTCTAAAATGAATGGTGCGTGCAATTCAAAAATTAACTCACCAATATGTGCAGCTTGACCCTGTATCTCGTGTAATGTTATAGCAACGTCACTGAAAAAATAACTAACTTAGCACGTGACTGTTTTTAAATGATTGTTAGTTTACCCATGTAGTCACACTTACCCAATCTCCACAGTCAAAAACAATGGGCAGAAAGTTAAAAAGTTGTTAAAATTGAGTTTAATTACGTTTTAGTACTCTGAGAACGAACCTCTTTGTGAATTGGCGAAGCTGGATTGGTTCGTTAAGTTCTCGTTTTTACAAAAGAAGGGTTTATTGCATTTAGATTGATTAAATCACGTGATACTCTTTAAACTTGCTTGATTCAAAAGCTTTGCAACGGATTTTTGTACCTTGAAAGTATGATGTTTACTTAATTACTTTTGCTAGTACTTCATCGAACAAAATAATAAATAGTTTTTTGTCCTTTTAGGCAAACATTCCGATTTGTCTATAAAATGTTTCCCTCCGTAATAGTATATTACGCTACTAGGCTGGAAAGTACTGTTTACCGGACGAGTCTGATAGTTTCCGCTCGAGCGGAAGCGAGTGCGGGATGGTCATGTGAGTACGGTAAAACTTACCGGCCGTATAACGCACGATACTTTTAATCATAATACTCAGAATAAAACATAATTTTAATCATAACGCATTTCTTGCATAAACAAATGCGTTTCTCGATTCTTCAGACCTAACCTATAATGAACAAAACAAACCCTAAAACGAAAAATAATTGTTTTATGGATTTTGGCCCTTGAGGTTTATCAGAAGTATTTCGACAATTTCATCCCGTTCCAAACATACTTAAGTCGTCTAAATTTGAACTTGCAATAATCGCTCGATATTACTCGTGTTTTTATTTTGTTATTAATTTATTCCCTGAAAGACCCAATTTTTGATTAGGGATTAAAAAGTGTTACCCTTCCCGGGTATCCAAAGTCATTTGCCATTTTTAATCTCTTTCAATCCCTAAATTAAACCTACGAATCAAACAAATTGCGTATTCTTCCAATGTTAGGCAATGTTATTTCAAAACAAATACTTTTGAACACTAAATAAATAACCTTCCAACGATCAAAACCACGTCCACTACAACTTACCCTTAAACACCAAAAAATACATTGTTCTAATACTATAGAACACTAGATAAATAACCTCCCAACAATCAAAACCACGTCCACTATAACAATTTACCTGCCCTTAAACACAAAAAAATACATCGTGCCAAGAATACGAAAATAGTTTAATCAACTTTCAGTTTACCTAGTCATTTTCCATTTCCAACCCCTTTCAACCCCTAAATACAACCAATAAATGAAGTGAATTAAGTATTTTTAAAACTTAGGCATTGTTATTTCTGAACAAATACTTTTGCCTCACCCCCTGGCCCCATTTACCCCCTCTTTGCCATCAAATAATTAACCACCCAAAAACCAAAACCATCCCTACTAGTAACCCCGACTCTCCCGGGAGCCTTCCAAAAGGGGGCCTGGGGCGGAGCCCCCAGCGAGCCGAAGGCGAGTAAAATTGTAAATCGTGCTTATTCATCAATATACTGTGGTCCTAAAAGTCCCGGACCGGTTCAATATCTTTTAAAGTAAGCCAGATATCAAAACAATATTTTACATACCTTTCAGTACTAAAAGCGACTGCTTATTTTAAAGGGCTTGTTAAAAGAAACACAATACCGCAAACCGGAAGTCGATATCATGCTCCAGTCCAAAATGGTGGCCAACCAAAAATTTAAAAATGCCATGCGTTAATTAAAATTGAGTATTTTCTGTGTTCAGCAATTCACATTTAAATCGAATAAGAACCATCAGAACACATATTAACTACTTAAAAGATACAAAAATAATAATTTCTTGTTGTCATCATCAAGGCTCAACCCTCCAAAATGGTTTGGGAGGGGGGGTTTGTCCAACCAACTCCAATATCAACTCACATCCTATGACCACTCGTTTTAATATGCTGAATGAGTAAAAAACTAAGCCAAAGCTTGTTTTAATAAAATTTCAAAAAAATTAGTTATTTTTGTGGTGAATATTCGGTACTTCATGTATGGGGGTTTTCCTAAAAGATAACGCATAGACGACCCTCCGCAAGTATCGACCTTTGCCGCCGAGCCAAAGGTCGCATCTTTAAAATTAAATTAGTGTTAGTATCTTTTTTACTAGATTGAGTATTTTCTGTGTTCGGCAATTCACATTTAAATCGAATAAGAATCACCAGAACACATTTTAACTACTTAAAAGATACAAAAATAATAATTTCTTGTCATCATCAATGCTCAACCCTCCAAAATGGTTTTGGAGGGGTGGGGAAACCCTACAAAATTTATAAGTATTAGGTAACTTTTTTGAAATTTCATTAAAACAAGCTTTGGCTTATTTTTTACTCAGCAAATTAAAATGAGTGGTCATATGATGTGAGTTGATATTGGAGTTGGTTGGACAAACCCCCACCCCCCCTCCAACCCATTTTGGAGGGTTGAACCTTGATGATGACAACAATATATTATTATTTTTGTATCTTTTAAGTAGTTAAAATGTGTTCTGGTGATTCTTATTCGATTTAAATGTGAATTGCCGAACACAGAAAATACTCAATTTTAATTGACGGACAGCATTTTTAAATTTTTGAATGGCCGCCATTTTGGACTGGAGCATTATATTGAACTCCGGTTTGCGGCATTGTGTTTCTTTTAACAAGCCCTTTAAAATAAGCAGTCGCACGATGGGGGTTTACATTTAAAATTTTGGGGCTAACCCCCCAAAATCCAATTTTGGGGGCAGGGGCAGAAATGACACATATATCAAAAAGTAGTTTTTTTTAGTACTAAAAGGTATATCTGGCTTACTTTAAAAGATATTAAACCGGTCCGGGACTTTTGGGACACACAGTATGTTAATAAAACTTGGTGTGTGCCTCATCTATTTGAGATCTATTGTCAAAAAGAGTTTTTAAATAAGCACCTTGTGTACATTTCCTACAAGCTGATCAACACAGTTTCACCCGTGGAAAATCAGAAAAACTTCCTTGGATTCATGATTTAATGTTTGGGTTGCCATGACAACTTCATAAGCTTCCCTATAGGGTCAAAATCAAATAAAATTCGCTTTTTAGAAGCTTGCTGTTAAATTTCAAAAATACACGCTAGATTTCATTTGTCTTAAGCCTTCTCATATGTGCATTCAATACAGAAAATAAGTTTCGGCCATTTTGAGTGAAAAGCGGTCTAGTGTGTGATGTTAAGTGATACCAACAGATTGACAGAAATTGAGATAAGGCTTGATTCGGATTCTATGACCTTCAAAACGCAAAAATAACCAATAATTTCATAGTTCTAAGCAATGTACAGACTAAACTCTAAATTTATTTGTATAGATTTGATTCGTATATTTAGAAATTTTAGTTGAAATATAATCTATGAAAATAAAAAGGGGTTTTGATGTTGGAGTGATTTTAAGTTTTACAGATCCATTTGGTAGATGGGTAACAGATCGCGCGTAAGCTATTGTCGTCAATAACCAGTCCAGCGACGAGAGGGCTGGAGGAAGTCGCCAACTCGCCAGTCAGTGGGCGACGTTGACAGTGAGAGGTGCGTGCCTGTTACGATGTGTATGCTACTGTCGTCGTTCGCCGGATTGCTTGTTGCGACATCTATCGGTATGTTCCGCTGACCTGAGGAAGCTTTACAGGATTCTATTATTGAGTCATTCCCCTGGTTTCAGACTACAGACTACGTGTTTCGGATGCAGGACGAACGGGACCCTTCAAACCAGATAGGATATTATTTGACTGACATTTCAGGGGAAATGTAGTAAAGAATTCAACGTAGTCATTCATCATTCAGTGAAATGTGTAGACTAGGCTGTGGCACCGAACGTTAGACGAAATAATTGCAGTGGTGAGATTAAAATTCCCAGCTCTTAAACTTGTTCCCCAAATAACATTACTCTGTTGAAAACAGTGCGAAAAAATATTGTTCAGTCTGCAAACCATATGCAGATATGCTGTAAAAGCCTTAAAATTTTGTTTTAAGATAATTTAAATATTATTTATTTGAATATAAGCTCATTAGTTTCCTGTGGAATTTTTAATAATTTCATTTAATTTTAATTGCATTTCAAAATAATTTGTCAAAACGTTTTTCATTATTTTGAATAACTTATAACTGAGAAATTACTTTATATTGTACTGTACTTTTTAGAAAAACACAAAACGAACTTTGGGTTTTAGAATAAAAATTAGGCCTTTTATTTGGTATATATTTATTGACTAGAATGAATAAATTCAATCAATGAATGACGAATGAATAGATGGATGAATCAATCAATCAATACATAAGTCGATGAATGGTGTTTCATTTTTAATCAAAAATCAAAAGCAAACAAAAATTAATTTACACTTATCCGTCTGTTCGATTGGCACTTGCCGCCTGATCGATTGGTACTTGCCGTCTGATCGATTGGTACTTGCCGTCTGTTCGATTGGTACTTGCCGTCTGTTCGATTGGCCAAGCTTAAGCAATTCATTCTCAATAGTACAAATCACTCCAAAAGTTTAATAAATCAAAGTTTCATGCATTTAAAAAAAATATCAGAAATTATCATAAAACATGTGCAGGGACAATATAAAGTTACAATATAAAACATATAAAGTTGGTAGAATGAGCGTTAGCTATAGAAACTAATTATTCCACCCAGAGTGAATTTTTGGTCAATTTTGTCCCCAATAACACTTTATTAAACCAAATAAAATACATACGAAATCATAGTATGCGACCATGGAACATTATTGTACCTCTTAATCACGGAGCTGTTTGCGACGGTTCCTCATGGCTTTCCGTGCCAGCGGCATGAAGATGATACTGGTTAGTACAATCTTAGTATAACCATACCAACCGTGAGCGAAGCAATGGGAACAGCAGTGGGAACACTCAAACAATATTAGTGTTGGCCAACTCAAATACAGGGTGTATTTTTTTAAACGCAACCCATTTTTAAGATTGAATAATGCACAAATGAATGTGTAGTGAGTTTTGTTTTATTGATCTTAACATTTTATATATTCTATTATTTAATTAAGTTTGATCACATTTAGTTTACATTATGTGATCAAACAGTCCGCCATTGGCATTTATAAAAAGTTATGCTTTCTCCATCAAATTCCCGAACACGTGTTGCAAGGAACCTCTTTAAATTTCTTGCATAAAATTTGTTATGTTTGTTTTGAGGTGCTGAATATCTTGTGAATTGCTTTCGTAGGATAATTACTACTTTACATGTCTGTGACAAATTTCATACAGATCGCACCATTTTTACGCGACTTATCGTGCTTAAAGTCACACATATTAAAAACGCAACCCAAAACTTGATTTTATCGGTGAAGGATTATTTCCCCTTAAGATCCCCGGATTTGACCCCACTAAATTATTTTATTTGGGGATACATAAAATGTAAGGCCTACAAAAACGATGCATAGGATATTCAGTACCTCTAAACAAACTTAACAAATTTAATATAAGAAATTCAAAGAGGCACCTTGCAACACGTGTTCGGGAATTTGATGAAAGAGCATAACTTTATACAAATACCAATGACGGACTGTTTGAGCACATAATGTAAATTAAATGTGATCAAACTTAAATAATAGGTTAAGATCAATAAAACAATACTCATTTCATATTTTATATGTGCATTATTTAATCTTAAAAATGGGTTGGTTTAAAAAAAACACCCGGCTTGTATTTGGATTTTTACTCAGCCTACAAGTTAATTTTTGAATGTTTAAACTTTTTCATATTTAGTCTGGATTACTGAAAAGCAAAAAACTCTTAGTTTGGAAAGTGATAAGATAACCAAAGATAAATTAACAAAACAAAAGTTAACAAAATTTAAAAAAAATCTTCAAATAAGACACTTTTAACAAATCAATGCAGCTATTTTTAATTCGTAATAAGTTTATAATTTTTTCCACGGTTTTCCTCTATTATTTGTGGTCAGAGAGATAAGTCTGTTTGGGAAATTACAGATTGCGCGATATGGTGATAACCGGTTCTGCGATGATCCCCGCGGTCAAGGCTGCTCGAGGAAGTCTGCCATTCGGCGAGTGGCAAGTGGCCAGTGGTGTGTGTAGCGATGTGTGCGGCGGTGTTTTTGTTTACCGGACTTTATGTGGTGACGTCCATCGGTATGTAATGACAACCTGGGAAAGTTAACTCAACTAAGTTACCTGTAAGAAATGTAATATAATATTTACCTTATACATGTGCTTAGCATTACTCACTAGATTGCTTTTGTATTCTATATAAGCCTTTTGCAAGTCTTTTGTAAGTATTTTTTGTTCCATTGAATGCTTTTTATACTCCAAGATATTTCAGTAAGATTCCTAACAAGTTTATAATTATGTTGTTTAAGATAGTAAATGCTTTGAAGTAAATATGAGTTAAAATACACTTTTAACACAATAACGTTGCAGAAAACCTCTCATGTATAAAATTATAGTTTCTTAGAAATATATAATTTTAGTCCTCTTCAAGCAGAGTACCAACTGGATTACGGAGGTTATCTGCTGAAGATATGCTTTAGAATCATATGTAATATGGATCACATATAATATGGTTTAGTTCATATGCGGAACCCATGTAACCAGAAACGCAACAAAACACAATAATAACCAAATATCACAATAATGACCGTATTGTTGAGAATCTATATAGCTCCTATTTTATAAATGTAAACAAAATTTATCACTTCAATTTCTTACAGAATTTTAGGTATTAAATTAAGAATAAAAAAACCTAATTTTTGATTTAGCAAAATCGTATTAAATAATATATAAACTAAGCAGGTGCAAAAAACGTAACTCTGTATTTCTTGAAATAATCTACTCCCATCCATTGCACATAGACTGCTAACCACTAACGAGAGAGATGTTTTTTTTTATTATTCACTATATGAACCCTTTAAGCGTGTATAACACCACTGACTGTGGATACTTTTTCCATTCAAAATCAATTATAATACTCTTTGCGCTCCTTTACTTACTTTACTTTCATATAGCACTCTCATTGGACTTTCTTAATTATTGAACTCATCTTAAATTTAGCTGAAATATGTACCTTTGACTTCGGATATGTAATCCAAGGTCAATGCGTATTCACAATGTTATAAGTTTAGTTCAAAGTTACTATTCTACTTGCGTGTGTCTCTTTTGCTCCACGGTTAAAAGGTTAAGAGTAATTTTGGAAACATCGCTTTTGCTCAACGAGTCAGCAGACAGATTTCAGAGCCGCTCGAAACATCGTCTTTGCTCCACGAGAGAGGGTCTGCGCTTCTTCTCCCCCAAATTCTCTCTTTCGCTCACCTGCAAGCTCCAAGTTCTTTCTTAAATGCTGCCATCCAAACGTAATATGCAACTTTGCTTTTTTGCCTAGACGAAAATATTTATAATGGAAAAAATGTTAAACTACTTCAATTATAACAGGAACGACAAGTAAACAAAAATACAAAATAAAAGAGTATTACTATGTCTTACCCATCTTTGATTTATTTTATACAATAAATCACGATTAGAAACAGGGGAGCCTTATAACACAAGATCAAGCTGTTAGGCATGTGCATGAGATTCAAGGTCACTAGATTTATTCAAACGTATAATTTTTGCAGATTGCTTCTTTTTTTAAATAAACTAAGTAGCTTTAAAGTAGTGTGACCTTCAATTGATTTCAACTTTACTTTTTATATGAAACAATATTGGTCCCAAAACAGCTTTATTAATATAAAACAGAGTATCAGCAGATCGAGAAGGAAGACAACTCTACTAAGCTTGAATTAAGTGTAATTAGGTTATATAAATAGTGTTTGATGCCCAGCGAATATATACTGCCCAAACGTGGTTTTATGCCCCATGCTCATGCCTAAAATCTTTATCTTTTGTCAAAAGGCTTCTGTGTTTCTAATAATGAATTATTGTAAAAAATAAATGAAATATGGATAAGTATTAAATAGTAACACCATTTTTTATGTAAGTTATTTCTTTTACACAATATCGTTTACTTGCGCTTACTCTTACAATTGAAGAAAACATTCTTTCAAAACTCAATATTTTCGATTAGGCAAAAAAAGTAAAGTTGCAGTATTACGTTAAAACTGACATCTTTCAAGTAAGAACCTGGATGTGAGCGAAAGAGAGATTGTGAGAGAGAGGGAGCGCAGGCCCATAGAGTAATAATGAACTTCGTAAAGAGATGGCACTCCCATGTTAACTCGGTGGTAAGGGAACAGCAGCGCTATCTGAATAAAGTGCTACGAACTAAAAAGATCGATGCGACATATCGATCGTCGTCGTCTGCTTTGTTTATATTTTCGTTTTCTTGTTATGTTTGCTAGAATTTCAATTTTAATGACTTTACCGATTTGTTTAGATTAAGTACGTTTGCCGCTAGTGCAAGTTGTTTCGCGAAACACTGTACTGAGTGATTCTTATTGTGCTTAAAGCGACTGATAGAAAATAAATACGTAGATGTTTACATAAAAGCACTTAATAAAAATTAACTTAGTTAATTTTTATTAACTGCTTTTATGTAAACATCTACGTATTTATTTTCCATCAATAGCTTTAAGCACAACATGAATTACGCAGTACAGTATTTCGCGAAACAACTTACACTAGAACAACTTTCTGCAAAGGTACTTTAGGTATTTTCCCACACTCAAATTAATTCTAACTCGTTATGGTTGTGTACACGTCGCGTCGTGACAGAAAATCAGGAGAAACGGAACGGGAAGTTAGCAGATCGTTATCGTCGTTCTGATTGGCTGAATCAGTGAAGAAGAAGAAGGTCATGTTTTACAACGCCATCTGAATAAAGTGCATCGAACTAACCCGCTCCAATAAGCTTACAACTTGGCTCCATTTAAGTGTCAGACCGGTGCGCAGGCCCCTCTCTCGTGGAGCAAAAGCGATGTTTCCAAAATAACTCTTAACCGTGGAGCAAAAGCGATGCAGCCTTCTACTTTGGCTAACGCATGTCAATAAACGAAGTACAGGATATGCTAACTTTCCATCTCTGCGATTTTATATCTTAAGGAAAGGTTTGTAAATCCCCAGTTGAATACATACATGTAAATGAGGCTCATCTAATGTCTCCCTCAAACAAGTTTTGAGAGCACTTTTTAAAGATCTTTTTTATTTGCCAGTGATATTTATTCATTTGACAGACTTAAAAATTGTATATATTTTTATGGTGTTTATACCATACTACGTACCGTTATCCTATAAGTAAACAATACGATTGAAAGGATAGAAGTTTTACTTGCTCACTAATTTTGTTCCTCTTCAAAGCACTTATAGCATATTGTAATTAGCTTTAAAAAGGGGCAAGCGTGGACATGAAAAAAGTTCCTAACCAGCGCCAAATTATTCAATACACCTTCCCCAATATCTTTGATTACACTGAATCAATAAGTTACACTGAATGGCGCGTCGGGTTTGGAAAGGAGGGGGTTAATAATAGGGACGATGGAATTTCTTCCATTTTTTTGCAGATATTGAAAAAACTGTACGTCTCAGCTACAGGGTTTTTTTAACACAACCAAAAACTTTAATTTACCAGTGAATGATTATTTTCCCTCAATAACCCCTGATTTGACCCCACTATATTATTTTCTTTGGGGATACATTAAAAGTAAGGCCTACTAAAACAATTTACAGGATATTCAGCACCTCAAAACAAACATAAAAACTTTTAATGCAACAAATTCAAAGAGGTACCGAGCAACACGTGTTCGGGAATTTGATGGAGAGAGCATAACTATACAAATGCCAGTGGCGGAATTTTTGAGCACATAATGTAAACTAAATGTAATCAAACCTAAATAGTAGGTTGTATAAAATGTAAAGAACCATAAAACAATATTCATTTCATATTTATATGTGCATTATTCAATCTTAAAAATGGGTTGCGTTAAAAAAAACTCTATAAGATATTATACTTTGCAGAGTTAACCTCCAATAAAATTTCGAACAAAATTATACCACAAATGACCCCTATAACGCGTTTGTCTCTTGAGGTAAAGTGTAGTAAATGTATATTACTTTTATTTTGTGACAACTAATGGTACCAAAAGCAAATAAAGCGAGATTGTACCCCCATGCTCCATATTCACATATTTCGTTAATTTTAATAAATCTTCTCATTAGAGAATGATAGTCTAGGGAAAGAAGTTTTTGGCCCTTTCAAACTTTTAATCTCTCCCTGTATAAAGTGGTAGGAAAGTTTTTAACACAACTCTGTCTCGGCATCATTTTAAACGGCATGAAGAAGATTAATGGTAAAAACTAGTGTTTATTATGTTGATGTTAGGCAAAGTCACGGCAAACTAAAGTTTTAAATTTTGTAAAAACTGCATGTTTGGGTGTATTCAACATTTTGGCGCTGGTTAAAAACTTTTTATGTCCAGGTTTAGTCTAATTGCATCGTACTCTAACATAAGAGAACGATCGAAGTGCCCATGTCTCCTCCAACGAGGTGCAGATTTGCAATGAGTTGAATCACAGATGGAAAATAGCCCCGAGGTCAAGTGCATATCTCTTACCGAATATTAGCTTTCCCCGAACATATTTCAAAGAGAAAGTTTCTTTGTTGTAAGAGTGTTCCCATCTGAGGATCTTATGGATTATTTTAGGCAATTTAAGGTGACTGTAGGGATTCCACATCCCTCCTCCCCTAAATTTAGGGCTGTATTTTTTTTTGCCGGATTAATGGGAATACTGAATTTGGGACGGAAAAATGATAATATTTATCGTTTTACCACTGTGCCAAGTAAGTAGTGCTTTTAAAGATAAGTAAGGGCAAATTATAAATTATCCACCTCAATTCAAACTTTTACTCTTTTAGATGGTAAAACATGTACTTTCTGAAAGTATGTTAGCCAAAAATAGATTTTTTGCCTTGTGAAAAAATTGTTTTTTAATAGTCAAAGCAAAACCTCAATTTCAAAATAGGATACATCTCATGCTGTATTATCTACTATTCTAATTTCAGTAACAGCTGTGTCTAAGATTGTAGCATTATCTTGTCTTGTCCACCAAAAATGATTAGAATGATTAGAAAAATGATTAGGATAAACAAATAATGTTGTCCTCACGCAAAGATGATTGTCGGTAAGGATCATTTACAACAGATCAGCGGAGAAACAAGAAGGATAACGTCAGCTTATGTACTCGATACAATTATGTGTATTTTTTTAATGAAAACCAGTATTCAATCTGGACTGCACACATCTTTATTCGTCATTGCACTCCTAGACTTATAACCAATAAATATCTCTTTTACTTTCTCCCCCCTATACATGTATATGGAGAAAGTATTGTTTTCGTCAAAATTTTCGAATTCGAGTTGTTAGTAGATATATTGTGTGTGTGTGTGTGTGTGTGCGTGCGTGCGTGTGTGCGTGCGTGCGTGCGTGCGTGCGTGTGTGCTTGTGCGTGTGCGTGTGCGTGTTCGTGTGCTTGTGCGTGTGCGTGTGCGTGTGTGTGTGGATGTAAACAAAGATAGAGACGACACCAGTGGTCCGATTTTCATGAAATTTGGCATATAGGTATACAGCCGTGGTATCTCCAGGCGTATTTTTCATTTTTTTGAATCTTTGATTTTTAAGGGTATTTACCCCATAAAAACCTAAAAAAATGAAGAAAATCCAAATTTCTCAAAAACGGCTCTAACGATTTTGATAAAAATTTATGGTTTTTAGTGCTTAAGATGACAAACAAAATGCCACCCCCCGCATGTCTGTAAAAATTCAGTTTCAGAAGTTATGGGGGCTTAAGAGTTAAAAAATTCATATTTTTCAAATTTCACAAAATCTGTGTGACCTCTAAAGAAAATAAACTTGCAACCATTTAATTTGACTTGAAAAACTAAATAATCTGGTATTTTGAATCATTAGTTTACGTCAACTGGTTGCTGAGAAAATTGATATTTTAGTTCGGTGGTAAACGCAGTACGTTGTCCAATGTTATTCTTATGGCAAATATTTAAAAACCGATATCTCCGTTATTTACTAACCGATTTTGATAACATTTAGTAAATATTTGTGTGATAATTAATTGTTAATTTGTTTTATTTCACTAAATATGTTTTCTGGTTTTAAGTGACATGAACATGAGAAAAATGTATGTGTCAGTTTCCTGATACCGTTTATTTTAAAGATACATCTATTTTTACGTTATTTATTTGAGATGGAAATTGTTAATTTTAATCGCAATCATAAGAATCTCTAAAGGACGAGCCCAATATGATATGTAAAACTTATTTGCTATATTAATTGTGTGTAATCCATGCTTGTTTGAGACAAAAATAAATCATATCAGAAACAAGAAAATAGAGCTCTTAAGAAAGGAGTTATTTTTTTGTATTTGTGTGGACATACACTTTTCTCGACAACTTTACTGTTCCAAAATCCCTGATTCTTTTCTAAAAAATATCTTAATGAATTAGCACTCTTTTCAACGAAGCACCAAAATATTTAGTTGAATAACTACAACTTCTTTGTCAGGATGAAATGTAATCATTTAACTTTGGTCAGGGAACCAATTAAACCCAAAAGGAACTTTATTAATAATCATGAGCATCAAAAGGTCTGAACGAAGGCGCATGTGTATGCAGGCAGAGCCGCTGGCGACTGCAGACTGCCGGCACACCCCGCGCACGGCCGCCACCAGCCCTTCGGCGGCGACTGCGGGGGCGGCGGGCAGCACCCGGCCTGCGACGGCGCCCCCGGCACGCTCGCGCCCGAGGAGTGGCTGCTCAAGGTCAGCTGCGACCCCGGCTACCAGCCCTCCGACCCCAGCTCCGCCGACGTGGCCGCCGTCTGCTCCGGCGGCGCCTGGTCCACGCCGCAGCTGCCGCCCTGCGTCCTGCCGGGTGGGCGCCACTCACCATGCCTAGATTGCTTCATTTGACAGGAAAAATATATGAAAAATAATTAATTGTTTTTATCTTTTTTGTCGTTTCCAAAATATATGTGTACTGTGTTTCATACATGCCAGGTACGTCCCTGTTTTTAATATTGGCTGAGGAGGCAAAGAACACAGCCTATAAAAACAAATATGATTTTTCAACAATTTTAGTTCAGTTTAGATCCATAGTCTTAATCATGTTATGATAACGGTATTGGTTTGAGAACCTTCAGTGATGTAAAAATGAATCAAGCTATTTATATATTTAAATCTTTGTAGCAGCTTCGCTTGCGATATGATTACTCCAATGGGCTATTTTACTTGAAATTTCATTGTTCCATAAGATTTATAACGACTCAACCTATGAAGGCTTGTGGGGCGTAGTACTTAGAAAAAAACGTAAATTCTAACAGAATCTAACAAATATACCACCCCCTTTATTGTGATACACAAATCTTGAAGATTGGTTCATTAGTCACTGAGAATTCAGAATTTCAACTGTGTATATTAATATACCAGATGAGTTCCGAGAGAATGCATGATGTCCATCAACATAAATTTAAATTTTTCTAACATTATTCGTAACGAATTGTTTTAAAGCGAAGATCAGTAACACCAGTATTATTAAGGTTTACATGCTTGCATATTAATATAATTACATAAAATTAATTTATGCTAAGTAATTCTAAAAAACGCATGGAACCTCTCAAGTCCATCAGCCCACAGCCCCTGAGCTTAGATGAGAATTGCCTTATTTATATCATGCTAGAAACATCCCTTTCATTCCGCAATTCAATGTCTATGATACATAGAGAAATTAATGAAATAATTGATGTGGTTCTGTATTGATTAAGAAGTGTTTTGACCAGATTTTTCAAATGATCGGGAGCAGTGTACGGTGCCGAGCCCGCCGCCCAACTCGCAGTACCGCGTCCTGCCCGAGGAGTGCGGCGGCGAGAACCTCCCCCCGGGCTCGGCCGTCCCCCACGACTGCATCGTCTTCATCAGCTGCAACCCGGGCTACCGGCGCCGTCACGGCAGCGGCGACTTGATCACCAGCTGCGCCAACAAGACCTGGAACCCAACTATTCCCAACGACCTTTGCATAAGTACGTAATCAGTCGTTTTATTTCTTAATAAGTTAGTTTGTAGAGTAGACTGTTAAATTATCAAAAGAAAAGAGACATCCAAAATGAGCTTTAAATGAGTATGGTGAAAGCACCAACCGACTAGTCATTAACCTACTCAAGTTAAAGGCCGCGTAGTCAAGAAAACATATAAAGGCTTTAAAGTCAAAACAACGTAAAAATGTTTTTAAAAGTTTGCTGTTATTGGGATCTTAATTTTATTACAAGATTTGCTGCTTTTAATATTTAATGTTTTCTAAATTTATACTGTACTGATCATCGAGTCAGTAGCATGGAGAAACTAGTCAAGGTTATACATGCGTTTAGCTTGTACGTGTTTATTATAAAATTTGTAACACGAGTAAGACGGAGGTCTTACAATATTGTGTAATATTCTTATAGTATTGCAGATTGATCTTCTGTGAGTAGTTCTGAGTTAGTTCTGAGTTAGTTCTGAGTAGTTAGTATAAGGGAAGAATTCTTTGTTCCTATAACAGAAATCAGTTTTAACAGAAACCAGTCTTTAACAGAAAACAGTTGAAACTAAGTGTGTTATTCGCTTACCTAAAGTTGTCTCATATATTTGATCAACATATTTTGCTTTTTGTTAATCTATTGTATCGGGTAATTTGCAATGGTTTAATTTTGGGAAGAAGAAAAAACTTAGGTATAACTGGTGCCAAATCTTAAGGCCCAGTCCGTCCATAAGACTAATGTTAATTTTAGCATTGGGCTTACGGACGGCGCGGCGTGGGCCTTAAGATTTGGCACCAACTATAAACTCCTCCGAACACATACTGACATGAGTCTGGATTAAAATAAGACTTACGAGTGTGGGACTGAAAGCGACGCAACCCGCAGAGTAGCCTCCCCCTTTTAAAACATATAACAGATACGTTTCATCTTGAGCGATGGGAATCTTCTACTATACATTTGTCAAATACCACTCACGTATAATCATCGCACAGCACAAACTATATGACCTAGAGGCTTGAACCTTTGCGAGGATGTTCCTTTTAGGGCGTAGGCATCCGCTAAGAAAGGATTTTACATGACTCGTAGTATAAAGGGGTTTTTCAAATTTTTCCACATTTTTCCATATAAAAGTGTTATGGACGATCTTTTGTTTACATTTTCAATGTTCATTCAATCAGCCAGCTGAGTTAGTTTCACAAATTTATACATGCACTGTTACAGCTGATTAATTTCTTTCATCACGGTTTTATTGTTCTTTTGTTATTTCATTTTATTTTATGGACATAATTATGTACTATATAAAAGTTAAATTTAGTTTAGTTTTAGTACCTAATATGTTTAACCATAAATTCAGTTTATGGCAATATCTTTATTTCGGCAGCGGGGGTTGTAATTATGCCTGATATGATGATTTAGTGTTGAATCTAATTTTACCTCTATAGTTTAAAGCCTTAAGTGCGTGCTGCCTTTTGTGGTTGAATCTTGAAACTAATTCCCCACAATGAAAGAGGAACAATGTATACAGGCATTGGAGGGCGGTACGGTATTTTTTTAGTCGCCGAGAGACTGTGCTGTAATAGCCTAATCTAATTCTTTGATCTATTTATATAGAAATCCTTAAATTATAAAAGTCTCTGACATAGGGCTTTAAGGTTTTTTTGGAGGGGTCAAAGGATTGAAATGTGTCCGTATAAATGCAATGGATTTTCTTTTGTTTACAATTCCAATTTAATTCAGTCAAGCATAGGGTAATTAGCTTCACAAACGTATACGTTGTTTCAGCTGATCTATAATTTCATTCTTTTCATCATAAGGTTGTTTTGTCAATTTATTTAGGTCATATATACTTTATGAAAGTTAAATTTAGTTAAGGTTTAATCCATCATCAATTTCTATACCTTATCTGTTTAATCATAAAATGTGGCTCAGTCTTTATTTAGGCAACGAGAGTTAGAGTTTTTCCCTTAGGGCGTCCGAAATGTATTCATCCCCGACAATAGTTTGGCGAATTCCTTTTTCATCTAATCCGAGTGTGACCTGATAAGGCTTTGCACAGAAAAAAATAAGTGCTTCAGCCAGTAGTTGACCTTTCAAAATATATTGAAAATCGCCCATCCAAGTGACTCAAGATTGTAACACTGTCGACGGATAGCGCCACTGTTCCGAACATTCAGCTCTTCGTTGTACTAATTATGAATATTCTGAGCTGTGTTGGCAAATATGCATAGAAATACCTTAAAATTGACGCATTTCACGTAAAAATCGGTCTTGCCGTTTTTGATTCATGGCTGAGAAAAGGAAATCTACACTATCTATTGTAATTCGAGTATAACTGTTTTTTAACCTACAAAACGCCATAGCACGTAAACAGACCTCTACATTAAATATTCCGTAATATATCCTTTATTCATTCAGCCCCTTCATATTCGTCAAATTAAGGTTAGACTATAATTTTTATCGTGAGCGAAGCCATGGGAACTGATAGTCGTTTATATTGAAGCAGTTGGAGTGGAATGAAAGGAACAGAAAATTGCAGCTGATCTTTGAAGTCGTACTAGCCTGACAAAACTTTCTAACAGCTGTCTATTTATATCTTTACTGCAATTGTAAACAAAAACAGTTGATGTTTCTCGAAATTAATTTTGATATTGTGCATTGTCCCTGATAATTGAGAGTAAACAGTGTTTGACTCCGTTGCCGGAGCCGTCCATATCTCAAGATAAAACGGACGATCAAGCGACTTGATACAAGCGACGATCTAATACTTGATAATAATAGTTTGTTGTTGTAGAAGCAGTTGATAGAAACACGATCGCTCCAGTTCGTCCGACTTCACTGCCCACAGAGACGCCTCCTATTCTACCATCATCCAAGTAAGTATCTAGTTTAATATAAAAAAATAATTAAATAATTAAAGAAATTGATAACTTGGAAGATGTAATAACTTAATGCCTTTGATACTTTTAAGCACAAAGAATTACATATATATATATAGATTAATATTATGTTTCACCTTGCGTGGATAAGAACCTTTCCTGTATCATCACAAATATAAAATATTTTCAATTTAATTTCGAGATAAGTCAATAGACTTAAACATTGCTGTGACGATGGTTTGTGCATTCATTTTTTGAATTGCATATTTAATTATTGTGGCCTTTATCTGGCCGGCCAAATCAAAATAATAATGAAGGTAATAAGTAATGAACAATAATAATGAAGGTATAGTTCGAATCAAAATACAAGCTCACACCGTCCATAATCCCAATTAAAATAACATTAGACTTACGGACGGACTGGGCCTTATAATTTGAATTGGCCTAGTAATAATGCTGTTTATTTTAATTTTTAGTATATTCATATGTTGATGGTCTATATTTTTAAGAATAATATCATAACACTATTCACTATTTGTAAGTTATTTTATTACTCTATCAAGTATATCTGCATTATACTTACTGTATTTGTCTGAATGTAGTTTAAAGTTATATAAACTCATAGGCTGTCCTAGCAGTCTCACATTTATGGTAAACACTATTAAGTTTAAGTTTATATGACCAACCCAGTTTTATGTTCCCAACAGAGCTGGCATGGTGACGTCTGTTGGTACTGGCGTAGTTTTATGTTCCAACAGAGCTGGCATGGTGACGTCTGTTGGTACTGGCGTAGTTTTATGTTCCCAACAGAGCTGACATGGTGACGTCTGTTGGTACTGGCGTAGTTTTATGTTCCCAACAGAGCTGACATGGTGACGTCTGTTGGTACTGGCGTAGTTTTATGTTCCCAACAGAGCTGGCATGGTGACGTCTGTTTGTACAGGCGTAGTTTTATGTTCCCAACAGAGCTGACATGGTGACGTCTGTTGGTACTGGCGTAGTTTTATGTTCCCAACAGAGCTGACATGGTGACGTCTGTTGGTACTGGCGTAGTTTTATGTTCCCAACAGAGCTGACATGGTGCCGTCTGTTGGTACTGGCGTAGTTTTATGTTCCCAACAGAGCTGGCATGGTGACGTCTGTTGGTACTGGCGTAGTTTTATGTTCCAACAGAGCTGGCATGGTGAAGTCTGTTGGTACTGGCGTAGTTTTATGTTCCCAACAGAGCTGGCATGGTGACGTCTGTTGGTACTGGCGTAGTTTTATGTTCCCAACAGAGCTGGCATGGTGACGTCTGTTGGTACAGGCGTAGTTTTATGTTCCCAACAGAGCTGGCATGGTGACGTCTGTTGGTACTGGCGTAGTTTTATGTTCCCAACAGAGCTGGCATGGTGACGTCTGTTGGTACTGGCGTAGTTTTATGTTCCCAATAGAGCTGGCATGGTGACGTCTGCTGGTACTGGCGTAGTTTTATGTTCCCAATAGAGCTGACATGGCGACGTCTGCTGGAACTGGCGTAGTCTTTAGAAAAAGTGGGTTATGAACGAATCCTTACTGTGATTAAAAGTTCAGAACTCGTTAGACTAAGTTAATTGTATGACATTATAAGCAAATCATTTTCAGAGGGTGTTTGCTACCTAATGTCTCAGATGCTACAAGGTTCTGTTCATTGGCTGGAGATTGTGAACAGGATTGTGACTTCTACAACAGGAGATGTCATTTACTCCCAGGGTCAAGAAGGGCCAGTCAAGTCAAAGTAGTGTGTAAAGCAGGCTACACCTTACAGACCAGCGAAGTCTCCGTCTGCCTATCCAAAGGGTGGTTTCCTTCCATTACTCAGTGTATAAGTAAGTGATAAAAACGTTTTAACGTTAACATTAAGTAATATACACAAACAAAAATTTAAATTGACTTTAGATTCAATAAATGTCAATTCATCATTGGTTTTGGTACTTAATCTCTTTGCTCATGAATTCTGTCCAACACGTATGAAAAGGTTTTATATGCAGTTAGACCATTAAAGATATAAATACGATTCACAAATCTCTCATTTATACTTGGCTTAAAATACCAACATATGTATTATATATTTCATATGTATGTATATACCTACGTATGTCGTCATTTCAATAAAAAGTATAAAGTAGTGTGTAGTAAATAGTTAGTTAATAACATATGTAGCAGGTAAGCGTTAGACTTCCATTACACTAGGTGCCTGGGCGGTATCGCCAACGGCAACGGCTTCGGTAAATCACCTACTTGATATGGGCGGTGCCGCCAAGCTGCCTTATTGAATGACTCCCATTCAAGACAATGCCCATAAACAAGCATAGGTGACTCAGTTATGCCACTCAGATGGCTAGAGTAGATGCTTTACTGGCTAATATAATATTTTTCTAAAACGATTATTGTCTCAAGCCTCTTAATTGGCTCGTGACATGGGAAGTTGAAAATAAAATTGAAATACCATAATTTGGGGGGGGAGAATTAAGCGAGGGATTGAGAATATAAGACAGTATTGTGATTGGAAATATGAGTAATCTGCCAATTACCTAAATTAGTGATAAAGTGGGAAAGATTACTGAAATTATTTCTCGATCAAAACTGCAAGTACTGCTCCACGTTAGCTAGGAGGTAACGTGTTTTTTAGAAGGTATATTGAAATTATTCAGTCTTTTAGCGAATTTCCTTAGAAATAAGCTATTACAGTCGTTTTAACAGAACAGAATGGACAAAAAATATCCGTTCAGGGTAACCTCAGCAATCATATTAATATTTATATTAATTGACAGCTTTTTATGTGTACTTTCTGGATATGAAGTGAGTTTATTGTTAAAACGCATTTTTACCTGCAAAAATCACGATTTGTTTCAAAATTTAACATGGGCTTATATGGGAAATAGAATTTTCATTTTTTGAGTGTCTGTAAGTACGATAACTCCCGTAAATATCCTCCGATCGCAACAAAATTTGGTACAGACATGTAAAACTAGATTCTCTTGGACGAGTTCGTAAACCAGCCAGATCGACATATCCTAAGTGGGGCAAAGGCTCCATTTTACCCCCCAACAATGGGTTTTTTGAGTTTTTCAAATTTAAACATTATATTTATCTAATTATTGTTTGCACCATTGGATTTAGCTCGAAAAAACAAACAAATTGGTATCTTAAATCATTCCTCTAAGTCTATTGGTCTCCGAGATATAAGCGAAAATACCTCTGGAAGGCCCCTTTTTGCCAACCAAAAAATGGTTTTTTTGAGATTTTCAAACTGAAAAATCAAAGTTATCAAATTATAGCTTTCACCTTTGGATTCAGCATTTTTTCCCTGTTTTTATAGTATCAGGGCAGCAGAATGTTGGCTTAGTCAATTTCCTATTTACTCTCTACTGAGGTTTTCAAGGAATCGCTTTGAGTAATTTCTCAGTTCATCAATGTATTTATTAGAATTTTGATTATAAAACAATTTTATGTTAATATAATTTAAAAAATAAACATTCTTGTCCACTTCATTATATGAAATCTTTGTGTTTTTTCATCTAAGTCATTTACCAATATTATTTACAAAGGTTTTGTAAAACAATCTATAATTTTAATATATAAATATATCATTTGTTTATTTTTCTTTTTTTCGTAATAATGGATATATTACTGGATATTTTTTAATTGGAAATTCGCTGAGTAGGCAGGTTTGCTGCGACGGGGGTATTTTGTTCTTTATGAAATTACTGTATAGGAATTTCAAAGATGTTTTAAATTGTTATCGTTAGCGATGCGACGGGTTACTGCTAATAGGTGCTAAACCTATTATGATAAAACTACATTTTTAATATACCCTGTGATGTCAAGCATAAATTAACCAACTTCTGAACTGAGGAATGTAAGAAATAAACCAAAACCGCAGTATTTGTGAAAATTCGTACCCATTAAAAGAGAATACATGTGAGCAAACCTAAACTTATTAATAGACCAGGAGTTGGGAGGTCGAAAATTACGTCATAAGGTGCACATGTAAAAGCTATGCCGTTTGGAAGAGGCATCCTGGGGGCTGTCAAAAATGGGTTTGAGAGCCTTCAATCTGGAGGCTTTCTCCAAAGTGGACTAACTCAAAAATTCGAAAAAAGGTCAAAATTTACGTCATAAGGTGCACGGATTTGACACTTACCATTACGTAGCATAAATTGAGGCGATCACAAAAATACTTAAGTGGACAAACATTTTGGGGGCCTTGACCCAGGTGGACAAACTTGAAAATCCAAAAACATGACGTAAAATTTGACATTTTTTTGGATTTTCAAGTTTGTCAACCTGGGTCAAAGCCCCTAAATTTTTTGTCCACCTAGGTGTTTTTGTATCGCCTCAACTTATACTACGTAATGGTAAGTAACAAATCCGTGCAACATTATATAATGTGTCTAATAGCTGTATAACAAATAACAGGGCTGCTCATTGTAATCTATAATCTTCAATTACAACATTGCATAGTGAAGTCAATTCAACTTTATTTATTTTATTTTATGTTGAAACCAATTGATACAATAATGGGTAAACTGTTATGGGTTAAATCAGTCGCTGGTTACAAGTTTATATTTAAAGATGCAAAAAAATTCATTTTGTGAGTAACGTAACTCTTTTTACTTTGATAAATAGTTTTCTTTATTTTATGTTAAAAATACTATAATGACAGGATCTGTTAAATCAGCGCGATGCCCCTTCAGAACAGGAACGGAGCCACATCTTGATGGTTTTTTCGACGCCATAGAAACGCTAAAAAGTTCTAAAAACAAATAATAAATTATTCAAATATCTTTCTTTTACTTCCTATGAAAAATAAAAGGGAATTAATACTCCAAATTTATTTAGGCTTATATGCCTAATACATTGATTCTAAAGATACAGTTCAGTTTCCAGTAAGCCAGTTGTTTTATGTCAAAGAAATACTTTGCGCACGATGTTTAACTGTAAGAAAAATGATAGGGTTTCACATCTTTTTGTACAGAATAAAATACTCACTTTTAAAGAATTGCATGTTTATTGCATGATAATGTTTGTTTTTAAATACAAGAATTTATTTAGTATAAAAACTGTAAATAGAATGACACGTTCTTCTGAATACACATTGCTTGATGAATGCTTTTACAGGAAAGAAATTAGCAAGCGACAGTTTTGTTCCTTAGGCCCTAAGTTTTTTAATGATTTTGTAAAATTTTTTGGAAATGATGTTCAGTATAAAAGCATGCCTGTTGTAAAACATAAAGCTTTGCAATTTGTAATTAACTGTTTAAATAACTGATTTTTCTTTGCATGTCTTGCCGTTTTTGGCTTTTTTTAGTATTGTGCTTGCCAACAATTTTGCATGTGATAAATATAATGCATAAATATGCATGTATTTTTAGGTAAAAAATATTGTCTGTTGTAGTATTTATATTTGTTATATTTGATATCTAATGAATGTGACTGAAGACTGCATGGCTGTCATAAGCTTATAAATATGTATTTTAAAAAATGTATACTTTTTTTGTCCCGCGCGTGCCCTTTGAGGCACATGGGACTTTTGTAATATACAGGATATTCAACGAATAAAAGCTTTTTGAATTTGAGTTTCAAGGCCATGTGTTAACCTCAGCCAATATCGTACACACTCGTGGCCATTTGATACTTTCTTGTTACAGAGCTTTGCCGGCCTCTGAAGTCTGACGGACTTCTGTTGTACTGTCACTACAACAACGCCATCGACTCTTGCTCCAAACACTCTTTGCCTGGTACTTGGGTTGAATTCAAGTGTAAACCCGGTTATTCAGAGTTTCCGGATTTAAAACGTCAAGGAGAATACTCCAAAACTATTAGATGCAAGGATGGAGAGTGGTCTACCGATTTGCCCCTTTGTAAAGCAGGTATTTGAATGCAAGAATCGTGACTAAAAAAGTGTCGCACTCTTACAATAGGTATTAGTATTAATAATTAACTGGAGAAGAAGTGGCGATAAGCAGCCATATTGGATATATATTACGTAAGAACCTATGTAAACTTTAGGAGGTGGTTACTTATTTATTTTCAAGCAATTAAAGTTTATTAACCGGATTTCAGCAGACCACCAGTACACTCCTAGTAACGGTTTAACGCGTTTATCTAAGAATCTCTTGAAAAAAAAACTCCATAACTGATCAAAGTACTGTATCCTATAAAATCGTTTCAACATAAAATACATGCAGTTTGACCCAGATCTAAAGGTACAAACAGGTTTAATCCCGGTAATGGCTTATATAAACAGAGGACAAATTGTATTTAGTTTTAAATATTATGTCAAAGGAAATGATTTGGTGTAAGTGGAAAATAATCAGCCTATCTCAATATCTCAATCTGATTCAAAGCGGTGGCCAATAGCATGCATTCTTTTACATGCATTTTAAAGATATTTTAACCTGGTAAGCCCTTCACCTTTATTAGTTCTGATTCAAAATTTTACTGAACTTAAACTCAGCCACACTAAGATATGGCATATCCTAACTTTTACACTAGCAATATATGCTTTCTTGCTTGCACAATTATCTTAGAAACGGCTTTGATTCCTTGTAGCATCATAATGAACAACAAAATGTAAACAAATAAAATAACCATAATAGCTGTCTACAAACTACATATAGAATGACCATATAGAATGACTGTAATTCCAGCGTGTAGGATGAAGATTGTATGGAGTAATAAAAAGGAACAAGTTATAAATATTATGACAATGCAAATATATTTACTATTTACTATTATAAATATTTTATTGGATGAACTGGTAAACTGAAAAACTACCAGGCTTACTCAGTTACTCAGTTTTCAGTTTTCTCCAGCAAATACTCAGTTTTCAACCTAGAAAATAAATACAAAATCAACATATTTGCAAGTCTTTTATACATGTACTTAGATAACTATTTAAATTTGTGGAGCCACAGAAATTGAGAATAATATTTGTTTAAGAAGAGTTTGAATATGTAAATCAAATTAAAACCGTGCAAACATTTTTTTTAATTCTCATTTGTAATTTCTGTCATTTAAAAACAATACAGATCATTAATTTATGATTCCAGTTTCACGTTGCTTTGATATTCTTTTTTAAGAAATCACTTAATCATTTAATCACTTAATCACTTAATCTTCAATATGACCGGTTTGTGGGGATCATTATGGGCCTACCATGAGATAATGTAATCTAATTTCCTTGAAAAATAAAAAAGATACGGACTTCCAAACCATTCGTCCTAAGGACTGCATACAAGTATTTTATAAAACATATTTCATAACAAATTTGATTTGACCGATCAGAACTTAAGTTTTAGTTCCAAATCTTTACCGAATCTTAATTACAAACCAAATATTATTATTATTATTATTATTATTATTATTATTATTATTATTATTATTATTAAAATCTTTACCAAAAAAAGGTTAAAAAATAAAAAAAGATTAAAAAAGATCTTTTTTAAAACCTCTTAAAAAAGAAGAGAAAAATGTTAATGTTTTTTTAGTGTAATGGAATGTCTTTTTTAAAAGATTTTTTTTTAAGATTAAAAAAGATTTGGTAGTTACCAAATCTTTTTAGTTTTTTTTACTAAATCTTTTATAAAAAAATAAATGAATTTATTTCCTCTTTATAAAACACAAATACAATTTTAAAATGGCTTTGAAATTAACTGACCACTTTTGCCAGTAAGTGTGGCCAGTGTACACTTATCAAGTTAATCAGAATTGTTATTGAGTCCAGTCTTATCGATTTTGCACTTTGAAGTCCTGATGACTGCTTCCTGTGGCGATCTAAAGTATAATTCTAGACGCCACAATATATTCAATATATTTGAATATATTTTTCTAAAGTATATTCAAAAATATTCACTATTAACTAGGAATTACAGTATATTACATTTCAGTACTTATCTAAAAAAAAAACAACAAAATTATATACAATTATTGTTATTGCAATATGTTTCTTAACAACCAAGTTTCACTTATCTCCGCTAACCAGTTTTTCAGATTTTTACTAAATAATTTTAATGACTTACACTTTTTTATTTCAATTGGCAATTTATTGAAAATAAAGGGTCCCAGAAATTCAAAGGAGTGTTTGAAAAGTTCCTTGTTGACTTTAGGAGTTTTAAATAGCATCCTATCGATACTTCTTGTATTATGATAAATATTTTCATTCCCGTTATTCTCACATTTCAAGTAGAAAAATCTTAAGACTTTGAAGACAAAAAGATTCTGGATTGGCAGAATGTTTAGCTATAAATAAAGTGGAAATGAACTATCTCTTATTCTCTTTTTTAATATTATGCGTAAAAAGTGATTCTGCGGTTATTCTTAACCGATTTATTATTGTTTTAAATGTTCCGCCCCAGCATACTAATCCATATTGCAGCCGTGAGTTAATTAAAGCAAAATAGAGAGATCGTAGTAAATTTTCTTCACAAATATTCTTTAAAAAATAGAATTTTCTTATTGCTTGTTTCATTTTAGTATGTAATTGTTGAATATGTTTTTCCCATGTCATCCTCTCATCAAAAGTTACACCCAAATATTTGAAATTTTACTTTTCCTAGTTTTTCCCAATGACAATTTAAACGAAGACAATCATGTGAGTGATAAATAACTGGAGACGAAAACTCACAATAACGGAAATCAAAATTTATATATTTTGTCTTACTGACATTAACTTGCATGCTGTTTTTCGATCACCAGTCTTGCAGGATATTTAGATCAAACATCATCATTGTTTTTAAACTTTCCTTGTTCTTATGTGAATAAAGAAAACCTATATCATCAGCAAATGCCTGAATCTTAACATTGAAATTTTTACTGAGCAAATTAAAAATATGATGTTAGATTAAATATTTGATATTGTTTGGGGTTAAGAAGACATATAAGGAGTTGAGAATTTTAATGAATTGAAATGACAGGTTCTATTGTGATGCCATAAATCCTTCCAAAAGATGATTTACATGTACTTTTATCTTGTTTCAGGATGTGGAGTATCAAAAGCAGTCCAGACGTTCAGTCCCCTCGTTGTGGATGGGCAGCAAGCACACGTGGGACTTTTCCCTTGGCACGCTGGATTTTACTACCGTAAAGAGGAAAATGGGAGAGTAATTTGGGATCAGAAATGTGGAGGCACCTTGATAAGTGATCGGGTAGTTTTGACAGGTACCGTGAATTATTTACTATGGTTTGATTTCCTTGGTGTCACACTATTAGTCACTTTAAACTTCAACAATTATTTTATTCAATGATTATTTACCTTGTTGGTAGCCAGAAGATGTCGTTATAGATAATAGCGGCGATACGCATTTCGTACTAGTGACAGTACATCTTTAGTCGCGTCCGACAAAGATTAAAACAGCTAACATAAGTGTCTGTCAGAGTTTAAATAGAACGAACTCGTAAACATAACACATAGTTCACAAAACACATTTTTTACGTGGGACATTAACATTTAACATTATATGAAGAATCGACACGCAAGTGCACTCTTGGAAACGACAAACAACCGGTACCGCACAAAGTTGTAGGCCTACTGGTCATCTTTCCTTGGTCACTTCGTGACGTCACCAGTCGACTGTTATCAGCTGTTGCATTGCCTCCTTTCTCTAGTTTATTATACAGACGATAGGTTATTTTGTCCGAAAAATATTTTTTGAAAAAGTGGTCGCTGGACGCGACTTAAGATGTACTGTCAACGGTACGAAACGCGTATCGCCGCTATTATCTGCAATTAATTGACACCTTTGGCTACCAATAACGTAAATAATCATTAAATATTTGATTTGGTGTCGTGGCTTCGACACCAAATTATGGAATTCAGTATTATAAATTAACATGATTCGATAAAGTTGAATACGTTTATGTTTTAATAAAATTGAACAAAAATATGATTTTAAATTTTTTAAATAGTAGTGAACTGAGAATAATGGGGGTTTCCATCTTTGATGGCCGACATATTGAAACTTATTGACCGCTTGCGCATGTGACTACAAGTCACAAGCCTAAAACTTCAAATTTTAATACAACAAAAAATTCACCATTTTTATGTGATTGGTAGATTTTTATTTTTTATTTTAAGTCGATAAGACAAAATAACAAGCAACAAATTTGTTGTCGAGTCCCTTTCTTAACAAACAAAAGCACGAAGTCCAGTACAAGCCCTTTCACTTTATGTATCTTCATTCAAGCTTAATTTTAAAAGCTCATTTTACATGTTGGACATTATTACTATTATAAGGTGTTCAAAATCGCACAGTTCCCCTTTTGAAATTCACTGCTGATTCAGATGGTATAATTTATTCTTTTGTTTCACAAGCCGCCCATTGTGTCGCTGAAGTGGCAAACAAGAACGATATACGAGTCGCCTTAGGAAAATATTACCGTTCCTGGGACCGTCAAGAGCCTACAGAAGAAAAACGTAATGTAAGTAATTTTGAGGGGGAATACGTAATTTTCGTACGTAGTCATGCTAACATGATGATGCTCAAATCATCATTTTTGCACGACTACGTACGAAAATTTACATGCGCTCGATTTCTGAATTATTGATTTCAATATTATTCTCATGGGTTTTTGTATAATGGGTGCTTTGCCCGGACGGTGAGAGACAATGTAATAACTTTACTCCCGGCGGGAGACTAAGTGTCGTTCTACTCACTAATTACAATTACAAGGAGTAAAATGCGACAGAATATAGCGGGAGGAGAAGTAGTTATCTCTGTGTTGAGTGAGTAAAGTACACCATTGTCTCACGAGTGAAAATGATGGCGACCGAGCTTGCGAGGCACACGCAACATTTTCTCCCATCTGCAATAATAAATACACAATCTTTAAACGTCTATTTCATTGAATTAGTAATTAACAAACAATATATATTTCGTTTCGTTCTGCAACTAGCGGCTGCATCTGAGTCGCTGGAACCATCCATGCACCAGCGATCAGCGGATTGTTGTAACGCTCTTTTTGTGCCTACATAGCGCCTATAATCATTGAGCTGCAACAAATTTGCGTGTGTGCGTGGAAATTTGAAGGCGCTCTAATTTCTTAATTATTAATTTTGATGTTATTCTTATGGGTTTACTTTGTCTCCCGCCTGGAGACAAATTAATCACTTTACTCCTGCTGGGAGACAAATTATTACTTTACTCACGCATTACTAGGAGTAAAAGGCATCTAAACATAGCAGTTGGGGGAAAACAAATGTTGCATATATATATATGAAGATGAAGTAAAGTTCATCTCTCTCACAAACACACACTCGCGCAAGCACGCACGCACACAAGCCCGCGCGGGCGGATACGGACTGCTCCCCCTTGGGCGCTTGCGACAGGGACATACGGATTGCTCCCCCTTGCCGTTATGGGATGCTTCTAGACGTGACTGTAACTATACTAGTACAAACAATTGTCGAGGTGTTTTTGCGATATGGGGTGCACTATCGCAAGAAACAACAAAGATCAAACAAACAACAAAGAATATAAATGTAAAGTATATGTCATAGCCACATGCTGTAATTGGGCACTTCATGAAGAGCCCAGCTCGCCTGGGCACATAATGTAACTGAACGGTTTCATTAAAAATTACAGTATGTGACCAACAAAACCGGGCACTTCACTCGTTGGACACATGCTGTAATTATTTCTTTTACACTATTTATCCAGCTCAGATGCTGGACACTTGATGTAAACACGTAAAACTGCCGTTTACGTTGCTGTTGAAAATCACCATTGTATTATGTTTAATAATACACTAGGAGTACGCTCCGATGTCGCGTATGAGGTCGATCGCAATCGAAATACTACTGTTTAGGTTAAAGCGTTGTTCATTTTATAACCTAAAGAAATCATTAACATCATCAGTTATTTACAGTTGTTGTTTTTAATGTCTATTGTTAAAAATATAATTAGAAAAACTTGACCATTTAAACTCATACTATTTGAAGGATTGTTGTAGTCTACTAACAAACAATTTTTAGTAAAGGTACTTAAAAATTTTTATAAGGCATAAATTTTAAGATGGATTTTAAGTGAAGTGAAAAGCTTATTGAACCAGCATGGTTCTAACCTTTGATAGAATATAATGTAAATAAATGTGCATAGAATTTGCTTAAGAAAAAATTATATTACAAAATATGCTAAATTTTTAAATATATTTTTTCTGAAATAGCTGATTGACAATTAGTAATAAAAATTACATTCATATTGTATTAAAGTCAAACTTGATGGAAAACCCCAAATATCGAAAACCAAATTAAAAGGAGAGGTTTTTATTAAACATCATGATGCCTTCAGAATGGTTTTTGACCAAAAACAACAGATTATACTCACCAAATTCCATTAGCAATTCTTGTAGTCCAAATTTTGGATTGTTGTCAGCCTTTGGTGAGTAGACTGTATCTAAAGGGTTTTTTGTTAAATTACAATGTTAGTCTGTATTTTTAAAGCTAATATTTATTACAGAAATATTTTAAGAAAAAGGTTTAAATTTAAATGATGTTTGTATAGTCAATGGAATAAAAAGTGAGGAAAGAGGAAAATAAAGTTGACAAAAATATTTTTACATAAAAGATAATCCATGTAAAATCCTCATCCTAAAGGTCATATAAATAAAAAGAACACAGAAAGAGAGATAGAGATATTCTTTATTTACAATCATCAAGACTGAAAATAGTAACATCATTGATTTAGTCTTCTTCCCATCTTAAGAACTCCTTCACATCATAAAAAGGTCCATCCAACAGCCATTTCTGTAACTTCTTCTTGAATTTGCCAGGATTTTGATGTTTGATGCTACACATAAACAGACTGTAACAAACACATAATGTTTGATGACATAAACAAAATTGCAGCAGAAACCAAGGCACTTTCACTATGTCTATATGCTCTCAAAAACAATTTTTTCCTCAAAAATAAAATAACAATTTTTTTTAAATAAACCTATTTATAGATAAAAATTTCTACATACAAACCTTTCTGGACAAATGTTAAGAGTTACTGTTTTCAGAGTGGCATACTTAGGGCCTAAACAATTTAAGAAATTATAAGAGACGTAAACCCTTTGTAAGTAATTTGAAAACAAAGGTTGGAATGGCAAAGGACATTAAATTCAAAACTCTATCAGCCTAGTGAACTACATTTCAACATAAAACAATTTTGTTCTTTGATACAAAATACTAAGCTATAAGGGAAATGAACAACTGTGATCACACTCAGAAATTTTTGAAAATTTTGGAGCAAAATGGTTATTTTTAGTTAATTTTTTCAGTAGAAAATGAACTTCGAGCAGACCTATTTTGTGTCCATATTATTGAGTCCTAACTGATAAGTTTTAGGTAAATATATGTTGAGGGAAATTTACTTTTTGAACAACTTAATTTATAAAAGGCTAAAGAAAAATTGTGAGATTTAATGATTTCAGAAAAAAAAATATTTTTATTTCTTATATAGTAACAGTGCAATTTTTACCATGGTAAATTTAGAGCTGTAAAATAAATTTTTAATAAGGATAATAATAATTCATTTCATTACATGAAACAAAACTTACAATCAACTTTAATTCAATGGAAAATACATATGTATTTTCTGCAAATGGAACATGCAAGGTTATTGTTTACATTTACACTTACTGTTAACGAAAACAAGAGAGTAATATTTTGTCTCTATTTTGTATAAGTTACATCATTCTGTGTTTATTAGTTTAAGCTGGTACTAAAACTTTCCACGATTTTCCCAGCTAAGGGAGGCATCTTGAAAGCCTATTGATCAAACGGTTTCCAACCAATTCGCAAAAAATCTAAGGGCCTGTACCATCTGAACGGTGCTTGTATATCTACCATTAATTTGAAAAATTACTTCAAACTTTGTTTCGAAGTATTACAACGCCGTACAGTGTTGCTTAATCTATTAGGCTGGAATTCCAATTCTTTGCGGTGTGTTCCACCGGTGCAGCGGTAACGCTCACCATGTTCAGCGCACAGCGAACTTGTTAAACTATCGGTTGGGTTCATTACTTAATAACATAATGCGCAGTTTAAAAACTGACCGGGACATCAGGGAAACCGGCTGGGACACCGGGACAAGAACAAAATACTGGGACTGTCCCGGTCAAACCAGGACGTATAATGGTTTAGTAATTCATGATAAATTTTCAATAATATTGATGATATTAATAGACTGCAATGGCCTATTTATGACTGTAGCCAGAAAAAAATTACTTTCCACTGCAATCACCAGAATTTTGAGAAATTCAACATGCATGAAGACTCAACATGCAAAAGGCTGTTCTTATTTCCCCTGTTAAAAATTATTTAATTTTTGTGAAACGTAGCTGTATTTTGGTGTAAAAAGGTTCAAAGCTATAATAACATTTGCCAAGGGTGTCTTAGCAACTGAATACCACTGTATTTAGCTTACTGGTATAATACAATTTAATCTTCTAAATATATAAAAGAATTTACATGTCATAACTTCACAGTGCTTGTACTGTTTTAGGTATTCAAAAAATCCAGGAAGCTTATAGTCAGAGAAACCAACATTTCGAGATGGTTTTATGGTTTACATTGAAGAATATTACTGTCACCTCATTTAGACTATAGTTTTACCCAAAAGGCTAATAGAGCTTGCAGATCCGGATATGGGTCTACCATGATGTCACAAGTTTTGGTTCCATCAAAGGCCTACAGGAGTTAGGCAACAGAACAGGATGATAATATTCGTGGGAGTAATATCAGCAGTTCAATTGGAGTACGGCAGTGGTTACCAAACTTTTTGGCTGGCGACCCACAAACGGTCTAAAAATTTATCGCGACCCACCATCGGTGTACATTTATATATATCGAACCCGATGAAAATATACCACAATTAAACGATAAAACTTATAAATTTAACCTATAATGCCATAAACTAATACCAGTGTCGATTAGGCTATTACAACAGTATTACAACCAAAATAGCATTCGTTTTGAAACCAAAACAATATTAGTTTTCTCTTTTTGATACTATTTCATAATTTCATCATAAGACAGTTAAAAACACATACAAAAGTCTGAAGTATATTTTAGATTTACAATCTCTCTCGCTTTTGGCTCTTGGCCCACAAAAGTAGCCTTTTAAAGGTACGGCTAATTTACAAAAGATTTTGTAACTCAGTTTTTCTTTTTTTGGGGGGGGGGCACTCTTTGCAAGAAATGACTTTGTTTAAGGTATGGCATTACTTTTGTTAGTAAATGGCATGTTTTGGGACTCCCCCACCTTTGTGTTTGTTCCAGGGCTCGTTAAACGAAACACACGATACAATTTTCATAATATTTGTCCCGGACGATAAAAACGTCCCGTTTCCTCAGGATTTTTTAACCGCTTGTTTCTCCCACACGCTACCCGAAATTTCAAGCTAAGCGTTTGGTTTATGACGAAAGTGAATGAAGCCCCATAGAGTAATTTAGAAATAACTTACAGAGTGTTATAATAAGCAAAACTATTAGAAACCGACCGATAGATAAAAAGATTGGCTGTAATTCCAATTTCAGGTGGATAGTTGGGACATCGGTTGGATTCTGTCGGGTATTGGGGATCCGACTGGTGGTAAGATGCCTCCCTTGACTTATGAAACTGCTTAAATAATTCGACTAAAGGAAATGAGTGTCCTTTTAGAATGAAAAAAATATTTATGATAAAACTAAATCATAAATAACTAGAAATCTTTTCTCATCTTAGCGAGAATTTTAACCAACTTTTTTGATTCTAGGTAAAAACTAAAACTAAGAGGGTTTTATTTTGTTATTAATTTATTGTTGTAGTCTTGTCGCGACCCACCTGAAGCCCTCCCGCAACCCACCAGTGGGTCGCGACCCACACTTTGGGAACCACTGGAGTAGGGGACAAGATTTTCAGAACTCTACTCTATGGGTAGTTTTAAACCCCCTCCCCTTCAAAATGTGTTAAGATACTGAGTATTGATGAAACTGCTTTGCCAAATATCGGCCGCCGAATATTTGAGAGATTAAGGCCTACTGACAGTGATATAACCGATGTTCGCAGGCCACGATATAGTCACAAACGACTCTAGCATAGCCATGGAAGATTGCTAATTATCAAAAGTCAGCCCTCTCTCTATCCCCACCACCACTCCTCTTCATGTCGGAGTTAGTTGAATCTTTTGTAATAGATAGTAGTACAGAGTATCCAGCTAGTAACAGGTATTTTTAATTGATTGATTACACTGCGATTGAAAATTATAGTAAATTATACTAACCTAACCTGACTCGGAAATACGCTGCCTGGTAGAAATTCCCTCATTCCGGCAAAAGTATAATATGAAATTAATTTGTCTGATCAAATTTAAGTAGAATTTTGCTATAACAGTTTAGAGAAATTTTAATTTAAATTTATTTTATAAAGTTGTCTAAAACTAAGAATACCCCCGTTGCACCAGAACTGCATACTCAGCAAATTTCTGATATATAGAATCACATTTCAACTCAACATAAGAGATACATGACAATTTTTTATTTCCTCCATAAGAATAACATAGGGATATGAGTATTCAGGTCTGCTGCAATAGGTATGGAAAGATTTCACGGTTTAAAATCAATATCCAATGAATTTGAGCTGTAAGAAGCCATATACCAAGTTTTATCTTGATACGTTGAGGAATATAAGCGAGATATAGAATTTTTCTTATTTCCCATTAAGGATAACATAGGGACAATGTACTGTGTTTACCACTTTCAATATCTCGGTAACCAATGAACATAGAGCAAAGATTCAAATACCAAATTGTTTTGTTTTTTAAGCTGAATTCAATGGTGCAAACAAAAATTTGATTATTTTCTTTTTTTTATGTAAAAAACATTTTTGGGGGGTTTATCCCCCCTTTACCCCCCCTTCCGATGGTCTGATGTGGCTGGTTCACAAACTCGTCCAAGTGATTATCACTTTACATGTCTGTACCAAATTTTATTAAGACCAGACCATATTTTTGGCCGCTATCGTGTTAACAGACAATCTGGATAAATTTATATATAGGATTTATACATAAAAATCCAATCGAATGGTTTTTTTTTGCTTCTGGGAGCCCCAAAACGAAAATTTATCATGAACTGGGCTTAGGTCTTACCATGAGTCCTAAGGTAACAGATTCTTCCCTATAGAGGAAATTTGGTAGAACTCAACTTCTGTCTGAATAAAATGAGTAGGCCTAATTAAATATAAAATATGACCGACATAACTAAGACTTGTACCTAGATCTGCATCTTGTATGGTGACTGATTTAACCACCAGTAGACCATAGAACTATTTAACCAGTGGTGTACGCAGGATTTATTTTCAGGGGGGGATATACCGGAGGCCGGGGGGTATGGAACACCCCCAAGGAGAGGGGTCCGGAGGTCCTCCCCCGGAAAATTGTCATAAATTGCAACTGTAAATTCACGTTTTTAGGCAATCTAGAGGCATAACAACAAACAGAATAACACCAGAAATTTGAACTGATTTGAGGCTGCTCACAGATTAGATTCTGAAAATTTTAGATCATATAGGAATTTTAGCAAAATGGTTTTACATAATCAAAGAAATAGCATATTTATATAATAGGCCTAACATTAAAAGACAGGTGAGAAAGTAATTCAAGAATTATACGTTCTTAACCTTGGAAAAAAATATTTTGTTCTATTTAATCTCAAAGTAAAAAAAAACTATATCTCGCATTTTCATTTATTGCACGCCTCGGACCTTCTGGACCTGAAATATCTGGATCCTAGATTATCCGAGCGAGGTTGATCAATAGAATTAGAAAATGCAGGTTGACTCACCTCTGTAGAGTTTCTCAAGTCCCAGGACACAACCGCAAAGCAATGATGTAAGCATTGAATGCCGATAATACAGTAATCAATGATATTAGTGGTAGGCTACGTCGAATAGTGGAGACCACCAGAATAAGTTTGATCTTCAAGATTTGACAGACGAATCACAAATCTGCTTAGATTTGACGGCGAATCTTGGTTAGCACGCAACTTAGGCAGATTTTCGTCTGCCGCGACGCTGCTACGAGATCGTCCGACAGACGAATAGTGTAAAGTACACGGCCGTGAAAAGATGACAATATTTGTCTGCCGCATTTTAACATAGTGATTTTTTTACCAAGAATATTCCACGAAATATTATGATTTTTTTACCACATCTGACGACAGTGGCGATGGCAGCAACACTGTGGACTCCATGGCCACTGTTGTCATAAGAAGTTTTTGCTTGCCTTATGTTCTTATAGGTCTACTCCCGCCAATTACTCACGATAACCAATAGATAAATATACCCTAATCCAATATATAATCCCCGAATCAATTATCTTTAAAATAATAGAATATAACCATTTAACCCCTTAAAAAAGTTGATTAATATAATATGTAGTGTTTTGCGACAAGTTTAGTGATACCACCATCTTCATTATGAACAAGATATTAATTTCCCCAAAAATTTCCCAACATCCCCAAAAATTTCGGGGGGGATATATCCCGATATCCCCCCCCCTCTGGGTATGCCCCTGTATTTAACTGATGAAGTAATTGTTTTAATTCATCTGTTTCAATTATCAGCTGATCTTTACAAAATATAAACAGCTGGAGCTGTAGTGGGGATGGAGGGAGGGAAGAAGTTTGATCTCTAGCAATCTTCCTTGGCTACGCTCTAGACTTAAATCGTTACAGCCTAGCCCAGCCCAGCCAAAAGCTATTTGTTATTGCCATAATATGTCCGAGAAATTTACCAGCCAGTGTAAACCTAAAGCAGGGTGTCCACCAGAATTCACTTATTAAATTTACAACTTTTTGCTTACCTTTCCAGACTATAAAAAAAATCCTGACCAGTGACATCAGCAATGTAGCTTAAGCACTATCTTTTACGTAAAATACACTCTGCCGCAACTTGACCGACATATTTACCAACCCCGATATGTCAAAAGATTTACCAACTGAAATGCGACCGATTTGGTGGCCCCCGAATCACTGGACGATTTTCCGATTGCAATATGACCGAGAGATTTGCAAGTAGTGGTATTATGACTATGAGTTTTGCCAACCCAGCACAAACGAGCGTGATTTGCTAGTTGTGAAGCAATTGACAAATTTGCCAGCTGCGATGTAAACAACAGATTTCCCGGCCGCAATGTGTGGTCAATATGGCAACAATATAGGTAGATATGACAAAAGAGCATGATTTTCTGTCCACAATAAAGCCAATAAATGTGATATGATGTTACTAAAATAACTATAGGCTTGATTTCGTCGGCCAAAATGCGACCAGAAAGTCGGGAAGGTCAGAGGACAGTGGTTAAAAAGGAGGACATGTCCTCCTAAAAACGGACGTTTGGTCACTCTGGCCCGCATGCCTATAACGGTAAATCTGTGGCTGGGAAAACTATTTGCACTATGATTTGCGGTATACAATCTAGAGTAAACATTAATAAAAATTATTTAATGGATGTTGATTTTGGCATCTGGGGAACCCAAAACAAAGTTATCATGGTCCCATACCTCAGAGCCGCTGAGCGGTTGATGGCAATAGATTCCATAGGAAATTCGCTAATTAAAATAGGAACCGCCTGTTTTGGGTTTCTTATGTTTTGGGATCCACCATGTAGACAAAATACTCTTGCTTTTTTGGCTAACATGAGCAAAAGTCTTTTGACATTAGATACATTACTTGAAATGGCAACCTACTACCCAAGTAAGTATTTTAAGCCAAGTATGAATGACAGATGAGTGAAGGATGATTGTGGCGCGATCTTGTAGTCTTGTTACTGACTAAGGCCGACATATTCCTTAGACAGGACTGTTAATTAATAGCCCAACAGCCAATGGTAATTGTTAAATTAAGCTTGTGTTTATTGTTAGTTGAGTAGGGCTTGAACCCACAATATAATGACCAAGTTTGCTTACTTTACAAATGTTCAATGAATTTTTAAGGTAAAACAACACACCAATACTTTTTTTAAATACCAGCACAAATTTTGGATCAACAAAATTTTATCTGTAAGAATAATTGTTATAAATTAAAAAAATAATTGTTTTTTTCTTAGCTGTATTGCTGGATTAGTAAAATAAAAAATAATGTTTATGTGAGTGAAATGAAACTGGTTAGTACCTTCTTTCACCTTGCAGCTAAGTATAAAACCAAAAATAAAACTAACTTGGTAGCATTGACTTTTTAGTAGCAAGTTATTTTCAACCAACCTTGATAGTATTGGTATGTAAGCTGGTGGCAACAAAATTAGATGAAGAATCAGGTGCTTTTGCTCAATTTTAGTATACAGGTGACCATGAAATAGCTATGCTCATAACGTCACTTAACAACTCACCGACTATAGGAAGGCCAACCCTAAAACAAGACAACATAAATTTACAGTAAATTATGGATTAAAAAATAAACATTCATTTGTGCATAGACACAGCAATTTGGACATGCTAAAATTTTCAAGTTAGGTTAGGTTACGGTTATGGTAGTTTCGACATTGCAATTTGGCCAACTACAATTTTTCCACATTATTTAGCACAACTACAAATTTCCCATCCAAAGGTTTTAGCTGGATGCAGTGGTGCCGGAGCGCCACTAATAATCATGAGGTAATTACCATTAACCCTGTAACAGTGTAATTTCCCCCAACCCAAACCCGCGTTCCTACTGTCTCCCCTAGATATAAAGGTGTAAATACCATTAAATGGCTAATTTTTTTTTTTTTTTGGTAGGAGGTGGAATGCGTTTACGCACACTGAGGGGCTCGTTGTCCCCTCAGTAGTGTCGGACTCCCACGAGCTCGATGTCCCGTGAACTACCGACTAAACCACCTCCCTCGGCACCGAGGACACTAGCCTGGAACTGTTTCACACATTACTTCGGGCTAGGCCTTTGATATTACGCCGCTAGAGCAACCTCCGTGGGGAAATGCTGAGGATTAAGGCCGATCGAGGTCGACCTTTTTCGCCCGAAGAATGGCCTGGACATAGTGCTTGACACAGTTCCAGTTGCCCTCTCCCTGGAGCATAGCTCCAACGATGTTGTTTGGGCTGACGATCACGCCGATCTCAGATGAAAGAGAGGCTCGGCGGACGTGCCAACGGTCGCACTGAAAGAAGGTGTGCTCGGACGTATCTGGGATGCCGGGGCAATACAGACAGTCCGGGCTAGCGACTTTGCCCATCCGGTGCAGATAGGCTCGGAAGTACCCGTGCCCAGAGAGAAACTGGGTCACGTAGTAGTCAACCTCGCCGTGCTGCCGTTCCACCCATGGTCGGACGGAAGGTATGAGCTGGAAGGTCCAACGTCCCCTCGGCTCGGCTTCCCAGTCACGCTGCCAGGAGTCAAAGCTGCGATCGCGCTCTTCCCTGGCAGCTGCTTCCCGGCCCACTTCAGGCCTCCTCCGGTAAATCGCCTGCCTCTCCCTCGCGAGGAAGAGGACGGGGATGACTCCGGCGATCACCATCACAGCAGGCTCGGAGACTGTGCGGTAGGCCGAAGCGACCCGCAGAGCCCCTCGACGCTGGACTCGGGCAAGCCGGTCTCGGAAGACTCGCTTCTCGAGTGCGTGAGCCCATACCTCTGTCCCGTACAGCAAGACTGACTGGACGGCAGTCATGAGCAGACGGCGCTTGCAGGAACGAGGACCGCCGACAATGGGCATAAGCCTACCAAGGGCAGCGACACCCTTAGCGGCTTTGTCGGCGGCGCGCTGGATCTGCTCGCCGAAAGACAGTCTGCTGTCGACCATGACTCCCAGGTACTTTGCAGCAGGCTTAGTCTCGAGTGTGACGTCACCTATCTGCACCGGGAACACGGTGTTTATCCTCTTTTTGGTGAGGACGACGATCTCCGTCTTACTGACAGCCAGGGACAAGCCGTGGTCTCGCATCCACCCGTTGACCTTGGCCATTACTACGCTGAGCCTCAGTTTTGCCTGCTCGACGTTCCTCGCAGCGATCAAGGCAGCGACGTCGTCAGCATAGCCAACGAGGCGGGTCTCATCGGGCATGTCTAGCCTCAGCAAGCTGTCGTAAGACACGTTCCAGAGATCTGGTCCGAGGATGGACCCCTGCGCAGCCCCGGAAGTGATGGGAATGCGCCGCTGACCTTCGGTCGTGTCGTACAACAGAACGCGGTCTGACAAGTAAGCCTCGATCATACGCAGGAGGTAGGAGGGAACTTGGAACGTATGCTCAAGCGCCCACAGCATATCGCTCCACCTGGCGGAGTTAAAAGCGTTCTTCACGTCGAGCGTGACGAGAAGGACCACGCGGCGCGACCAGTGGTTGTGGTCCTCCGCCCTCCGCACTGCCTCAACTACCTCCTGAATAGCGTCGATGGTAGAGCGACCGGATCTGAAGCCGTACTGCTGCGGGGACAAGTTCCCCGCAGAGACGATGGCCTCGGTCAGCCTGACGCGCAAAAGCTTTTCCAGCACTTTCACGGCCGTGTCGAGCATACTCAGGGGTCGGAAAGAAGAAGGGGTCCCCGGTGTACTCTTCGCCTTCGGGATAAGAACAAGGCGGGCTACCTTCCACGAAGAAAAGAAAACGCCTTCCGCCAGACACGCGTTGAACATATCGAGCAGAAGTCTTGGATTAACCTCCGCAGCGAGCTTGAGCACCTCCGCCGGAATGCCATCGGGACCGGGCGCTCTTCTGGGTCGTAGGGATCGGACGGCGGCGGTGAGTTCCTCTTCCCGGAAAACTGGGAAGGCGCCTACCTCTCCGAATTCCCTGACTGGCCGTACTGGGTGGCTGGGAAAAAGTGTATCGACGACGGCGGCCATGGCTTGTGGTTCCATGACCGCAGGTGGTGAGCGAGCCCCTAGCTTCTGGGTTACTAGTTTGTAGCCCCCAGGGGTCATTGTCGATATCCTGACACAGCTGCTTCCAGCACCTGACTTTACTCCGGTTGATGGCACCGCGGAGCTCTCGGCGGGCCGCTCTGTGCTCAGCCGATCTGGCATTTGCATCAGGGCGGTTCCTGGCTCGCTGCGCAGCTCGTCGGAGACCAAGGCATCTCCTCCGGAGTTCCGCGATTTCAGGCGTCCACCAGTAAACCGGCTTCTTCCTGTGGCGCCGGGAAACTGCTCACACGCGGTCGCGATGGGTCGCATCGTCGATGCTGCCAGATCTTCGGCACTTGCGAAATTCACAATGCTCTGGTCTTTAATTACTTCTTTAAATGTGTCTTTGCTCAGACGGCTGATGTTCCAGCGTCGAGCCAGAGGAGCAGGTTCAGCGCGCAAGCGCGCGCCCTCGGGAAGGACCTTAAAAAGGATCGCCTGATGGTCGCTGGAGGAGTAGTCCTCGCAGACACGCCAGTCGGAGATCCGCTGGACAATCCCTTCAGAGGCAAGGGATATGTCAGGGATCGTCTCTCTGCACCCCAGACGGCGAAAGGTGGAAATTCCGCCCGTGTTGAGGATACAGAGGCCCGACCTGGCAGCCGACTCGAGGACGTAACGTCCTCGAGTGTCGGTCCGCGGGGAACTCCATTCCACGGCTTTGGCGTTAAAATCGCCACCGACTATGACCCCGCCAGAGGTGTTCATGATCTTATCCTCAACGGAATCGACCACGTGGTGGTAGTCTGCGATCGGTTGGTTAGGCGTGAGGTAACAGGAGAAGACGGTGAAATCCCTGCTCCTCACCCAAACGAAGCCGTTGCCCGATCCGGAATCGAGAACAGGCACCTTCCCGAGGTCCAAGATCCATATCGCCGCAGTGCCGGAGGGATCCGAGAACCACTGCGCGGAGCGTCGGTTCTGGTACTGCTCACTGAGAAGCAGTAGGTCAGCACCCTGCTCCGTGGCGAATTGGAACAGCAAGTCGTTTGCTGTCCTGCTCCTCTGCATGTTAAGTTGCAGAACACTGATCATTTCTTTTGTGTTTGGCGAAGCTCCTGGATGGCCCGCCTGTACTGCCCGCAACGACCAGACCCAGCGGAATGCTTGACCTGGTCGCCCTTCAAGCCGGCTTCTGTATACAGGACACATGACAACGCTGCATTGCATGCGCTGGCCCTGTGATCCTGGCCGCCGCACTTGAAGCAGAGCTTGCTTCTATCGGGTCCAGGGCAGCGATTAGCTACGTGACCGAACCCCAGACATTTAAAACATCTGGAGGCCACGAGCTTCTCACGCACCCGACAGCTCACGTACCAGACTTTCAGGTGGCCCTTCTCCAGGAGCTTCGCAGCTGCCCTGGCTCCCAGCGTGACGATCGCCACCTTCTGACCCCGAGCGTTCGCCTTTGAGAGGAAGGTTTTCACCTCGACGTTGTCGCCGATGGCGGATTTGACGGCAGCAGTCACCTCCGCCTCGGTCGTCAGCTCGTCAAGGTCCCTCACCTCCAGCGTCGACTTGGGTTCGAGAACGCGGACGGTCGCGTTCGCCCCCAAGATGGTCTGCAAGTCCTCGCTGAAGGCGGCTTTACTTTTGGAGGCGTCACCGAGCTCGACCAAAAGATCGCCGGCTCGGGTCTTCCTCATGCCCTTGATGACGGCGCCCTTCTCATCGGGCTTCGCTTTACTGCGAATTTCGCCCAGCACGTCGGCGTAGGATTTCCCCTCCGACGGCTTGATGAGAAGAGCGTCCGGCCGCTGCTTGCGGGACTTCTTCCTCGGCGCCTTCTTCTTGTCCTGGGTGCCAGGCTGGCTTCTAGGATTTGGAAGAGGGTCTTTCTTCTTACCCTTCCTCTTAACGACCTCGGTCCATGCTTCGGAGTCCGACTTCTCCGCTGGACCGTCTCCCTTCGGCTTTTTCTCTGCCTCCGGTTGGGCGGGGCTAGAAGCGGCTCGCTTTCCACCGGCCGGCTGAGCCTTGACCCGCAGCGATGGAGTCGTCTGGGTCGACGCGGCCACCGTCTCACAAGACTGCCACGACCTCCTCAGCTGGACCATGTGCTGCAGACTGGCCTCCAATTGGACAATGCCATCCTGCACGTCCTTGCTAATGTTCTTCTGCCGGGCGGTCGCAGCCTTCATTACAGCCAGGGTGTCGAAGCACTTTTTAAGGTGCTCCTCCTCCTGCTGCCTGGCGAGCGCGATGGCCGCGTCAAAGGGAGACGAGTCGGCATTCATCGGCTCGTTGTCCTCAGTGGGTGCCCTCTCAATGGCTGCGGATGTTCTGGCCACCGATGAGGCAGGTGTCCGCGACCCGGACTGGTGGCGATCTCGTGAGTCGAGACCTTCTTTCGAAGGGGCTTGCCACCCCGTCGTCAAGCCCACTCAGAGGAGAGTCCTGCCGGGTGTTTTTTGGGGTTAGGGTGCCCCGTTTTGATTCGTGCACCTTTTGAATCGTTTTTTTTGTCTGCACTTGCCATGTTGTCTGGATTGGCCCCCAAGACTGGGCGTTGACCCCCAAACGTACCCCGATGAGAAAGTCAGACCGACCCATCACCAGAGAAACTATATCCGTGTTCGACCGCCTCCAAAACACCGGCGGTCCCAGACGAGCAGTGGCCTCGGCAGAGCCCCCCCGTGACCGCAGCAGGGCCCTATCCGGTCGCCAACCGGCACCGCCACGGCCAAAGGGATTTTCGCCGGCTGATAGGGCAGCCAGGTCTGCTGGCTGGGCTGACCCGGGCCCCTGTACTATCCGGCAGCCTGGGAGGTGCAGAACCCAGTTTTTAAGCTGTACCCTCTGCTCGTCCTAGACCTCCAGCGCAGTGGAGGCTGAAGAACACAGAGTCACCCCGGAAAATAGGCCGGAATGATTTAGAAAAAACAACCGGGCTATTGAAATGAACCGGAGAATGGAATTGTGAAAAGGAGACGCGAAAAAGGACCAGTGCGCCCCCCTCCCCTTTTAGTCGGCTCTTACGACAAGCAGGGGATACTGTTGGACATTCTGTCCCGGCCCAACACGGGATATGAAATGGCTAATAGGCCTATCTAAAAAACTATTAATCTCCACCCCATAACACTTGTGAATTTGCGATCAGCAGTTAAAAAATGAATCTATGAACAATGTTTGCATACCTGAATTAAGAGTGTGTCAAACTATTACATTTTACTGACATAGGGTAACTAACTTAAAACGGATATGAAAAATAGGGCTAAATAAAATTACAAAAGATTCCAGATTCTGAAAGGTAAAAACTTATTTCAACTGATCAGAGAGGGCAAATAAATGTAAAAAAAATATAAAAAAAGACAATGACACACCATTAGGCATACTACAATTGGCTCATTACATCTTGACCCTTGGCCTAGTCCATTGCTGGAGCTGTCAGATATTGTTTATTGTCAACGATTTTGGAAAATAAAAAAATGTAAAAATAAAATTTCTACAAACATCAACCGCATTTTGTTAACAAATGACAATTAAGTTATACACTGACAGCTGTTGGGAAAATGCTAACACATCAGGCTAGTACAACTTTGCGTATCAGCCGTGGTCTCCTTATGAATTTCACTCCACTCCAAATGCTTCAGGTGTAAAGGGTGCCTAAGTGTTACGATATAATGCGCAAAGTGTGAAAATGAATTTATAAATTTCAATCTGGAAAGTAACCTAAAAATATCACAACCTTACCTTAAATGCCTTACCTTATGCCAGTGAGTCAAATATATATGTCAACGAGTCCCTTACACCGTCAAATAGGAAGCTACTACAGAAAACTAGAGAGGCTGCTAAGAGGAAAGGCTACCAGTACGTATGGACCCTAAACTGCACTATTTTTGTTAGAAAAGCTACTAACGATAATGCTGTGAAGATACTTTGCGAAGCTGACCTGGATAAGTTATGAATGTAGGCCTAGTATTAGTGTTATGTGTTTTGCCAAAAATGTTAGCCTGGATAAGCTATGAATGTAGGCCTTGTGTTTGTGGTATGTGATAGCCTATGTCAAGAATGTTAGCTCGAATAAGTAATGAATGTAGGCCTAGTGTTCGTGTTAATTGTGTTATGTCAAGAATGTTAGCCTATGTGGATTATTTAATTACGAAAAAGGTAGGCATGTTTATTTATTCGGTTTGCTGCATGATTCTAATGATAAGTTATTTGTGTTGTGATAGTCTTCAACATTTTTAGGTTAGACGTAGCCCTTGGTCATATATTTATAGTTATAAGGGTAACCAATGCAAGTTGTAATGTAGGCCTATTTATTTATTATTATTATTTCTGCATGTCTAGCTTGAGTAGTTTTATATTAATTTATTATATTTATTCTGAAGACATATTCTATGTGAGCAGCAAAACCAATATAGGCCTAGGCCTATTAAACCTGATTTGTAGTATTAGGCACTGGTTGGGGCCAGGTGAGCTTACCATTGTTTCAATTAGTTATTTAGGCTATTTATTTTGTTTTTTTTATTTTTATATTTTTTTTATTTTTAGTTTTGCCGCATGTCTGACATAAACTGCAATAATAGGCTGAACATCTATTATCAGAATGTAAGAGGTCTTAGGTCAAAAACTACAATTGTTAAGTCGAACATTTTAGCATGTGATTATGACATAATTGCATTAACGGAAACTTGGCTATTTCCTGAAATAAATAGTGGAGAAATGTTTAATGACGAATTCAGTGTTTTCCGTAGGGATAGAGATAGGCTAGTAAGTGGAATGAATAGGGGGGGAGGAGTTCTATTAGCTGTGAGGAATAATTGTTTACGATCTGAGCATGTATTAGTTGATAGGTGTGAAGAAATGATATGGGTTAAAGTTAGGGATAGTAAAGGTTTTGCGTCATTAATTGGGGTAGTTTACTTTATGTGTAATTCTAATTTAGATGTTTATGCCAGGTTTTTTGAATTTGTTGAAAAATTGAGTAGTACCCATGATTGTAAAATTTGCATTTTTGGTGATTTTAACTTAAGAATACTTCCCCACGAAGATTTAGCAAAGGCAGATAATATTTGTAAGGAATTAAGACAGTTTTTAAATTTGGGAAATTTGTCCATGCATAACTTTATACCTAATCACCAGGGTAGAACATTAGATCTGATAATATCAAATTGGCCAGAGCTGGGTTTAGCCTCTCATTGTGATAGTCCCATTGTTAAGGAGGACAATTTCCATCCTGCTTTATTTTTGGAAGCTAGAATTATATACACTAATTGGAATAGGTCAGTTAATTGTGGTAATAACAATAGTGGATATAACTTCAACAAAACTAATTTTTTAGATTTGTATAATGGTCTAAATGGATCCAAATTTAGCTGTAGATTTATTTTATAAAGTAATTTATCAGGTTTTTGATCATTGTTGTCCCAAAAGAAAACAAATCAACTGTAAATTTCCAGCTTGGTATAGCAAAGAATTAATAGGTAGTATTGGGTTAAAAACAAGAATTAGGAAGAAGTGGAGACGGAGGAGGAGTGAAGCAGATTTAATAGAATTTAAAAGATTGAGAAAAGTTGTTAAAAGTAGGATAAAATTGGATTATCACATTTACCTAAATAGTGTGGAAAACAGCATCAATAGGGATGTGAGAAAATTCTGGGACTTCATTAAAAATTCTAGGAATCATAAGAATGCTAATAGTGATATGTCAGATGGAAGTCAGTTTATTAAGGGAGATAGTAATATTGCTGAAGCATTTGCTAAGTACTTTAAGTCTACTTTCACTCCATCCTCCTTAACTGAAAATTTCATTGACCCTGAAACTTGTCTGTCTTCCCTAGTATTAAGTTTTAATCAAGTATGTGAAGGTGATGTGAATGAGGCAATTAAACAGCTTAATGGTAAACGATCTGCTGGCCCAGATAAAATTCCATCCTATATTTTTAAGGGTTGTCGAGACATATTTGTTAAACCTCTTTGTTTAATTTTCAATCTTTGTTTAACTAATAATGTATTTCCTGATTTTTTTAAATTGACACGAGTTACACCAATTTTTAAGAGTGGAAATTCTAAGCTCATTAATAACTATCGACCTGTAGCAATTTTATCAACTCCCTCAAAAATATTTGAGATAATAATTTGCAAATAAAATATGTCGTTTTTGACCGCATCACTGTCTGATAAGCAGCATGGTTTTCAATCTAAAAAGTCTATTGTTACGAACATGTTAAATTTTACAGAATATGCATTACTTCAGTTGGATAATAACTCTCAGTTAGATGTGATTTTTACAGATTTTAGTAAAGCCTTTGACAGAGTAGACCACAGTTTAATTTTAAGTAAAATGCATCATTTAGGTTTCTCATCTGATTTAGTTAAGTTTTTTTATTCTTATTTTTGTAATAGGCGTCAGTATGTTTCTTATATGGGGCACAACTCTGATAAATATGTTGTTACTTCAGGGGTTTCTCAGGGGTCTAACCTTGGTCCAGTACTTTTTAATTTATTTATCAATGATATTGTTAATTGTATAAAAACCTCAAAGATTTTACTTTATGCAGATGACCTCAAATTGTATAGAATAGTCAATAACCAGCTGGACTCTGAAGCATTACAGGCGGATGTGGATGCAATTGTAGCGTGGAGTATTAGAAATAAAATTAATTTTAATATTAACAAATGTAAAGTCATGACATTTACTAGGAAAAAATATCTATTTTAAATGATTATTCTATTGATGGTACAAATCTTGAAAGAGTGTATGATTTTAAGGATTTAGGCTTGATTTTAGACCCTACTTTGAATTTTAATCAACACATTTTTTCTATTATAAATAAGGCTTATAGAAACTTAGGATTTATTATTAGGCAGTCTCATAATTTTCATTCAATTTCAACATTAAAATCATTGTACGTATCACTTGTTAGGTCTAATTTGGAATTTGCTAGTATAGTATGGAATCCTTATTTTGCTGTTCATATCAATTCAATTGAGAAAGTTCAGAAGAAGTTTTTGCGCTATTTATATTTTAAGGAAACTGGTCACTATACTTTTGATATTTCATATAATCAGCTTTTAAGTATTTTTGAAATGGAAAGTCTTGAGAAAAGAAGAAAATTCGCACATTTACTATTTCTTTTCAAATTGTTAAGAGGTGAAATAATTGATCCATTTTGTTTGTCTAAAATTAATTTTTATGCTCCAACATTTTACAATAGGTCACAAAATTTGTTCAATATTAATTTTTCGCGCACAAGGGTACAGTTTTCATCACCTTTAAACACAATGATGAGATTATATAACTCCTTATCGGGAGAGGTTGATATATTTGCAAATAATATTTACCAATACAAAAGATATTGTCAAAGGGGTTTAAATTGATAGCTTGAATTTCTAGTCAGCCTGCTGAAAAAGGGGGAGGGGAAGTATCTGTATTTATTTTATTTATCGTTTTTTTTAGGCTATATTTATTTTCTCTCGCTACTCTGGAGCCTTGTTATTGTCAAGTCTTAGCAGAGTTTATTGTTGTTGATTATTGTTAATATTTGTTTATTGTTACTGTTACTGTTACGCTATTTATTTATTTGTTTTTTTGTTACTTGCATTAATAGTGATAATTATGTTCGTTGAACTGGACTGGACTGAAATATTGTGGACTTTATGATAGCTGCATGTCTTCTTCTGCAACATGCACAATGTAATTGGGTATATAACCTGTATTGTTGCATGTAAAATAAATAAATAAATAAATAAATAGGGATGACAACAAAATATTGATACATCGGAAGTATTGATATTTTAATTTAGAAATATCGGAAGAGGTATATCAATATTTTTATTCGGATACTATCGGTATATCGATATTTCTTTTCCGATACATATTGACTTAAAAAAAAGATAATGAAGGCGAGTATTTTTAAAGCAGTAAGTAACTTATCATTAAGCAGTTTCAGACAGTAAACATGTGTACGTGTACAAATAGTATGCATTTTGAAATCAAAGAAATCTTCCCTGTAAAATTTTGAAAATTCTTGAGTTCCATGGTGACAAAGCCTGTTTCTAAAAATTATATAATCCCTCTGTGAACTTGCAAAATTTTGTTCTTTTTCTCCAGAAATCTTGATTTTTCTCTACACTGAGGCTGTTTTCAGACAGTAAAAATGTGTAGAGCATAGTATTTTGCGTTTGAAAGCAAACAAATCTCCCCTAATACAATTATTTTAAATCTTATGAGTTCCATGGTGGCAAATTGTGTTTCTAAAAATAGTTCAATCCCTTATGAAAATTTTATATATGAGAGGAGTACCTACTGGGAAATGCTTACTAACCTTTTAAAAAATGTATATGTCGAGACTTCTTGTTACCTGTTACTTGAGGTTAATAAACTTGTAACTTCACCTAGAAAACATTTTAAGTTTGAAACAAATTTAAAAGAGACAATGATGAAGAATGCATAGATACACAGGCTATTTAACGGAAATATTCACTCATAGGCTAAAAGTTATGGTGTATGAGTTTCACATTGCATCGTCTTCCTGATGACTAAGGCCAAAGAATAACATTGTAGCCTATTTCATCATCCGTTTTGCAGCCCAATAAAATTTGTAAGGATGAGATTTTTTTATTATCAATCTCGATGTACCTTCCCATAACATAGATATTTCTTCAGCATTACTTTTTTTGTTATCATATCAATTGAAGTAGGCTACAGTTCACGTATTATATCTCCGTCTATGCTACTATATGCTACTAACCGTCTCACATGATAATTTCAACATAAGTTTAGGCCTATGATGCTGGTAACACAAAACATTAGACAAAATATCAGGTAGTTTTTAGAAAAGGACCGCCTCTCCCCAGCGGCTTGCCTCTGCCATAGCTGGAGATGTAATGTGCGAACTGTAGTTAAGCCTATTGGGTCAATACCAAAAGTCTATGACCTAACTATATCGTATCACCACAAAAGGTTTGGTTTACAATATAATCTTCCTTTTTTGAAAAATTTATCTTAGCCAAAGTTGAATCATAGGCCTATGCCTCTTGAGAATGTGTTTACTACACAGGTACAGCTAAAACACTTGACATAACCTGTACAAAGACAAATACCTACTCATAAGGTTCTCGTACAACCTTAATTATGAATAAAAAACACTGTTATAATTACACTTTTAGATAAGCTATGCACACCATTGAATGTGTTTGGAAAACCCGGATTTTTAACTCAAATGTATAAGAACCTAAAGCAGGGTAACTCTATGATAACTATGAAAATAAACTTACTTTACTTACCTTTATCGTATGTGCCTGTGACTGAAGGCAAAACAATTATGTTTACAGTGCATGGGCCTAATTGAAATACGTAAGCCCTTTCAAATAAACAAAAACGGGCAAATTTAATTCCAATTAAGTCAGGTTAGGGTCGACGAATCTCAAGACTTACAGAGAAGAACAAGAACTAATAAGTTAAATCACGCAACGAAATAATTTCAGAAACCGTCAGTAAGACAACTCAACAACTATAATATTACCTTAAGATGTTGGATTCTAATTAACATGATTCCCTTAAGGTAGGATTATTCTTAATTGTAAATCTACTTGGCATTCATGCCATATTACCAAATTAGCAGGAAATGTAGGTTAAATTAAACGCTAGTTGACACGCTCGGCTGTCAATATGAATTCATAGAAATTAAATAAGTTGTGAAGGGTAAATCTACAAAATAGAAATATTAGTTACCAGCTTCAACGATGATGCAACCGAAACGAAGTCAAATTTTCAAACCCAATCGTTTGCAGCGATTATGGCGTTTCAAATGGACCTTACACAGACAGTATTAACGACAGTATTTTTCGGTATTGACAGTAAATAATGATTAAAATCGTAGGTATTAACTTACTGTTGGAAAATACGGATGAAAAATATAACAAATAGGATTGATGAAAAGGTTGTGGATTGATGATCCAGTATTGCTAGTACGTACTGTAAGTTAATATTCCTCGTGTCGGCTTGACAGTTCAAGAGGCAAGTCGACTGACGACGACGACTGCCGATGTCAAATCCGATTTTCAAATCAGCAACGAAACGAACGATGTAAACCAAAAAATAAAATATTGAATCACAAAATTAACAACCTACTCATCGATTAGATCATTCCTCAAGATATAAAATTGATGCCGTTTAAGTTTCATAATTTTTAATCGAATAATAAAAGAAGAGTTAGATTACAAAAGTGATTCTTTAGTTGAGTATCCAGTCTCTCTAGCGATCGACGAAAAAAGGAACATTTTTTAAGAGTTTTGTAAAACATTAAGAATAAGAATAAGAATCCTTTATTGTCATAGACTATGTACAATAGCATTGACAAATCGTCAAATTAAGAATAAGATTGTCTGCCACTAAACCAGACAATTTTTGTCTGAATCATGGTTTCGTCTATGTTTTATGAGTTATTTGGGCTACACATAATTATTAATATTATTACTAATGAAACAACAAACTGTTTTAAAATTGTTTATTGTTTAAATAGTAATATTAATAGTGATGTGTAGCCAAAATAACCCAGGAAACATAAACCAGACAATTCAGTCCGTTTAAATTTTATTCTTTAATAAAATAAAATACGTGAAATATTTTACCTAACACATTTATATGTAACATGTAGCATAACACATAAACATTAACATTAACCTATTTTTATGTTTTGATTGATTAACTTCTTACTTAGTCGCCCTTAATAAAACGTATGATAAATTAAAATATAGCAAGGTAAAACAAATTTATAAAGAAAGTGCCGTAAGAGTATTGAAAAAATAATAAAAACAATTCTTTGCTTTCTTTTTTTTATCAAAATTGAAAACATTTTATTTATATAAAATTTTACTATTTCGTTTCTTCTTTTTACAATTTTATTAGCATTGACGACAATTCAGTTTTAAGTTTTTCTTTTATGACAGTTTGAATGAATTAACATACATCATTACATCAAGCTGATCATTCCCTAATTGTTTTTGTTTATAGAATATTATAAATATGTATATGGAGTGCCCTGTTTACTTAACAGCTTTCCAAAAATATGCTTTAAATCTTTTATTATATCCTTACTGACATCAGTAGCTTAAAAATCTTAGTTTATATTATTAAGTCAAATATTTGAAAATTCATATGAAGAATTTGTCCAAGGGTATAACCTTAGTGATAAACGTTAATCGAAAGTAAGCGGTTACTAGAAAATTCTAGCGGTTCGGTTTTCAATTATGATTATAATTTTTTAACAGAGCATGACCTAAATTTTAATACTATTTTTTAGTTTATAACTATTTGAAAACCACAATATTTGTATTAAACTTTAAACCGATTCGAAGTGTTTATGTTTTATCCTAGAGTAAGTAATTTTTTTGTGAAAAATAACTCCGTGATTGATAACTGTTAATTTTAGTCAGAACTCAACTCATACAGCAACACATTTGTTAACCAAATATAACGATAACTAATTATATTTTCAAAATGCATATGCCCCTAAACCAATGTTAAAATTTTTAGATTTGAAAAGTACTAAAAGGTTTAATAGCAAACAGTAACATTGGCTACTTTAACACAGACATGGGGATTTCATGTAAACATTAGGATTGACTTTGACAAAGATTTAAAATCGACTTCCCAACATGCCTCAATAGTTACAGCATGTGTCCAATCAGCGTTGGGCACTTCATGAAGTGTCCAGTTTCGTTGGGCAGATGCTGTAATTTTGATTGAAATAATCAAGTTACACTATGTGCCCAGGCGCGCTGGGCACTTCATGAAGTGCCCGGGCCGCGTTGGGCACTTCATGAAATGCCCAATTACAGCAAGTGGCTACGACATATGTCTATCTTTATTTATTTGTATTTTTGGAAACGCCTCTAATAATATTTATAAAAGATTGTTAGAAAAACGAATCTGGATAACTATATTTTAGGTGTAGTTCTCTCATATAGAAAAACCTGAGGCCTAACTCAACCCAGTTCGGCACTGCCGATGACAATTGGTTGTCGGTCGGCGGAGGAACCTGGTTATTTTAGAATGTGGTCCAAGTAAAAAAAGCTCGATATTCGAGTACTCGCACACCCCTAGTAAAAATACGTTTCCGTAAAAAATCTTCATGTCCCAAAATTACACATAAAAAGCTATTAATTACTAGAAATATTAGCACGAATGCTGATTTCAGTCTCGTCTAGAAATACTGACAAACATTCCAACACGGCAAGGGGGACCAATATGCCGCTATTTCTACCTGCTAAGGGGGGCAGTCCGTATTCAGCCGCGCGCGCATACTCCTCTTTTCTTGAAAGGACAGGATCTTACCACTCGGATTGGTATCGATTTATAAAATGTTTAAAAGCCCTTACTACTAGGAGTACGCTCCTATGTCGCGTATAGGTCGAACGAAGTGCCGTAAAATCAAAGGAAGGGTATTAACTAAAAAACAAATATTTAAACATATAATTAACTACTCATTTGCAGATTAAAACAATCTTCAAATATGAAATAGGGGGATATAAATATGATGTAGTTCAAATTTCACGAATTTTCACCAAATAATAAAAGAAGAGTTACCATTACCAACTGGCGATCGTTGACCAGATGCCTGGATAGATCTTGTCTAAAACTAATACTTTAATACTTAAACATTATTGAAACTAATATTTACACTTGTGGCGGCTAGATTCAGGGTCAGAGATCCATGGTGGTGGTGAAGTACTCCTCGATCGAGTAGAAGCACTTTCTGCTTCAGCCTATTTTTAAACGGTGTAGGTCCCAGCTCTGTATAATGTTGTGAGGCAGTTTGTTGTAAAGTTTGGAGGCCAACACTGGATAACAGTCTTTGGTTAGTTCACAAAGAGTGATTTTCAAGTCGAGTATAACTCACTTCGTTCGAATTATGAGATGAGTTTAAGGATTTTCAGGTTAACGTATGGAAAGAAATTGGGAAGACCTTACAATAGAAGTTTGGTTCGTTTGAATAACACTGATTGTCTGGCTAATTGTTCTGTATTTATTTTACAAACGCGCAATAGTCACTCAGAATAAATAGTTTTGTTTCGAGAAAACCTAGGCCTAACTGTTCTTATATTCACCAAAACAGTAATGTTGCAGCTGTGGGAGATTGCTGTTTTTCTGCCTTAGCTTAGCATTTTTACAACAAATTGTACCTATCACAGTGGCTCAGAATAGTATGTTAAATCAACTGTGGGCCCAGTTTCTAAAGAATTAAAGTTAATTAATTTTGGGAGTCGATTTAGTTCCAATATCTTAAATATTATTGTTAGGTTAAATATTGTTAGTTGTAGGCATATATCCCTACAATCCGTATATACCTACTGCATTATCTACCATACAATAGATACTAATATACTACATTACCATACTATTATGTGAAAACTGTTGCATGTTTAGGTTTCAGATATTGTTTATCCAGTACATTACAACATCAAAGGATACCAGTTCGACATTGCCCTGGTACTACTAAGTCAGAAAATAACATTTGGTGAATATATCATGCCTGCATGTCGCGATCATGATGAAAGAACTGCTCACCTCCAGAAAGCTTCGAGAGAGTTACACGTAGGTTATTCATCGTTGGGTAGATTTTATAATTTTATCTCTATATCACCATGTATGTTATATAATTTATAAAATTAAGTTAAACTTGAAACCAAACAAGCCCACCAAACTATCTACTAAAGCTACATCTTGAACACGAGATCATGGTCTTAAAAACCCAGAAAAATATATAATAATACTTGGTGTAGTACTCGAGTATCGAGCTTTTTTCAAGCCAGGTTTACAAAACTCAATCGATCAATTTGATGGCCGTTTATTTACACATCGTGGATTGTGATTCTGATTCTTAATGTCTCCCGTGTTGTCTACCGGGAATTTTCCCTAAAACATCAACCTAATTTGCTTGGTCAATTATTAAAATAGAGTAAGTTTGTAATTTAATTTTATAGCTTCTAAGTATGAGCAGTGCCTGCCTGAGAGGTTTGCGACGTATGCAGCCGCACACTCGAGCCTTTTGGATGTGCTTATAAAATTAACCAATCATTGGAAGAAAAAGGCAGATTTTAAGAAGTTTACGTAAATGTTGGGTAGAATGAACTATGTTCAGAAACTACTTTAGTTGAACTTCAAGGAAACCCTGACTACCCACCCCGATGAGTTTTGAAGTACGATGGACTTTTGACCCTAGGTCCAAGGTTACTAGGGCAGTCGTTTGCCCGTAATGCGAGAAGAGTTGTGACTCAACTTCCTGTCTTCTACTTGTATATAAGTATAAAAATCATTGTAACGTGACTTGGAAGCTTCCATTAGTTTATTTAACAAATATTGGTTTAAAGTTCAAGAAAGATTTGAAACTATTATTAAGTCAATGAATAATAAATCAAATGAGATTTTTGAATTTAATGTGTTCTAAAATCCGCAAAAGTGCACAAAAAATGTGTGTTTTTAGACCTCAAATTTCAATATTTTGCTGAGGGCCCAGGACCCCCCCCCCCCCGTACTTGGGTGGTATTCATTGCTATACCTGGTATAATAGGGGCATAAAATGTAAGTCTTGCTCACTTGCAATTTTCGCCTCATGCCGGACCTGAAAAGAGAAATCAAATTAATACTGTCAGATGCAAGATCCTCCTAATGATCTATTCCAATAGCCTAAATAATAAACTACGTAACAAACTGTTTTCACCTTTGATGGCAGCCTTAGGTGCCAATGATGCTGATTGTTGAGCAATACGCGTTTCGCGTCAATGACACCATCAGCGTCATTGAGACCTAAGACTACCATCAAACGTAAAAAAATTGTTTGATTGATATAGGTGTCTAGGCTTCAATTTCTAACTAAATAATAGTTTTCAAACATTATTGTACTTTTATTTTTAGGTTGTTGGCTGGGGGAAGATAGGCTCTGCATCAAACGCGCCTTCAAGTGAAACCCTTCTTCATAACACAATAACTGCATTATCCGAGGACGAATGTAAAACACTTGCTCCTTTTAGCATTTCATCATTGGACAAGTTTTGCGCTTACAAAAGCAATGCAGGTAAAACACATAATAGCCTACAAAAATATTTACTATAGAGGCTATCATGAGGCATGGCTCATGGCTTTCAATTAAAAAAGTTATAAAATATTGCCTTGATTCTTTGGTATTCTAGCTTCTAGCAACATCGTCTTTCTTACGGTGATCTTAGTGCTCGGTATATAGTTATATATGTAGTCCAGGCAACGAATGCTCAAAAACAGGTATATAGAGAGAAATGTATGGAACAGATTTTTTGACTTTACAGCTTTGTTTGGACTATAGTTAGGAATATTGTCCGGAAAAAGCAACAATGTTATATTTATTTTTAAATTTCCTTAATGATAGGTTTAAGACATTAAATTATAAATAATTCCCAAATATAGGCTCTGTCGGTTAAACTGTTTCTCCTTGGATAACGCACCAAAAATGGAATTTTTTGCCTATTTTTTAAATTATAAGTTCTGTAGCTCGCAAAGTTTACATGCAATGTTTTTCATTCTTCGGCACTAGGTATCTCGATTATTATAATAAACATAATACCCCCGTTGCAGCAGACCTGCATACTCAGCGAATTTCAAATGCAAAACAACATATTTCAATCCAAAATAGCGAGATTTGACATGTTTTGGTAAGCTCCATAAGAATAACTAGGTGAATGAGTATGCAGGTTTGCTGCTACATGTATATTAAAAATGGGTGGTTTTAATTCAATATTTTGTAGATCTGAACTAGAAGAAACCATTTACCAAGTTTTATCAAGATATGTTGAGAAATAACCGAGATATAGAATTTTACTTATTTCCCATAAGGTTAACATTGGGATCTCGGTAACCAATGGACATAGAGCAGTAATTCAAAATACTAAATTGTTTTTTTTTTAGCTGAATTCAATGGTGCCAACAAAAATTCGATAAATTTTATTTTCCTATGTAAAGAATCTCAAAAACCCATTTTTAGGGGGTTTATCCCCCTTTAACCCCCTTTCTGGTGGTCCGATCGGGCTGGCTCACGAACTCGTCCAATTGATTACCACTTTACATGTCTGTACCAATTGTCATAAAGATCGGACCATTTTTGCGGCCGCCATCGTGCTAACAGACACACACACACACACACACACACACACCACACACACATATATATATATATATATATATATATATATATATATATATACCGAAATGAACGAACATTGTTTTTGGGTTCCTAGGGACCTCAAAACGAAAAAGTAACATGGTCCTGGGCTTTAAGTCCTACCATGCCGCCTACGGTAATAGCTACTTCCCTATAGGGGGAAATTCTCTAAAAGCAATATAAAAGAAATATTTTTATAAAATTTAAATTAAAATTTCCGCAAACCTCATCTGAAAAGTACGATTGTAATAGTAGTAGCACTCACGATTTAAATTTTATAAATTATGTCATATTTTAACCTAGTCAAATCCGATTAAAAATTTTCCGAGAAACTATAAAAATTTGCACTGTTGTTTGTCAGACAAATTCCATTTTTCGATCGTTATTTTTTGTAAGAATTTAACGTTTTGAAAGTATTGGCAAGTAGGCCCTTCGTTTTTAGCTTGTAACCTTTGCTCGGAAAGTTATTCGGATTTGACTAGGTTAAAATATGGCAAAATTTAAATCATGAGCACTACTACTATTGAAAAATGAAATGGAAAATTTGTTTATTTCAGGAATACAAAATATTGACATAAATAAATAAAATATGAAATGTTCCCCACATGAGCTTAAGCTTGTGGGTGGGGAACGAGTTCCTTCAGTTCAGTCTAAATGTCTTGCTTCAAAGATTTTTCACTTGTTCACTCGACAGTATACAGCAAAATAAAAATTTAAAAAATCCAATACAATAATAAATATTTATAAAAATTAATGCATGCATGCACACCATGAGTCAGGCTAGGCAATCTCATTTACAATGGATAATTAATATAAATAACAGAGACGTCTGGACACAACGACAACCGCACATACCCCCTCCCCATTCAACCACACATTCACACATTCACTCGCACACACATACACACCAGTCAGATTCATCCCCACTCACACCAGCCACGCACAAACTATGGAATGTGACGGAGGAGAACTGTTCAATAAATCATCTATACTGGGAGGAAAAATAATTTTTAATGTTTTCCCTGCCAATTTCCAAAATCCATTTACTTACATTCTTTTTAATTTTGTAAGAACTGCAGGGTTCTATATTTTTCAAATAGAGAGGGAATTTAGAATGTTGTTTACCTAGGTGAGTATATTTATAAATGGTTTATGTTATTTTTAACCCTGCAGTATATTTTTAAATATAAAATCATAAAGTTGTCTGAAAAAATTAATTTTAATTTGCCATTTTAAAAATATTATGTATTTTTTTAAATTAATTTGTGAATTAATTTGTAATTTTTATTTAAAGGTATGATTGTAGAATAACTATTGTTAATAGAAGTAATTTAATTTGCCATTTTAAAAACATTTAAATTTAAATTATTTTCATTTTATTAACATTATTTTAAATTATTTTGACATTTAAATTATTTTCATTATAAAAAATGTTTTCTTCTGGTGATTGTAGAATAAGTAATTTCATTTGCCATTTTAAAAATATACATAATATTTTTCCAAAAATTTGTAAAAAATGTAATAAAATATTTTCTGAGATTAAAACTTTTAAACTACACATGATTGAAGATCATGATACATGTAATACATGTAATAAAGTTATTAAATATCATAAAAAACGACATTATCAAAGGTGTGATAAATGTTTTTATAAAATGTTTATTTATAAAAAAGAATCTATAAAAGAGGAATTAATTAATACTCTATCAAATTGTCCTCTACCAATTAAGTGGGTTTGGATAAGAAGAGTCAAATTTATTAAATATATGCCAGATAAAGAAGGTATTGCAAATTTTAGAAGTATAACAAATTTAACACTTGAAAGTCAAGAAATTAACTTGCAAATTAAGGAATCACTTTTGAAAATTGACAACTCTATACATAAATATTATGCTGAAGAAGTGGCTGGGTTTATGATAGTACAATTTTTTTATAAATTTATTCCATTAACTCCAAAATCATATATTCCATTACCAAAAGCTATTAAATCGACACATGCTGTGTTGAATATAAAAAATAATGATAGAAAATGTTTTCTCTGGTGTATATTAGCTTCTCTACATTTAAGAAGTAGAGAGGAACATGCAAATCAAGTTTACAACTATGAACCTTATGAAAGTGAATTAAATATGACAAATATTCGATATCCAGTAAAAATATCAGATATAAATAAATTTGAAAAGCAGAATAACAATATTAGTGTAAATGTTTTTGGAGTGAAGAAAAATAAATTAATATACCCACTAAGGATCTCAAAAGAAATTAAAAGTCACCATATTAACTTATTACTAGTTACTTATTACTTATTACTAGTCACCATATTGAATTACTACAAAAAGGTTATAATACTCATTATTGTTTAATTCGAGATTTTAATAAGTTAATGTTTCGAATAACAAAACACAATCGTAAAAAATTATTTTTGTTATCTATGTCTACAACATTTCACCTGTAAAATAGGACTTGAAAATCATATTAAATACTGTAGTAAATTTGTACCACAGAGAGTACAGATGTCAAATAAAGAATTTATTGAGTTTACTAATTATAAATTGAAATTCAAGCACCTTATGTGATATATGCCGATTTTGAGTGTTTTATAAATGTAGAAAATGAACATATACCGAGTGGATTTTTATTTGTAGTAGTTAAGGATCATAGAATAATCCATGAAGAATTGTACAGTGGAGATAATCTTGATATGTTTTTAAATAAATTATTAAATATATATGAGCATATTAAACAACAAATGGAAATAATATTTCCAATTAATATGTCTTTAGATCAAGAATTGTCCTATCAAAATGCTACTTACTGCCATATATGTCATGGTATTCTAAATGAATATAAAGTAAGAGATCATGACCACTCAATTAAATATAATAACTTTAGGGGAGCAGCTCATAATTCCTGCAATTTAAATTACCAGCAAACAAAGAAAATACCTGTAATATTTCACAACCTCAAGAAATATGATGGGCACTTAATACTTCAACACATTGGAAAATTGAAAAATCGTCAAATAAATTGCATTGTAAAAGATATGGAAAACTATATATTGATTGATGATTTAGTATTTCTTGATTCATATAATTTTCTATCACTACCACTATACAAATTAGCCTCAAACTTGGAGAATTTCAGATATGTGCGACATTCTCTTTTACAACGAAAAGGTGTTTATCCCTATGAATATATGACCAATTCAGATAAATTTAATGAATCAGCCTTACCACCGATAGAAGCCTTATATAGTTCGTTAACTAAAGAGCATATTTCAGAACAGGAATATGAGCATGAAAAATTAGTTTGGAGTGAATTTAATGTAAAAAATTTAAAAGAATATCATGATTTGTATCTTAAAACAGATGTTTATTTATTGGCAGACGTTTTTGAGACATTTAGAGATTTATGCGTGAAAGACTACCGTATTGACCCAGTCCACACTTATTCCCTCCCTGGATTTACATGGGAGGCATGTTTGAGAATGACCTCAATAAAATTAGAATTATTTAAAGATTTAGTTAAGCTACCTTTTTATTGAAAATGGAATACGAGGTGGCGTTAGCATGATTTCTACTCGTTATGCGAAAAGTAAAAACAAGTATATGGAGAAATACTTTAACCCTATTGAAGAAAGCGTTTATTTAATCTATTTAGATTGCAACAGTTTATATTCCTTTGCTATGTGTGACTATTTACCGATTGGTAATTTTGAATGGATAAATAACATAGAAATTTATAAATCAGAAAAGAGAGAAGATTATGGGTTTATTTTAGAAGTTGATTTGAAATATGAGAAGAAATTACATGATTTGCATAATGACTATCCTTTAGTTCCTTAAAAATTAAATAACAAATTAATACCAAATTTAAAAAATAAAAAATTATATCTTACATTATAAAACTTTACAAAAATATGAAGAGTTGGGTTTAGTAGTTACCAAATACCATAAAATGTTAAGATTTAAACAAACAAAATGGTTGGCACCTTATATAAATTTTAATATAGAAAAAAGAAATATGCTGTGAATGAATTTGAAAAAGACTTTTATAAATTATTAAACAATAGCTTATTTAGTAGACCAATTATGAATCAAAGAAAGTTTAGAGATATTCACCTTTTTGATGAGTCAAAGTTAATGAGGTATGTCAAAAAACCTAATTTTGACTGCACTAAACATTTTTAAAATAACTTACATGCGGTGCATATGAATAAATTAATTATTAAATTTGATATGCCAATATATCTCGGTATGACAATACTGGATATTAGTAAAGTTATAATGTATGATTTCCACTACAATTATATGTCTAAATTTAAAAATAAAAAACTTCTTTTAACTGATACTGATAGTTTAGTCTATGAAATTTATACAGAAGATTTTTACAAGGAAATAGAAAATGACATAGAAGAACACTTTGATACTTCAGGTTATAATAAAACCCATTTCTTATACTCGGATAAAAATAAAAAGGAAATGGGTAAGTTTAAAGACGAGATTAATGGAGATATATTGTATGAGTATTGTAGTTTAAGACCAAAATTATATAGCTATGTTCCTTTAAAATGGCTAGAGTGTAGGGATAAAAACCTGGAGGTAAAACGTGCGAAAGGGGCAGACAAGGCAACTCAAAACCATTTCTTACGACATCAGCATTACTTAAACTGCTTGATGATTGGAGAAGACCACTACGAAAATGTCACAAGAATCCAGTCCAGTAACCATATATTAAAGACTGTTATAATTTATAACAAAGTACTATCTTATAACGATGATAAAAGATATATATTACCGAATGGGGTCAATACACTTGCATTGGGTCATTATAAAATTTATCAAACATGAATCTATATTTTCCACTATTTTTCCCCGTTTCCTTATCTATAAGAAAAAATGCATAGTTTGATTTATCCCAACATTGGTGACATAAATCTCTAAATTGTTTAAATGTAAAGTCCTTTCCCACATGATTATTGTAAATATGTTACAAATTTAAATAATCTTGTTTGAATAAAATTAAAAAGTTCACGTTATATCTACATACTCACTGACTTTACTATATGATTGACATAAATAAAAACTGTGAATATTCCTATGCCTTCCAGTTGAGTAAAAAGTCTCTATACCTTTACTATTTATATCATCGAAAACTACGACACAATGTGGTTTTACGTCACTTGGTGTAATTTCACAGTCAGAAAAAGTGTATAATTTTACATCATCTCCACATAAATTAAAAACTTCAATTAATTTTTTATATTTTAGTTTTAGATACTATGTATAAATTGGAGAATTTTATACCTTCTTTTTGCACAATTAAATTATAAATTACAACTGTCTTACCACACCCACTTGGCCCACAAATAATACAACGATTATTACTAGGAAATAATCCTCGTTTCCTATTATCATTCTCTTTTTCTAGGAAATAATGTTCGTTTCTTATTATTATTCTCTTTTTCAGTGTATAAAATTTTAAATTTGCTCTTTTGTTGAATGAATGCCACTTTTTATATAATTAAAAAAAAGAAACTGAGGTGTTTTTAACACCCACTCATAAATATACTACTTAAACTGTGGTGTTGACAGCTGCTGTGACATTGACAGTTGTATAGTAACAGTGTAGTTGGTGATGATGTAATGATTACCGCAGTGTCCATCAATGTAATGATTGATGGAGCACTGTCTTGGCGGGAGGCAGTGTGTGGCTGGAATGCTGCTAATGACTCGCGACCTAGAAAGCAGTCTTGGCGGTAATAACATGGCTTGCTTACAGTTAACTGGAATATATATCTATTTACAGTTCTTTTGTTGAATGAATTATATTTTTTATTATATAAAAAAATGGCAAAGAAGAAAAGTTCAGGTAAAGGATTATTCTTAAAACCTTATAGAGGTCGTGGCTTATTAAACACTTTGATTGATAAGCTTCCATTTTCAATAACGATTCCAGGTACTAATTACTGCGGGCCAGCTACAGACCTTTCCAAGAACTTGCCTGTTAAAAACAAATTAGTCTCCTATTGTAAAGAACATGACATATTTTATGCCAATCACCGTGATGTAGCGTCACGAAACAAAGCATATATGTGATTGGCAGAACAGGCGTGGAGTTAAAGCCAAGGATGCCAGCTTAGCAGAGAAAGCCACTGCTTATGCTATTACAAACTTAATGAAAGCTAAGGCGAAATTAGGCATGGGATTAAAATTCTGCAAAATCAGAGGTATATTTATAATTAACACATAATGTTGACTAGTTTACTCAGTTTTAATAACATGTCAAAATATTAGACAAATCAGACAATAAAAACAAAAGTTAATTTATAATTTTGTATTTTAAAAAATACTACGGGGTTAAAAATAACATATACCACTTATAAATGTATTCACCTAGAAAAACAACATACCCAAATAATAGCCAGATCTCAGGCGGGTTCAGTGGGTCGGTCCTAATTTTGAACCCCATAAGAATAACACGGGAAAAACCTGCTAAAATCGGCGCAAAACCCTCATTATTTAACTACTTATGAGCAATTTTTAGGAACAGTTATAAAATTGACTGATTTGGGTTGCGGGCCATTGGCGTACAATACACCCTTAAGGTCAGCTAGTAATTCCACCCTAGATTGAAGTGAGAAGGTGAAATGTTTCCTTAAAAACTTTCCCCTCATGATTAGCAAATAGTATGAATTAGCTTTCTCCCATTTGCCAATACAGAGAATGAGAAATAAACCGGGATATAAAACAAAAATTACGCTAAGGGCGGCTTTTCGACTTAACATTGATATGAATTTAGAACGTTTTAGCGAATTTCCCCTATAGGGAAGAAGCTATTACCGTAGGTCTCATGGTAAGACCTAAGCCCGAGACCGTGATAACTTTTCGTTTTGGGGCCACCAGAAGCAAAAAACACAATTCGTTCGAATTTTTATATATATATCTATCTATCTATCTATATATATATATATATATATATATATATATATATATGTGTCTGTAAGCACGATAGCGGCCGTAAATATGGTCCGATCTTAATGAAATTTGGTACAGACATGTAAAGTGGTAATCAATTGGACGAGTTCGTAAACCAGCCCGATCGGACCATCGGAAGGGGGGGGGTAATGGGGGATAAACCCCCCCAAAAATGGGTTTTTTGAGTTTTTTACATAGAAATATAAAATTAATCAAATTTTTGTTGGCACCATTGAATTCAGCTCAAAAAAACAAACAATTTAGTATGTTGAATCATTGCTCTATCTCCATTGGTTACCGAGATATTGAAAGTGGTAAACACAGTAAGTTGTCCCTATGTTAACCTTATGGGGAATAAGTAAAATTCTATATCTTTGTCATTTCTCAACAAACCTTAATAAAACTTGGTTTGTGGCTTCATCTAGATGAGGTCTAATGTATTTTAGTCTAATACCCCCGAAATTTCCATTTTTGTGGCAGCAAACCTGCATAATCATTCCCCATGTTATCCTTATGGGAAATAAAAAAATTCTATATCTTCCTTATTTTTTAACATTTCTTGATAAAACTTGGTATATGGCTTCTTCTAGTCAAGATATATTAAATAATGAATTAAAACCAACCAGTTTTAACATACCTGTTGCAGCAAACCTGCATACTCATTCCCCATGTTATTCTTATGGAGATTACAAAAACATGTCAAATTTCGCTATGTTGCATTGAATTATGTTCTTTTGCATTTGAAATTCGCTGAGTATGCAGGTCTGCTGCAACTGCTGTATTTGAAAATAGGCCGAAAAATGTAAGAAAAAGTATACGGTAGGCCTAAGCGCCTTGGCCAAAAACATATTTCACAAACCTTTCTCAATCACATTGAAGATGGGGTCTCTAACCTATCGTTAAGGCAAAATTATTGTTGTAATGGTATATTTTTGAAATTTAAATCTTCATCACCTAATTAATTTTAATTTTGAAACCCCGTTTCTCGTGGATATTCATATACTCGAAATTAAATTAAATGTCTTACTTTTTCTATCCCCGGAAAATATTGAATAGGCTTTCCACCCTTGGTTTCAAAAACTGAAATAGCCGCCATTTTGAATTTTATAATAAACTCTATCTTAGCTATCAGAGAGAAAAAATTTTAAATATAGTGCTTATAAAGAACATTTATGTCAAGTTTCATGGCCCAAACTCTTGTAGTTCATGAGAAAATAAGCTATGAAAGCTACAAATGACCGCCATTTTGAATTTCATAATATACCTCATTCAAGCCCTTTGAGAGAAAATTTTGCAAAATCCTTTCTTAGTACGCATCTAGAGCCTGTAAAGAATATTTGTGCCAAGTTTCATTGTTCTAAGTCTTATACCGGGAGCATGACAATGAGGAGTATGGTGTGGGTCTACCGTAACTGGAACATCTGTTTCAGAGTCAACTGTTCAGCGAGGTGATAGTGGTGGAGGAGTGACCGCTGTGTATGAAGACGGACTCCATTATGTTGTCGGCATTGTGAGTGTAAAATCCGGTGAGACTGCGTTCTTTACAAATATTACTTGGAAAACCCATTTTGACTGGTTAGAATATAAATTAAGCGAGTTTAAAAATTATGGTTGATTTTTAATAATAAATACTAATTTGTTAATTGTGTTTTTATTGTTATTCCTTTTTTCTTGATTTACCTCTGATGTGTTCAGTAGAAAACGGAGAGGGCGCGCCAACGTCTACTAGGGTCAAGTCTACCTGCGTTAAACTCTACCACTTTTGAGTGGTAGAGCTTGTCCAGGCCGGCCCCGCCAAACTCCACCACCTCGGAATGCGGCGAGGAATGTGGTATAGCTTGACGCTGGTGGTGGACCTTGTCGCCAGTGGTCCACTCACAAAGGTGGGAGAGTTTTGAGGGCTCGGCCCGTCAAGGTATACCACTTTCTGAGCATAGTTTAATAAAATTCTTCTTCCCAAACCTTTCTCAACGTTCAAACGTTCTCAACGTTCGTTTTCTGAGCGGTTCAAAATAGGCATAGTTAGGTAAGTAATTATCTTGTACAGTATAAAGTTATCTAAAGCTTTCATGGATGATCAAAAAGTTGTTTGATTTTTACTTTCTCCCCCCTTTACATAATAAATGGACAAAGTATTGTTTTCGTCAAAATTTTCGAATTTGAGTTGTTAGTGGATATATTCGTTTTAGTGCTCCCTGAATCCAAAATAGTAGTTTATGCAACGATTGTATTATGAATATCTCCGTTATTTACTGACTGATTTTGATAAAATTTGGTATGTGTTTGTGTGATAATTAATTGTTAATTTGTTTTATTTCACTATATACGTTTTCTGGGTTAAAATTACTTTAAGGGAGAAAGTATGTGTCAGTTTCCTGATACCGTTTATTGTAATGCAGGGATTCCATTATAACGGGTGTTACACTTTGGACCCTTTGGATTTAATTTACATATAAAAGGAATGATTTCATCTGAAATATGAAACTGACTCTAAAAAGATCTCATAAATATTTATCATATGTTATAGTTAAAATTTGTTGTTACTTGTTGGTTAGCCTTAAACTTGGAAACAAGGGGCGTAACGGGTGTTACTGAAAATGGACAGTGAAGTTGGACCTCATGAATGATATTTTGCTACCAAAATTGATTTTAATCGTTAGTACTTTCTCGGGTACCATTATTTTTAGCAAACGTTCAAATTGTTATCCTATATCAATATTTAAAAAGGTTAAATAGATAAAAAAGATGAAGCCTACCGTACTTTAAATAAAACCTATTAATGTACTATTGATAACTAATCACTTGAGTCAGAAATTACTTATTTCTAGACTTTCAAGGAAATTCTAGGAGCCGATTTTTAGGTAGTTGAGCAAATAAGAGAACTGATCAATGCCTAAGACAGTGCCCTAACCTCGGTAGGCAATTCAACCCACGCCACTCTCCGGTCAACGAAACGCCGCGCGATATAGGATGTAAGATGTATTCTTACAATATTGTTCATATACAGTATCAGAGAGTAGGATTTATTCGTTTTTATTTTTAATGTGAAGAAATTAATTTACCAAATAGGATATTTTTCCTGTATGGTCGAGAAAGGGGTGGGATTTAACTTTAAATCATTTAAGTAAGATCAGCTGTACTTTTTATCGTGGGCGAAGCCACGGGCAACTGCTAGTAAATGAAATGTATGGTATAGTCCAGTCCAAACAGGGTTTGACCTATAAAAATTCCGTTAATTTTGAAACTTTGTACACTTATTTAGAAGTACCTAAGGATGAAAATACCAAAAGTCCTGGAAAATATGTGGCGAGCTCTAGTGGCAATTGATGGAAACAGGGTACTTTTTTTGGTTTTTCGTAAAAATCTCGAGAACCGTTGGTCGGAGGTAAAAACTTTAAATTTAAGAAATAAAGCTTATTAAATTTGCTACAAAATGATGTGGTACAGTTTCTTTGTACTCCTAACGGTTACCGAGTTATAGGGCGCCAAAAATAAGGATCTTTTCACGATTTTTCCCTAAAAATAAGCAACTTTTTTTTAGTTTTTAACGTATGAAAATAAGAATTATCTAATTTTTTTGGGCACCATTAAATTCAGTTCCAAAAAAAACAATTTAGTATCCTGAATTATTGCTTTATGTCCGTTGGTCACCGAGATAATGGAGGCGGTAAACACCCCTTACGTTGTACCTATGTAATCCTGATGGGAAATAAAAAAAAATTCTATATCTCGCTTATTTCGCAACATATCATAGTAAAACTTCATTCATGGCTTGATGTAGTTGAGATATATCGTATTAAAGCCTAAAATCCTCAATTTTCACATTTACGTGTCAGTAAACCTGCATACTCCATTGTTCGTATTATTCTTATGCAGGTGAGCATACAGGTTCGCTGACACGTAAATGTGAAAATTTGGGATTATAGGCCCTAGTACGATATATCTCAACAATATCAAGCCACAAATCAAGTTTTACTGAGATATGTTGCGAAATAAGTGAGATATAGAACTTTTTTTATTTCCCATAAGGATAACATAGGTTCCAATGTAAGAGGTGTTTACCGCCTCCATTATCTCGGTGACCAACGGACATAAAGCAATAATTCAGGATACTAAATTGCTTGTTTTTTTGGAGCTTAATTTAAAGGTGCCCATAAAAATTAGATAATTTTCATTTTCATACGTTAAAAACTAAAAAAACAAAATGTTGCTTATTTTTAGGGAAAAATCGTGAAAATATCCTTATTTTTGGCTCCCTATAACTCGATAACCATTAGGAGTACAAAGAAATCGTACCACATCATTTTGTAGAAAAGTTAATAAGCTTTATTTTGTTCATTTAAAGTTCTCACCTCCGACCAACGGTTCTCAAGATTTTTACTAGAAACCAAAGAAAGTACCCTGTTTCCATCAACTGCCACTAGAGCTCGCCATATATTTTCCAGGACTTTTGGTATTTTCATCCTTAGGTACTTCTAAATAAGTGTGCAAAGTTTCAAAATTAACGGAATTTTTTCCAGGTTGGGCCATTTTTTTAAGTTTTTTTGACTGGACAAGTACTCAACAGTGATAGTCCAGTCAATTTACTCTATGACCATAAAAAAATTGCGAGAAGACGTTTTTTAATGGAATTCTTCCAAAAAATGTGTATTTTAACATATCCAAAGTTTACCAAAATCGGACAACGGGAACCCACTAAAATCAAGTTTAGAAATAGCTGTTTTTCCCACCATTTAAAAATGGAGAAGCGACGCCACCGCTGTGGCGAGGCACGCGACAGTCGCCGCGACTGGCCACTCGAGTGCACCCTCGCTACAGGTGGCCCAGGCGACTGCCGCACCGTCAGCGGACCTCGTTACTTGGAGAAGCGACGCCACAGCGGTGGCGAGGCACGCGACAGTCGCCGCGACTGGCCACACGAGTGCACCCTCGCTACAGGTGGCCCAGGCGACTGCCGCACCGTCAGCGGACCACGTTACATGGGTAAACGACGCCACAGCGGTGGCGAGGCACGCGACAGTCGCCGCGAATGGCCACTCGAGTGCACCCTCGCTACAGGTGGCCCAGGCGACTGCCACACCGTCAGCGGACCACGTTACATGGAGAAGCGACGCCACAGCGGTGGCGAGGCACGCGACAGTCGCCGCGAATGGCCACTCGAGTGCACCCTCGCTACAGGTGGCCCAGGCGACTGCCACACCGTCAGCGGACCACGTTACATGGAGAAGCGACGCCACAGCGGTGGTGAGGCACGCGACAGGCGCCGCGACTGGCCACACGAGTGCACCCTCGCTACAGGTGGCCCAGGCGACTGCCGCACCGTCAGCGGACCATGTTACATGGAGAAGCGACGCCACAGCGGTGGCGAGGCACGCGACAGTCGCCACGACTGGCCACTCGAGTGCACCCTCGCTACAGGTGGCCCAGGCGACTGCCGCACCGTCAGCGGACCATGTTACATGGAGAAGCGACGCCACAGCGGTGGCGAGGCACGCGACAGTCGCCGCGACTGGCCACTCGAGTGCACCCTCGCTACAGGTGGCCCAGGCGACTGCCACACCGTCAGCGGACCACGTTACATGGAGAAGCGACGCCACAGCGGTGGCGAGGCACGCGACAGTCGCCGCGACTGGCCACTCGAGTGCACCCTCGCTACAGGTGGCCCAGGCGACTGCCACACCGTCAGCGGACCACGTTACATGGAGAAGCGACGCCACAGCGGTGGTGAGGCACGCGACAGTCGCCGCGACTGGCCACTCGAGTGCACCCTCGCTACAGGTGGCCCAGGCGACTGCCACACCGTCAGCGGACCACGTTACATGGAGAAGCGACGCCACAGCGGTGGTGAGGCACGCGACAGTCGCCGCGACTGGCCACTCGAGTGCATCCTCGCTACAGGTGGCCCAGGCGACTGCCACACCGTCAGCGGACCACGTTACATGGAGAAGCGACGCCACAGCGGTGGTGAGGCACGCGACAGTCGCCGCGACTGGCCACTCGAGTGCATCCTCGCTACAGGTGGCCCAGGCGACTGCCGCACCGTCAGCGGACCACGTTACATGGGTAAACGACGCCACAGCGGTGGTGAGGCACGCGACAGTCGCCGCGACTGGCCACTCGAGTGCACCCTCGCTACAGGTGGCCCAGGCGACTGCCACACCGTCAGCGGACCACGTTACATGGAGAAGCGACGCCACAGCGGTGGTGAGGCACGCGACAGTCGCCGCGACTGGCCACTCGAGTGCACCCTCGCTACAGGTGGCCCAGGCGACTGCCACACCGTCAGCGGACCACGTTACATGGAGAAGCGACGCCACAGCGGTGGTGAGGCACGCGACAGTCGCCGCGACTGGCCACTCGAGTGCACCCTCGCTACAGGTGGCCCAGGCGACTGCCACACCGTCAGCGGACCACGTTACATGGAGAAGCGACGCCAAAGCGGTGGTGAGACACGCGACAGTCGCCGCGACTGGCCACTCGAGTGCACCCTCGCTACAGGTGGCCCAGGCGACTGCCACACCGTCAGCGGACCACGTTACATGGAGAAGCGACGCCACAGCGGTGGTGAGGCACGCGACAGTCGCCGCGACTGGCCACTCGAGTGCACCCTCGCTACAGGTGGCCCAGGCGACTGCCACACCATCAGCGGACCATGTTTTCTTATGGATCTTATTGTGCGCACCCGCAGACGCGACCTACATACGCACCCCCACCCTCCGCCTTTGCCACGTTACGATTAATGCAGCGAACACATAGTACAAACATAGTACAAGAGTTGCGACGTGAAGCTATAAACTTGCTTCTGGTCCCTATGCATGGAAAAAAACAAACTAAGTAACAAATAAGATATAAATATGGTATCAAATTAAAGGTCTAAATCTCATAATTACTATAGTACCAAACATGAATGGTTTGCAGCAGTGTGCACATCGTAAAAACTGATAACCTAGAAGCTTGTCCTGACATTTTTTGTAAAAAGCTGCCAGCACTGAATGCATCTGTAACGTTCCTACGATGTATAAACTGCTTCTAAACCATCTACGTTACAGTACAAAAAATAAAATATTTCAAACTAACAAAAAATGTGTTATGCAGGTAACTTCCACTAAAACCATTAAGCGACCATTAAGCGAACATTAAGTCACCATACTGTTAAGGGCCTACAGGTTCTACAATAATAACGCTGGCGATTTCACAAACTAACTACTATCATTGAATATATATTCAATGCTACTATTTATTAACTAATCAAGCAGTTACAAGGAATTAATTTCCTATCTAAACCTAGCTAAGCCTATCTAACCTATCTCGAATACAATGAACTTAAATTGCTACTTACAGCTAGTTATTCTAATAATCTTATTCGGTACTGTCACTGCACTGTCACTGTCACTGAGCACTGTCACTGTCACTGTCACTGGTCACTGGTCACTTGCTCGCAGTATCATCGAACCCAAAACTGACAGACATCGGCGGGGCGGCCTCCTTTTATAAGTTCGCGCGTCGAAGACGCTAGGCTCAGGCTCGCACCGGAAGGTTCGGGAATGCCCCTTTGTCGGCAGGTCAGAGGCCGCCGCGCGGCACGCGCCGCCACCCCTCCACCCCGCACTTTCGCACCTCTAGGAGGTTCCAGAACGGACGGAGCCGCGGGCTTCCAGTTGTTCCGTAACACCACCCCCTCCTTAAGACTGTTCTGCCCCAGAACAGATCCTTCCTGTTGCCTGGAGTCTCCGAAGATGATGTTACTGGCTCTCCAAAGGTTGAAGACACAGTCCACTACGAGGATACCGGTCCCAGTGAAGATTTCTTCCACCATGCGTCTAACTATTCTCCAGTCAAAGCCATCGTAGCCGCATCCTATCTTGGGGATTGCCAGTTTGTCAACTCCGAAATGAAAGAGCTTGTCCCGAAAGTCTACAAGACTGTTTCTCAACAAGTTTAAGAGGGTTTTGTGTTGGAGGTATTCTTAGTCACAAGATAGAATAGGTGTTGGCCATTATTCTCAAGATGGAGTGCCTTGCCAATGATGGGTCTTTGACGCTCGAGCTCTTCGATCCTTCCAAACTTTTTCCTGAAAACAGTAGCTACACCTCAGGACATCCTCAGATTTTTGGCCACACGGTGAGCTAGGGCATACTTCGTTGGCAACAAGAAGATATCCTTATAAGCCATTCTTATCGCTCCATAGCGTTCCTCCTTCCCTCCTCCAGATATTCCATCCTCAAATCCCGTCGGTTTCGTAGAGAGGTTCCTAACACGTTTCTCTTCTTGCTTTCCGTGGTCTCCTTTGTATGGTGTTAGGCGGTTGAAATGGACTATTTTAGGTTTACCTCTTGGGAGCTTTTTAATCTGGTAGACCACATCGTTTATTCGACTTACAATCTCGTACGGTCCCTCCCAAGAACTCTGGAGCTTCGGTGAGTATCCGCGACGCCTTCGAGGATTATGCAGACAGACTAGGTCTCCTGGTTGGAATCCACCTTTTTCAGCCTTAATGTCATACCTTTCCTTCATCCTGTCACTTGCACCAAGGATGTTGATGCGGACCTTCTCATTTATTTCATCCATCCGCTTTCTTAAGCTCGATATGTAGTCTTCACCTACCACTTGTTCATCAGGTGTAAACCCAAACTTTAGATCACATGGCAGACGAAGCTCATGGCCAAATATCACATTGGTGGGCGTCTGTCCGGTGGTCTTATTTAAGGAGCTTCGATACGCAAACAGGAACAAATGCAGGTACTGATCCCAGTCTCTTTGATGTTCTGAGACAACTTTCGACAGGTACCTTCCTATCGTTCTATTCATGCGCTTCACCATGCCATCGGACTGCGGGTGAAGTGGCGTCGTTCTGGTCTTCCGGATACCTAGTACTTCACACATCCTGGAAAACACAGCTGACTCAAAGTTCCTGCCTTGGTCAAAATAAAGCTCCAAAGGAACGCCAAATCTGCAGATAAGCTCCTTAACTAATACGTCCGCTACTGTGGTAGCTTCTTGGTTGGGGAGTGCATAGGCTTCTACCTATTTGCTGAAATAGTCCATCGCAACCAAGATAAATTTGTTTCCTGCGTCTGAGACAGAAAATGGTCCGGCTACATCGATGGCTATTCGCTCAAACGGAGCCCCCACATTGTATTTCCTCATCGGTGCCTTCGGTCTCTTCATTGGGCCATTTGATACTGCCTGCATCAGTCCAACACTTCAGCCTTCTGATTGGCCCAGTAAAAGCGTTCGCGTACCTTCTCTAGCGTTCGGTGTACTCCTAGATGACCTCCAGAAGATCCATCATGGAGTTCTTTCAGCACCTCAGGCACTCTTTTCTTTGGGACTTCCTCCGACTCAATCGTGCGCTTTAACACGCCGTTGTCGACCAAAATCGAGTCCCACTGCACCCAATACGTCTTCACATTCTTTGACATCGGAGCAACGTCCTGCCATGATGGTCTTCCTCCTTCTGCCAGCTTCCATTTCATTAGGTGCGTCAGGTCAGGGTCTTCACGCTGATCCTTTGATAGCTCTTCGTTTTTCCATGCGTGGTTGACGACAGTTACACGGTACACTAATGGGCTTCTTTCCTCTTTCGACTCCGAGGAAAAGGCCGTACATTTACTCCTGGAATGGCCCAGTTGTCCGCAGTTCCAGCAGCGGATCTGCTTTCGTCTGGTTTTCAAAGCCTTTATGACCCTTTTCACTAACTCATCAAGGTCAAGAGGGGTCGTAGCCTCAGTCTCCACCGTTCGGACCCGTGCCTACCCTCGCACTGACTGTTTGACGGCCTCAAATTCCAATGCACTTTAGAAAAAATGCACTTTAGAGAAAAAGCACTTTAGACCCATGACGCACACAAAATCTTTCCTCCACCTACACCATTAACAATCATTGTGACAATCTTTTGATCTTTTTCTCCTTTAAACTAGGCTAGATTAGAATCGCATATAAATATATAACATAAGCAATTATAATTAATCAATTTAAACAACCATTTATTCAATCTTTCACACTATTTTTAACACAAATTTTTCTATTGTATTCATACCTCCCAAAATCTGTAGGTAAGAAACGATCATGTTTATAAAACGTTCGGCGGTTCGGCGTATTGGTAACAACAAGCTCTAAATCAGGTGTTTTTATGTTCAGTGTTGCCAACTTAAGTCATACAAAAAAATGATTACCTGGCTATTAAAATGCATACGGTTTTGTTTTCTTAAGTTGAAACACTGAAGTTCTTGAATTAAATTTAGAGTAAGCAAATGAAAATCGACAGTGTTGCCACATTTTCTCACTGTCCATCGCGGCGTTGCTGATTTCTCCCCTGTATTTCTTAAGAGACTACTTTTAGTCCCATGGGAGATTACTTTTAGTTCCGTGGGAGAAAAAGTAAGTAGGTAAATCCCATGGCGTATAAACTAGTACTTTAGTATTCTATTCCAGGGACTAAAAGACGACTTTAGTCAGTAGGTGGAGGAAAATCTCATTTCTTGACAAGGGCCTTAAATCACTAAGTTGTCATCAGCTGATTTAAATTGAAATCAAATAGCCACTCCTCAATTTTATCAAACAATATGATACTCATTACGATTACTTATAAAATATTATAATTTACTATAAATTCAGGGTGATACAGTTATTTACACCCCCGACCCGATTACCGGCGCAGCTTCGCTGGCAATAACATTCACTACTCCAGAAATAACGGATGGCTTAGCTGTTGGATGGAATTGTGTTTTCTTCAATCGGTAGTTTCGCTTTAAATTTCTATTCCAGTGTTAAATCTTATAGAGGAATGCCAATCTTCATGAAGTATGTTATAATACAATTTAATCTCTCTAAAACTTCCTGCCGAGCTCTTCCCAATTACATTAAAGTCGGTTCTGAACTGTTGAAAGAGTTTTTGTCACAGAAAACATTATTTACTTTCTAGCGTGATAGTAAATAGGTAAAGGAGTAACAGAAAGCCGTAACGTTGATATAAAGTATATAATATAACAAACAGGTGCGCATGTGACAATAAGTGACTGCGATTGGTTGTGAGAGGATAAAGCTACCCCTTGTAACATATCTCTATCAGTATTTCCAAAAAGGATACCATTTAAAAAAAGCTCTAACAAAGCTGAATATATTCAAATTTAATCTCAAAATCCTTTTTCCTTTTTTTCTGAAATTTTTATTGGAGAGAGTACAGATCAGGACAGACAATCTCTCAGAGTAACCAACTGAAAACTTACACGCCATTGAACCGCCGTGTGTCAATCTACCCACTTAAAGTTGGGGTTTCTCCCGAATTTTCAGAGCTTCATAATGACTAACAGGGCTAGGATAAACTAGTAACGTCACAAGCTCTGGCTCTACAGGCATTATGGGGGTTAGACATATGATATCTATTATTTCATAGACTTAGCGTTAATCCTACCATTTAGTACAGAAGCATTAAGGAAAAAATCAATTAATATAACATGCCTATACAAATCTGAATTGAAGGTGAATCCAATCCAGCAATTTCTTAAAAGTTCGATTAATTAACTTGAGTTAGTAAATAAAACAACCCCCATCATGTTTCCCATAGTTGTAAATAAATATCTAAGACTACAAAATGTAGCACCTTGCACTTTTAAGTCTTTAATGTCATGCATATTTAAGCACGTGAAAACTTTAAAGTCAATTAAAAAGCTTTCATGAAAGTGTAACCGTTTTCACCCAAACAAATAATCGTTTTCCCCTTAACAAATCTAAGGCTGAGAACACACAGGTGCAATTTAAGGAATGTGTGAGCAAAAGTGTCTTATGGTCAGTTGCAATATTGTAAAAGTACTTAAATAACTTAAAATTTTAATCTTATAAAGTGAACTGACTATAAATATACTGAATAGGTATGAACCAAATCAATCCAGTGACAAAAAAGATATTTTGACTCAAGAATTATTTTTTATCTGTAGAACAACAATTAGATGTAATGTGTTGATGAAGTTGACCTATCGTAAAATACACATTTTGATTTGGGTGGTTTTTTTACACTTTCATAATTGAATGCAGTGACAAAAAAACCAGATATTTTGACTCAAGAATGATTTTCTATCTGTAGAGCAACAATTAGATATAATGTGATCATGACGTTTGACCTATCGTAAAATATTACGCATATTAATTTGCGTGGTTTTTTTATACTTTTATAATTGAATTCCACACTAAATCCAACGATTTCTTCGTAACTACACAATGAAAGGAATTGTGCTTCTATACTATCATGAATATGCTACCCACCTAAACGAGCTATTTGAATTATTCATTAGATTTATTTCCCTCGATAAATATTCCGGGCTATTGTGAAATAAGGGGCCTGCTGATCTTTATTTTGAACCTCTAATGTCTTGAAATATATTTTTTAATATTTTACCAGTAATACTACTAATTATAATACCTATTATTAATTGAAACAATTTGTTATAATGTTGTGGGTTTAATAAAGGTAGGCTGCATTTATTACGTAATACTGTGGAACTGTAACAACTGATTTCTAAATAATCTATGGAAATAGACATACACATTTTTTTAATATTAAGACTGAGCAAATCATTTTTTGTCTTTATCAATCTCAAAATAAGTTGTATGGACTAACAGAACAAAGAATAATATTGACTTAGAGTAGATGTAATTCAATTTTCAAGCTAAACACTTGATTAAAGTCTAATTTAATTTACAGTTACGCCTTATCCACTTTCAATCGCCTTCTATGCCAAATTGTATTTTTTAACAAGAATAAATAATTCATTCTTTCAATTTCATCATTAACTAAGCTCACATACCACGAAGCATGTATCTTAAAAATGTATTTTAAAAACAAAAAGTACAATGGAGGTAATGCTACTAATTTTTTTCTTGAGGAGGACGATGTTCAAATAGTAAGAAGAAAACAAAAAATGCCTTCGCTGAACTATACATTTAAAACTCGGTGAATGTTAAATGCTGATACGTATAATTTAGGCAAAGACTGTCGTTTAGGACTTCAAATTACGTTTTGTACATCGAAACTTGGTTTGATAAGCTATTTCTTTTAACTCAAGCAGTTGTCACATAAATAATTTACAGAAATGGTTGAAGCAATTGCTGAGTTAATAGCGTCGTAATAGCATCAAAGTTAAAAATGCTATATTGAATCATAGCAAAAACGTGGATCTTTTTAGGCGTACTGTCATGGGACTGAGAATGTTAAGAAATAGTATATACACCCTAACTTATGAGTAACAATTATGTAGTTTTTTCAACAATAACAAAGTTAAATTTGCCGATTGAGTATGTAGGTGAGGCGTGCAGATTCGCGGCTTTACTGCTCAACGGGGAACCATTAAATATTCGTAAATTTTTACATCAACACTGTACAGCGCTATGTTTGATTGTTTTGTGTTTGTAGTTATTAAAAATAATTTATCCCTTATAACCCACAATACGAGGCTAGTAACTAAAAGTATATATAATTCATCTAAGTTATGAATAGTTATTAAATTTGAAATTACTAAAAAAGATTGAACAACTTAACTGTACCACTTCAAGGAAACAAATACTTTAGAACACGAAAGGAAACAACTACAATATTATATTTGTCGTTGAAAAAGTGTTAGTTAATTTTGGAATTTGTGTTCCTGCACTTCCTTTGCTTCTGGTGAGATAGTCATGAATTGGAGATTGAAAAATACTAATTGAATTTTTATATAAGTTACAAAGAACTGCTCGAATAAAAAGTTGTCTAATGTCTAAGACTTTGACTTCCTCGAACAAAGCGTCCGTCGGATACTGCCGACGCCTTCTCATTGCTGCCTTGAGGATGGATTTTTGTGTTGTTAATTGTTGTTTAATTGTTGTTTTATATGCCCCACCTCTGGCCAATATCCCTCCCTCTAAAATAGACTGTGCATATGCAAAATAAATTGTTTTTATTTCTTTTGATGTTAAAATGTGACTGAGTTGGTGGAAAGCATAAATCAATTTCCTGAGTTTGTTATTGATAAATTTGACATGCGCGTTCCATGACATTCTACTGTCCATCATAACACCCAGGTATGTGTATGTTTGAACCCTTTCAATATATTCGCACCCACAATTTAATGAACCAGTGTTTCCGCAAACATAAAGTTTGAGATTGGTTATTCCGGTTACTCTCAAAATAGCTCCTAAACCAATTGTACGTCATACCTCTAACACCTATTAATTTTAATTTTCAAGCAACTTCTGTCTATCTATCGTGTCAAAGGCCTTAGCTAAGTCTAAAAATAATATTTGGCAACGCTTATTTCTGTCGAGTGCTGAATTTATATCTGTTGATTTTGAAAAGAGTTGATTAGAAACCTTTTTTGATTTCCTAAAACCAAACTGATTTTCGGTTATTATTCGGTTTATTTCCAGATAATTAGATAATTGGTTAGAAAAACCTTAGAAAAAACACCTATCAAACTAATTGGACGAAAATGTGATTCAATTGTGATGTCATTTGATTTGTAAAGTAACTTGGCAATCTTGTAAAGTTGTTGATGTAACTTGATTTGTAAAGTTGTTATAACTTTGGCAATCTTGAAGTTATCTGGGAACACGCCGGACACAATGCTGGTATTTATTATATGAAGTAGCGGTCCACACAACGAATGGAAGTGTTGTTTTAAGAAATCGGCCGATATGCCGTCGCAGCCGGGGGCTGAGCCGCCGCACAGGCCCGAGACGTAGTGGAGTAACTGGTCCTTAGTGATGGTGTGAAAAATTAAGTTATTGTTTATCGTATAGTCTGCGTCATTGACGACAGGTGGACCGGCCGAATTTATTTCAGAGGCCAAGTTGCTGCCAACTTGGGAAAAATATTCATTCAATTCGTCGGCCACCTGCCGCCTTAAGTCCCCTTCCTGCATGTTTTTATTTCAAGTAAATTGTTCTAGAGGAAAAGTGTCATATTTGTTATTCTACCTGAAATTTCATTCACAGTGCTCCAAACAATCTTAGGGTTATTTGGTGAACTGTTTGATTTGGATCTATGATAACTATTTTTATTGTTATGGATAAGAACGTTGAGTCTGTTTCTGTAACTTACATAAAATCGCCTCAATTCAACATTGAAAGGTTGAGTTTTAAATATTTTACTTAATTATCTCGAGTTCTAATTGATTTTAATAGTTCCTCATAATCCACGGCTTTAATTTTTTAACTTATGTTTTGTTTAGGTTGTAATTTATGCAAGCTTTCACTAAATTCATTGAGAAGGGAAAAATGTATTACAACTTTGATTAACTTCACAGATGTTTGTAACTTGAGTCCAGTCACAACTGTCAACTATAGTTTTCCCATGTTAGTTTTGTCAATGTATGATGAGGTAACATATTCTGTCTGTGTGCACATGTGCACATGGTCTGTAATGTCGGTAATGATCAGAGCAGTCTTCAAATCGGTAGTATTTACGTGATTTATAAAAATGTGATCTAAACATTTCTTGCTGTCAGCAGTAACTCTGGTGGGTTCATTAACCCCACACACAAATCCTTTCTCAAAAGTACATCTAAGTAGGGCTCTGTTGGCGGAACTTCCCCTATAGGAAGAAGCTGTTACCGTAGTACTCATGGTAAGACCTAAGCCCGAGACCATCATAACTTTTCGTTTTGGGGTCCCCAGAAGAAAAAAACACTATTCGTTCATAAATATATATATACCCCCGTTGCAGCAGACCTGCATACTCAGCGAATTACAAATGCAAAATACATATTTTAATCCAACATAGCGAGATATGACAATGTTTGGTAAGCTCCATAAGAATAACATAGGGAATGAGTATGCAGGTTTGCTGCTACAGTTATGTTTAAACTGGTTGGTGTTAATTCAATATTTAATAGATCTGAACTAGAAGAAGCTATTTACCAAGTTTTATCAAGATATGTTGAGAAATAAGCGAGATATAGAATTTTTCTTATTTGCCATAAGGTTAACATTGAGACAACGTACTGTGTTTACCAACGTACAGTTGATCTTGGTAACCAATGGACATAGATCATTGATTCAAAATACTAAATTGTTTGTTTTTTTGAGCTGAATTCAATGGTGCCAGCAAAAAATTTGATAAATTTAATGATTTTATGAGAAAAACTCTAAAAACCCATTTTTGGGGGTTTATCCCCCTTTACCCCCCCTTCCCGTGGTCCGATCGGGCTGGTTTACGAACTCGTCCGAGTGATTACCACTTTACATGTCTGTACCAAATTTCATTAAGATCGGACCATATTTACGGCCGCTATCGTGTTAACAGACATATATATATATATATATATATATATATATATATATATATATATATATATATACTATATATATAAATTCGAACGAATGGTGTTTTTTTTCTTCTGGGGACCCCAAAATTAAAAGTTAACATGGTCTCGGACTTAGGTCTTACCATGAGTACTACCGTAATAGCTTATTCCTATAAGGAAATTCGCTAATATATATACTATATATATATATATATATATTGTGTGTGTGTGTGTGTGTGTGTGTGTGTGTGTGTGTGTGTGTGGTGTGTGTGTGTGTCTTTAAGCACGATAACTCGTGTAAAAATGTCCGATCTTGATGAAATTTGGCATGGACGTGTAAAGTAGTAATTATTCAGACGAGTTCGCAAACCAGCCCGATCGGACTACCGGAAGGGGGGGTAAAGGGGATAAACCCCCCAAAAACGTGTTTTTTGAGTTTTTTACATATAAAAATAAAAATTATCAAATTTTTGTTAGCACCATTGAAGTCGGCTCAAAAAAAAAACAATTTATTATTTTGAATCACTGCTCTATGTCCAATGTTTGCCGAGATATTAAAAGTGGTAAACACAGTACGTTGTCCCAATGTTAACCTTATGGGAAATAATTTAAATTCTATATCTCGCTTACTTCTCAACATATCATGATAAAACTTGGTAAATGGCTTCTTCTAAATATTGAATTAAAACCACCCTGTTTTAATATACTAGTAGCAGCAAACCTGCATACTCATTCCCAATGTTATTCTTATGGAGATTACAAAAACATGTCAAATCTCGCTATGTTGGATTGAAATATGTTTCTTTGCATTTGAAATTCGCTGAGTATGCAGGTCTGCTGCAACGGGGTTATTTTTTTATTCGTCACAATCAAGTTTGCATTTATGTAGGTCTTATCCCTGGTCGTATGGTCATAGTACTGTCGCAGCGTTAATAAATAAATAAGATATAAAAATAATTTCTACTCTCGTTTCCTTAACGTTGCATAACATACTGTTTAGTAAAAAACACTTTCAAGCGTGAAAATTTTTGTAATCTCTCAATTTAGTTACAATTTGTTCAAAAAGGAAATTCTACATAACCATATTTTTTGTTTTTTTTTAATCTAGACAGAAATACAGTCATTAAGACATAGTTACGTATTGAAGATTTTAAGATGTGTATGTTTTCGGTTATTACACCTAGCAAACTAATTGAGCGAAAATGTGTTTAATGGTGATGTCATTTGATTTGTAAAGTAACTTGGCAATCTTGTAAACATCCATCTTTTACATTAGATTTTACAATAATAGAGACTCTGCTAGAGACGACACATACAATTCTAGAAACATAAGTGTGGCACCGATTCCAAGACCTAAGTTTACTCTCTTTAGGAATTTTTACAGCTTTAATGCTCCAAGGATGTTCAATGCAACCATTAAATCTTATGACTAAAAAGAGTACTATCGCACAATATACCAATAGCTTGAAGACATGGTTAGGTACAATTGAGAATGTGAATTTTTATTTCAAGTTACCATCTAGACATAAGAAGTAGTAGTTTTGAAAACTATTGTATATTTAACGTTTTACATAATTTGTATTGTTGAATTGTACTTTTATGTTGTGATTTATTGCTATATACTGCATAGTTTTACATGTGGGACTACAATATTCTTGTAGTCCTGTTTGCAGAACTCATATGTATTTATTAAATTATTTTTTAGATATTACATTAAAATGTTTTTGTTTTAGGTTAACCAACAGCCTTGTCAGCCTTTGTTTAGTTTTTTAAGAGAAGGAAGCCTCAAAACTGGCAATAAGCCTAGGAGGCCCCTATATTTATTCATCTTTGTATACATGTTTATTCTGTTAATTCGATGTAATATTGTAATGTACAAATTGATGAATAAATAAACGTTTTTGACTTTTGACTTTGACCATATAAATTGATTACACAATAATCTCAATTATATCCAGGATCATATGAATGAATACATAGGTATCAAAATTTTACTAACTTAAAATATAGAAAATATTAGTAATTGGTATTTGAATTTAGATCTGTACAATTAATTTACTCTAATCCTCTGTTTCATAAAACATAAACGTACATATTATAAAATGAACAAATTTACGTTTTATTTTGAAACTAATTTTATTCTCTTTTGCATTCAGAGCAAGAATTTGCGTTTGATCCCAAAAACAATACTTTTTATAATGTTATTGTTTAGAAAAAACTTAACATATTTATAAATTATTAAGTAACATATAAATTATATTACTTACTCCACAATAGTGAAACATGTGTGAACAATAGCCATTCATGAATGTTTCATGAAGGGTACGTTCGATTCAGCTGTTTCGTTCAATTACTTATAGTTATGGGTGAAGTTTTGTTGTTGATGTTGGATGCTTCGGTAGAGTCATTTTATTTACAGAGCTAAAATTTTATTAGTATAATAAAACAAAGCTAGCTATAGCCAATGGACGGAAACTACTTTTTATTCCTACAAGCTTTAAATTTAGAAGTAAGATGTCTTTTATATATTTAATGACGAAGCGAAACATATTTTATACAACTTTATTTTTTTTCAAAAGCTCAAAAGCACATAGTTAAATGAACACAAAACCATTATGCCGTAATTAACACTTTGACCAATGTTGCTTTTAAAAGTTCAATTTTTATGATTGTTATTGAAATGAAATGAAATATACCTTATTTCCAAAAATATTATAAATAAATACAATTCCACAACTTAATATAGGAAGAGTCTACAAGCGCGAATAGCCTGTGTGTAGAGACCAGCGAGGACATAATAAAATTTATTTATTTTGTTTATTAATTAATTAATTTATTTATTTTATTATGTCCTCGCTGGGAGAGACCCATTGCCAATCAGAGACCAAATAATAAAAATTAAGGAATTTAAAAAAATGGAAACTTATTTTTAGTTTGTGATGAAATTCAATTTATAATTACAATGAATGACCGGAATTAAACGTTGCATGCAGTTTCATTTTAATGCAATTAATTGCATGTTACATATTAGTTATTACATATTATTAAATGTTACATATATGTCATTACACGTTTTTACAATATTAGTTTGGACTTTTTTTCAAAAAAACAGACTTTAACGAATTCTATTGAAGCGCGGTTTGCTGTATGAATGTTAGCTTTTCCAGGTCTTTAAATTGACAAGTTGATTAAATAAATAAATTATCGTATGACTTTTGGAAGAGGGAGGCCACCAATTAAGTGGCAGTTCTCTTCGCTAAAAAAAACTACGCATTTTTGTTTTCTACGCAGGTTGGACGATTGTAGCTCTTCTGTCGGTTAAAACTCATATTAAAACAAAAATAGCTTTGTTTATTATTGCAGCTATTATTATTACTATCCTATTTTAACTGGATCATCAGTTAATAGTTGTTAATTTGGACTTCTTTTCTTTAGGATCCTTAACTTTTGATTAAAGTTGCTTTCATTTAGGCCTTAGCCCTATGGACGCACATTAATACGGGGGAATTCGTCAAACCTATACTTTTTTCCTTTTTGGTTTGGCACATTAATCTAAAACTCGGTCTAGTTTATGTGTATCCACTAAAATCTCTGGAATACATCCTTTGCATTAACATACAGCATGTACGTATTATTACTTACTGCCTCTTAACTGCAGTTCTAAATAGTTATTTATGTATTAAGAGCGTAAAGTAGGTCTTTCTCGCTTGAGCTAAACAGTTACCGCATGACGCGTAGCGGAGCGCAGTATTTTTAGCGAAAGCGAGAAAGACGCTTTACTCGCAAAATACATACTAAATTTTTCCTACAACTGCATTTTTAAATTCCCAAACGATAAATACAATCACAGTTACTCACGTCCATTGTATCTGAATGCGCCATTATGATTTTGAGGTTATAAAAAATGAATAAAAATAAAGATTTTTACAAGAACAAACACGATTTATTGAATACATATTTTAGCTTATAAATAATAGGAACACGAATTCGTCATCACTTATAACACCATTGTACCTGAGTGCGCCAATTTGAGGTTATAAACGAGTAGAGCTCTATCGGAAGCGGATAGGAGCGCTGTAGCGCGCCGAGCAACAATGCTATCAGCTGGCGAGCGTAAAGTAATCACATGGCGAGCGTAAAGTACTTTACACTCGCTACAAAGACCTTCAAAGACTTTATCGCTTGCTCCTCGTAAACAGCTGTTTTACGATTGGGTTTCGGTGCGTAAACTGACACTTTAGGCGCGGTTGTAGGAAAACAATATTCATGAGACCAACATTTATTTCTTAAGTTACGTTTTTTTGTTTCTTCAAAGTTGTCACTTACCTTCATTTCTTTCTTCACAAATTAAATGTTTAAATTTTTATCTATAAGGGGATTTTTATCTACATTTTTTAATGCTATAAATCTTTGAAAAGGACAAATTTATTTTTTATAAACGTCAAGCCCTTTTTAATTATTTTGCCACCATTTGTTTTCGCTTAAGACAACGTGGGCCGTTACTCTCTGGAGGTCAAGAGTAAGGAAGTAACTTAGAATTTAGTTTCTATCTTCAAAGTGTATTCTTTAAAATATTAAATCTCTTGAACAATTAAGCTGTAAATATATTTATTAGTGTCCCCGTTAATAGGCACGTTTCTGCACCTCCAATCCGAATAATATAAAGTAAATCATCTAAATTGAATTGCTTGTCTGATGTTTCGTATATTTATTTTATATCACAGTTACTCTGTAAAAACATATTGCCTGTTGCATTTGGTAGAGGAGGTGTGTAATATATCCGTGCAGAGGTTGCAGTTCTGAAACACTTCCGTTTCCGCTCCAGTTTCAGCAGATGATGAGTCGACCCATTACCGTTGCAAAACCAAAAATAAATGTCCTTTTCATTCATTACCAGAGTTTTTTTATGGTAATAAGATTCATACTGGCCTTTAAGTAACATAATACCTTTTATAATGCTCTGGTAATGGTTACCTGGTGTTTTAGCTGTTTCAATTTATTTTGTAATAATTAAAACGATATACACATACAAATTAGGTTGTTTTATTTCAAGTAAATTTGAAGAAAATCTAGCTGAAACATAATTGACATGTAAATTGTCCTAGATAAGATCTTAAAACTTCCTGCATTGACAAAATATAGGTTTGAAAACGAAAAGAGAAGAATAATCCAATGTTAAATCAACTAAATAAAACATTGATTACACAAAATTAAAAGAATGTTTTCCTGATCAGACACAAGACACAATATTCCATAGATTTGAACGTTTTAACGCTTTAAGTTTACATGTCGACGGTTGTCAGGTTCAGCTAGTATTTCTTAAACATAATTTTATTAACTTTTACTCGCGTAGAATGTTTCACTTGATATCCATAAAATAATGTTGTAAACTTGTACTCACGAATCGAGATGTACTCTAGAAGTTTTATTTCCTCAATGATTTATCCCAGATTTAGAAACATACTGATAGTAAATCGATAAACCGAAAATAGAAGAACAAATAACACATTAAATATAGGAGACTGGGTTGGTACATCATGTGGAGTGTCGTGTTAACATAGCATTGCTGTATCAGAATTGAAAAAAGTTAATATACAGGGTGAGTCTTCTAAGCCGACCACAACAGATTATAGGCAAACGACTTAACATACAAAGACGAAACAAAACATTTCCCCACTAAATCATACCTAAGGAACAACGTAAAAATATTTTTAAGCTTTTTAAAATATGTTCCAAAAACCCGGGGGTCATGGGTTCGAATCTCAGAAATTTTAAATATAAACATATGTCATATTATACATCATTTTAAAGCTCTAAGCGAGATAAACAATTTGGGGAAAACAGAACTCAATTATCCTTATTATTTTCAAAATGGCGGCCATTTTTGTGAAAAATATTGGTATTTTCGGAATACCCTGTATCTCGAGAACTACTGAAGGTTTTTTTCGTTCTGTTTGAAAATTCTTAATCCTTGTCAACTCAGGTTTAATTTGATATGCAACATGCCGACATTAAAAGAAAATAATTTTTTTTTATTTCACTTTTTGTAAATGTTGGTAGTACTGAAAATCAAAAATTTTAAATGGCAACATATGTTAAATAGTATATCATTTTAAAGGTCTTGCAAAAACCTACAATTTTACAATTTATACTCCCCCTCTATCTTTGGTAGTTTTTCGGTAATAAACAAAAAACTCTGTTTTACCATATAACGCCCATGTTAAATGTGCAGTACTCAAAGCATTTAAATTTGCATCCTGAGAACAGCAAATTTAACATGGGCGTTATAGGGGAAAATAGAGTTTTTGGTTTATTACTGAAAAACTACTAAAGATAGAAGGGAAGTATAAATTGAAATATTGTAGGTTTTTGCAAGACCATTAAAATGATATACTATTTAACGTATGTTGCCATTTAAAATTTTTGATTTTCAGTGCCTCCAAGATTTATAAAAAATGAAATTTTTTAAAAAATATTTATTTTCTTTTAATGTTGGCATGCTGCATATCAAATTAAAGCTGAGTTAACAAGGATTAAGAATTTTCAAACAGAACGAAAAAACCTTCAGTAGTTCTCGAGATACAGGGTATTCCGTAAATACCAATATTTTTCACTAAAATGGCCGCCAATTTGAAAATAATAAAGATAATTGAGTTCGGTTTTCACCAAATTGTTTATCTCGCTTAAAGCTTTAAAATGATGTATAATATGACATATGTTTATATTTAAAATTTCTGAGATTCGAACCCATAACCCCTGGTTTTTGGAACGCCCGTATTTTAAAAAGTTTAAAAATATTTTTACGTTGTTCCTTAGGTCTGATTTAGTCGGGAAATGTTTTGTTTCGTCTTTGTACGTTAAGTCGTTTGCCTATAATCTGTTGTGGTCGGCTTAGAAGACTCACCCTGTATAGTAAGTAGATTTTTTTATCATAACGTCTGTCATTCCTGTGAGGTTTCGAAGAACTTTATCATTTTTCTGGATGGTGATAAACTAGTCTATTAATACTAGTTGATTATTAATTGTAAAAATAGTGTAAAAACTGTACGAGTTTCAATCTGATCTTCTGCCGTTCGTTTCTATGGCAAACAATTCAAACTCTGATTTTTAAGAAATCAATATCGAACGATTACCATATTACCACATTAGACGCCGACCACCAGTAAGGGTTTGTTCGCCAGTAAGGCGAACATGAGTGTAGTATAGGATGACTTGTGGAGCGATATTGTAGTCTTGTTACAGGACGACATGTTCCTTAGACATGACTGTTAATTAATAGCTCAATAACAGCTATTGGCAACTAAGGGACCTACATTTTAACGTGGGATCCGAAACACAAATTCGCTTAGTTTATAATTAATTGAAACTGGTCTAATTATGAGGATGGTACTTGTAACGTGCCCGTTACTTGAAAAAAATTTCGGGGAATATCGGCCTGATCAACTGATCTGAATTTAATCTAGTTGAGGGGACGCCTTCAACTGCCCCAAACCCTTGTAACGCCCACGACATACATTTGCCGCTCGACATCTGCCGGCGCAAGGATAATTCGCTAGCGCTGTGGCCTACGTGACCCGTGCCTGCCGCTATTGGACTCTAACCTAGCCAGGTTCTGACTTGAACCCCTTGAAGGGCCGTGAATGCCGTTGGTGACCTGATCGCCATTGCAGTTGGAGCCGTCAACGAGCTGGTCGCCGTGGAAGACAACCCTCTTCTCGTCGTGGATATTCATAAAATCCTGAGGATATTATTTTAAGAGGTAAGGCAGACATTTCATATGAATTATAAGTCTTGTTGGAAAGTTTTTGGATCCATTGAAGTCACATCGGAATTAGTAATTTTAATGCAAATCATGCAAACAGCCGTCGATTATTCATGCAAAGTCCTTCAGGAAAATCACATTTCATGTCATGTAATTTTATTTGTAAAATGATAAATTTAGTGAAAACCCCAAAAATGTTAGATTGTAGGTTATTTGGTTCAATATAGCCTAAAGTAATAATCATATTCTTGTTTTCAATTGTGTATGAAAATAATTTATTCTTGTTTCATAATATGAATAAAACATTATTTTATTTGAATAAATTAAATTTAACTTAACGTGTCACCCACTAAATAATATGAATAGATGAATAACTGTGAATAAAGAATTTTCTTATGTAGGTAATCTAGGCTATTTTTTTAAAACAATCGATTCTTATATTCAGTAATTGATATAATTTGTGTCCAGTATAAAATGTTAAAATGTGTTTCCTAGTAAATTGTTTATTAGTAGCCCATAAACTTAATATTTGTCTAGTAAATAAAATAACCTTGTATTTGTGTGAAAAAGATTTAAATGTTTGTTGGCTATTTGGCAAATAAATAAAGATACTAGAGGCTCTGGATAATTAATAAGAAATAATAAGTGAAAATAATAAGTAAATGATTAATTAATTATTCTGATAAATTGAGAACTGCTGTTTTCGTATCTGTGTACTACTTGTTTATGAAATACTGTAATTAAAATGCTATTTATCAAAATGCTATATTTTAGCCAGAAGTTTACAAACTGATAATGACATTATTTAATCTCTACAACGAGATAATGTTTACAATATGGATTTCTGAGTCATGTGTTGAGCTACGGTTGTTTAATTTAGCATCAGTCTAGGGTGCAAACAATAGAAAGGAAATAGAAGAATTATTGAAGTGAAAGCGGAACTAAAATACCATTGTGGTCACATTCTTTTATTATTCAGTTGCACCAAATATAGTTTAGTTTAGGTTTTGTGTCTTACTTGTTTTTTTTTACAACGTTTTGTTAGAGTAAACCAATGGATGGGCTTATATTACGATCATATTTTTTAAATGTAAAAGTGTACGTAATTTTTTTTGGCTATTATATTGTTAAATGTCAGAAGTATAAATCTATAAATATATTTGTGAGTTATTATTATGTATTTCCAAGGAATAATAATTAACTGTTTTGGAACCATCTTAAGCTTTTATCAATTCATCGCCAAGAGATATCTCTGTATAACCTGAATTTTATCACAAAAGTGAATTAAATTTTGATTTTAGCTATCTGCTTATTTATCTCTGTTCCGATAGTTACGGTCAGAATGTTTGAATAGATAATGTTTTATGACTTTTTGTGACTGAAGTAAACAATCAGAAATTCAGTACCGGTAATCATTGAAATATAAATATTCTTTATCTTGGAAAATCTTTCATAATGTTAAGATAGTAATTTTCCGGCCTTTTTTCCGGTAATTTTAAATACTATGTGATACTATTTAGATAGGAATTTCGTAGGGTTTATGTCAGCGGATCCATGGAGCTGGGACCACGACCAACCGACTACGGACCAGCCCAGGCCTGACCACCCACTTCCTATCTGCCGACCTATCTGCTGAGAGACTTTGGACTTTGGACCCGGTGTATTCTTGTGTCTTCGCTGCGGACGATAAGTGAAACAAAATATTGTATTATTGTAGATGTTAAGGAGTGAAAATATTTAGATAATTTTGTGTATTTGTAATCTGATTATGTCTAATAATTTTGTTTTACAGCGGGTGGCCACCGTCAGCTTCGGATATAATATGTGTTTATAATTTTAATGTTACAATTTTGTCACAATGGTGTGAAATGTCACAATTTTGCCTTAATAATTAAGAAAGAGAATTTATTGAAAGATACTAGGTGGAAGGTTTCTAAGTTTAATTGTGAGTTGAAAATATTTACAAAATGAGCTTTCCTAATGTGAGACTGAATTGAATTATTGATAATCTTCCTTCAGTAAAGGTGAATTATTTTCTAGCTCAATTGTTGTTGTTTCATTGAAAGTTTCCTGTTATCTGTGTCAGTTAGTTATGCCCCTCTGGCCATACCAAGTGATAACAAATCAAGTTTTCTTTATTAATTTTGAATCTCAAGTTAACTTATAGATCTTGTCTCTTTAACTTATAACTTTGAATATTGAATTTTTGCCTTTGATTATTAATTTTGATATTCAAATATAACATTATTGTTGGAACTTAGTAGTTCTCTGAGGCAATGCCATCAAATTTACTATTCTTTTACTTAAGTTGCCATAGCTCTAGTCAAGTGTTGTATAATGTAACCTGGCATGAATAATCGATATTTTGGGTAAACCTTTGACATTCTGCCTTACTGTGTAACACCTGGGAGGGCTGGTTCTCCGTTGATGCCCTCATACTCTGCACCTGAAACGGAGTGGCGCCCTAAACTGCAACTACAGACATCGGTGGTCTCCAGTTTGGTAAGGTCACAAATCTACACTTTGCTATTGAAAACGAAATACCCCGCCCATCACCCTGAGTATAGCCGGACATTGCAAAGGGACGTAGCATACTATGAACTTAGTACTCAACAGTGCGGACGTTAATCCCCACTAAGAAACACAATCTCTCATAACTATCCACAATTCGTGACCTCCAAGTAGCTGGATTGCAGGACACACCCACCACCATCCCAGTCTGTTCTATCGATAGACGAATTTCACTATATTTTTTGTTGGACAGAACTCGATATCCGATTCCATTATGTTTATTGTCGATTGCATTGTCATTCTATGAAAATTTATTCATCGATAGTATCTTAGTACAAGATGACAGATAATGAGAAATAAGGTAAGGTGTTTAGTTAGTTAATGATAGTAACGTTTTCATTTAGTTTTTAGCTTGCTTTATTACGTTTTTAGCGAATTTCCTTAAAGGAATAAGCTATTACGGTAGTACTCATGGTAAGACCTAAGCCCGAGACCATGTTAACTTTTCATTTTGGGGTCCCCAGAAGCAAAAAACACCATTCGTTCGAATTTATATATATATATTATAGAAATAGATATGAAAACACACCAATTCTGTCCTTGTGCCAATTATGTCCCTCTTGAAGCACTTGAGGGACAGAATTGGTATTGCAGGGACAGAAACAGTGTATTATTATACAAACTAAATTAATTTTATTTTTAACGTAGTTTTCTTGTTTTTACTATGTTTACTAGCTTACTGCGGTAGAAACGCGGGGTTTTGACCGCTCGAAGATGCTTTAAGTTTTGCATTCTACACGGCCGCGGTTGAACTGCGGGAAAACGTGAACTTTTCGCAGGCGCAAATAGAGAAAACTCAGGCGCATGATAGTCTGCACTAGGCGTTTATCGCGGGATATATAAATAATAGATGAATATTCTGGTAAACAATTAATGAAAATAGATCAGAATATATACTATTTCCCATATCATATACTTATTATCATAATTAACTATAATAGTAGTTTTCAAATATGCTAATTTTTAGTTTCTTCCCCCTATACATAGTAGATGGAGAAAGTATTGTTTTCGTCAAAATTTTCGAATTTTAGTTGTTAGTGGATATATTCGTTTTAGTGCTCCTTGAATCCAAAAGTGGTTTTCGGCGTGGTGTCTGTCTGTCTGTGTGGATGTATGTGTGTGTGGATGTAAACAAAGCTAGAGACGAAACCAGTGGTCCAATTTACATGAAATTTTGCATGTAGGAATAAAACCGTGGTATCTCCAAGTGTATTTTTCATTTATTTGAATTTTTGATTTTTAAAGGTATTTGCCCCATAAAAAATGACAAAAATCCAAATTTCTCAAAAACGGCTCTAAGGATTTTGATAAACATCTCAGGGTTTTTAGTGCTTAACATGACAAACAAAATGACACCACCCGCATGTCTGTAAAATTTCAGGTTCAGAAGTAATGGGAATTAAGGGTTAAAAGATTCATATTTTTCAAATTTCACAAAATCTGTGACCTCTAAAGAAAATGTACTTGCAACCATTAAATTCTACTTGAAAAACTAAATAATCCAGTATTTTGAATCATTAGTTTACGTTAACTGGTTGAGGAGATAATTGATATTTTAGTTCGGCGGTAAACGCAGTACGTTGTCCAATGTTATTCTTATGACAAATATTTAAAAACCTATATCTCCGTTATTTACTTACCGATTTTGATAAAATTTGGTGTATATTTGTGTGATAATTAATTGTTAATTTGTTTTATTGCACTATATGATTTCTGGTTTTAAATGACTTGGATGGAGAAAGTTGTGTCAGTTTCCTGATACCGTTAATTAATGTTATATTATTTTGCTTGAAAAAATATCTATTGAAACACAAATAAAACCACTAATTGACTTTTTTCCTTTAAATAGAAATTAAATAAATTTAACAGTTATACAACACTTCAGTATTTAATGGCTCTTTATTATTCTTTAAAGATTGCATTAATTTCAACGTTATTGAAAAAAAATGGTACACAAATAATCCCAACTAACGGTACCCAAAATAACAGAACCAAAAATAGATATACATTTTTTCTTTCTCCCCACCCATAAATAGTTTATGGAGAAAATTGTGTTCTCTTCAAAATTTTCGAATTTGAGTTGTTAGTGCATGGATATATACTTTAGTGCTCCCCGAATCCAAAAAAGTGGTTTTCGGAGTGGTACGTCCGTGTGTGTGTTGTTCTACTTTTTCTGTAGAACACTCCATCCGCCACCTTCTGGCCCATGAATAATAAAGTTTTTTTATGTTTATTATTCCATAGTTCTAAGGCTCGCACTGAAGATGGTTATTTTTAATAGCAAATATTCACAACAGCTTCCATTATTTTTAGTTAGTTCATAATTGTTGGCAACTATTGGAGTTTTTGGGTTATTAATCTTTGAAATTAAAAAAATGGCTACCATTTTGAAATGGTACCAAGTAAAAACTTGATACTCCACACCAATGTCAGTCGTATTAATCATCCATCATTCATGTACAGTTCACGCAATATATCTCTGGCTATGGCCACTACGCTACTAGCTGTGTCATATATTTTAAAATTTTTTAACGTATGATGATGGTAAACACAACATTTGACAAACAGTGGTGTCTAAAAAAATGTTTTCAGAAACATACCCCCTCTCCCCCCTGCACCTTGACTCAGCCATAGCCAGAGATATTATGTGCAAACTGTACCAAGATTTTCCGTACTTACATTTTCTCACTTACACTAGATTTTTGCACTTACATACATGGTTACAGAAAAAAAAAAACATTTTCCTTATGCTGGGGTGGCAGAATAAGCCGTAATGGTACCAATCCCAACATTACCTCTTGAGGGTAATTTACAGACTGGAGTAGCGCGGCAAGTAGCTCACTCGCTACAAATGGCGATGCCCTGCGATGGAGCACTTCTTCCGAGCTTAGCTGGTGCTCGGAGCAGCTGGGCCACATCCAAATGATTGGCAGTCGCAACACTTTGTGTTGTATGACACTTTGCTTCATGGACCCCCCTCAGGACAATCAATGGGCATGCAGGGTTGCTGTAATGTGGTGTTTTACTTTTCTTAAACTGTTTCACTTACCTTGTAGTTTAACACATTTGATTATGCATATGGAAACTTGTAGGTAAATAAGGTGATGACAAGTATAAAAGAAATTTTATATTCTGCAAACCACTGAGAGTAGAATACTTAATTGTCAAATTATTAGGAGTGTATTGCTGAACAATATTTAGGGATGGTAAAGTAGAAAAAAAAGACAAATGGCAAATACATATTTAAAATTGGCTCCCCTACTTAAAATAAAATTAAAGAAAAAGTAATTTTTTTAATTATTAACCCAGCATCTCAATTTAGTGTGTCTACCAGGGGTCTTTGATCTATTCCTTTTTATTTTAAGAGGTTGTCTAACTGGGGTCATCAAAGTATATTTCAATTTGAAAAATTGTGATTTTTTATAATTTGTAATACTTTTTTGCTATGCTATATATTTAACGTTTCATAACACAAATTTTGGTTCCACTATGTTTTGTTAACATAAAAGCTTTTTAGGAATGTTGAGAGGTATTTACTGTTGAATCAAATTATTACAAATTTGCCTTAGATTATTTTTTTTTGTGGATTTACAATAATCTGTTTCATAATAAACACCACATCAAGGGCCCTCTATTTTGCTGTATTTGACATAGTAGACTAATCCAGCATACCTGACAATTCCCAATGACCATTGTTTGGGTTTAAGAATCCACGAACTTTCTTGGTGTTTAATGTAAAAGGTTTATTTGAATAGGAAACATTAATGTGTCTTGTCAATAATATACTAAGAATATGTTATAGGCAAGAGGATGTTGCACAAAAATAAACCGTTAAGCCTTAACCAAGTTTAATTTTATTACAACGCTGGAAGAACAGAATAGAGTATGTTTCTAAACAATTAACAGCGGTTACTTTAAAATAAACTATTACATTATTATTTATACTGTAGGAAATTGCAACCCTACTAACTAAAGTAAAAAGAAACTTACTAGGCATATTACATAATTCATTCCCTAGTATATTTTAATGACAGTAAGAAATAGTCAAAAAATACATATACTTTAAATAATATCAACATACAACATAATAACATATACTTCAAAAAATTTATTATGATATAAGAACTTCATTAATAACAATACAACTTACACAAACTGATAAAAATACAAAGCTAGGAATAACATAAATGTTTCTTTTTAATACAGGTTTAGAGGAATATTTTTTCAATGGGTTTGGATAAATTAAAAATATTGTTACTTGAACTCTATAGCCAATTTGAACATCCACAGGAATTAATAAGAAAACCACATACAGAGTTTTTAATAAGTTCTGGTATTCCTGCTTTACTTTATCACAGGTTAAAGTAGAGAAACCGACCTCAAAAAACTTTTATGGTATGGAAAAATGCACTCTGGTTAGAATAATTACAACTTTGCACCATCCCTACTGCTCCAAATGTTCAGATGCAAACGCCTATGATTACCCCCTGGTGAAAAACAATTTTGTGAAAAACAATAGCATCAACCCGAGTTGATATCGTCCCTTGAACAAAACAAGCAAGTGTTTAATTTCTTTAAAATTAAAAAATGACAATTCGGGTCATTGAGCAATTCATTTTATTTGCAAAAAAAAATATTTTCAACTGAGAAGTCATTTGACAGGCATTCACACTGAAAAATGTGAAGATATCCCCATAGAACTCTATTTATAGGATGGGCACAAAACACAATAAAATATCTTAATACAAAAATGTGCTAAGTTTGATGTTTATGTATTTGTCAAAAAGTGAAGGGGGGCTATCCGCTCTTTTGATTAACCATGTTGAGTCAGTTAACGGATTTGAATTTACTTTTCACAGCATATAAATCATTAATACTGTATAATCTATCTAATCCAATTTTAATGTTTGGATGTTGTTATTTTTATCATTGTATTGGTAGAAATTGTTTTGTGTTCTTTTTTACTATTCATATACATGTTTATTGTAGGACTTGAAATGTAATACAGTAGAAAATATAATTATTGGTCTTCTTTATGTTGTTACCTATTCGTAATCAAGTGTGTACAATGAAACTAAGAGTAAATCCAATGTTATTACTAAGCTGAATGTAGTGATTAAAATTTATTATTTATATAGACATGAATTTCAAGCTAGTGTCTCTTTTTCAAAAATTGAGAAAGGAAGACAATTTCAATCACTGTGGTTTACAGTAGTTCTAGTCCTGCGGTCTGCTGGAGCATAGCTCCAAATCAGTCCAATGTTCTAGTACAATGTGCAGTGACCACATGAGTATTGCTATTTTTCTCAATTCAAGACTCGTGAAACAAACCAAATGGTATGTTCCCAAGACACCCTTTGACATCTCAGAATTACCCTGCGATCAGGCAAAATGCAAGTTCATTAGGCCATTACCGAGTCATCTTCGAGTCTGCAAGGGAAACACACCTCAGAGATAGTATCATTAGTCTTTAAAACGGGACACGTGTAATTGAATTTGTTTGTAAAATAATGTAACTTTAATCATTATAGGGATTGTTGTGTGGTGTATATGTTATTGATTTAAAAAAGAAAATATTAGATATACCGGTTATTATATTTGTTGGAAAATGGAAATTAAATCCAGAATAGTAAAACGTTAAAGTGCAAATCATAAAAAAGTTATAAATGTGAGTTATTTTAAGACATGAACACTAGAATTTAAACATTTCCTACGATTTTGAAAGTGTTTTAATGAGAAACATGTAGAAAAATTTATATAATATAGTATATATTATACACATAAGTTTATATATACCATTTCTTTCCTTTTAGTTTTACCTGTTTTGACTCATTAAACGGTTATTTCACACTATTGTAATTATCTATGAAGTCATTAATAATCTTCTCTGATCCGATATGGTAGTGGTACTAAAAGTATCAGACATCTTAGAGCATAAACGTTAAACAAATTAAATACCTTTTTTTAATTTCAATAATTTTATGAATTTCTATACTTATTTTAATTAATTACTAATATTAATCATAAATAACAATAATAACATACAATATAATTTAACAATAAGAATTACATTACTTCCCATGAACTGAGTGAATCAATTTATCATCAATACAATGCAAAAGATTTTAGTTTTAGTATTCTGCATTAAATTCAGTGATTCGTAACTGCAAGATTACAAAATATAACCCTTACAAATAAAAAATATCACCCTAACAATCTATAGACAATAATATTAGCTTCCAATAAGAAACTAATAAAGATACTAGAAAAACATACTTACTACTTCTAAAATTCACGTAAACTCATAAAATACAATAAATATTAAAGACACTCACATACAAATTCTCAAGTTTTTTTTTTCAGAAAAAAAAACAATAAGAGTGTGATAAAATTATAACAATAATAAAAGCAACATTAGCAATATGAGAAATTAATTAATTAAACTACTCATTTTAGTTACCATCTTATACTGCTTGCAGGTCTATTATTAGTTGTTAACATAAATTATACTGGCATATTACAATTATTATACCCAGTATCATTACAATGCCATTCAAATAGTTCAGTTGTATTCCGTTGTCACCGTGATCCTTATCAGAAATTAGGACAAAAGTTTATTTTACAAAAATTCACCCTTATACTTTATTTTCATGTGACATATTATGTAGTAGCATGTCGTACATAAATTTAAGTATATAGAAATAAACAAACAAATTGGTTCAAAATGAACCAATAGGTACAGATAAGTCTTTTATAGGTAGAGATGTACTAAGGAAAACAATAAATACATAGTATTCATAAAATACAGCACATACAAAATCCATATGAACTGTGGATAAAATTATATAAAATTGCACATTGCAACCACAGCAATAAAAAATAATTAAAAACATTATCGGTATGTCCAGCTGTTCGTAACAAAATTAATACTGATAACTTTAATATTTATTATTACATTAGTAATCAATATTAACGATAAATTACATCTTTGATATTCAATTCATTCCAACACTACAATACATTGCAGAAATATTTAATAGTGCCTGTAATTCAAAAGTAAACATAAATGCATTTATGTTAAATTATAAAAATTACACCTAAACTCAAAGGGAAAAATACCATCTTTATTCATTACTAATGAAATGAATAGGCTGCCCGCAGGATCCTCAGAACAATTAATTTCAATGAATCTGTAAACTTTATGCTGTAATTACAGTTATTAATCTATCAATGTAATTAAATCTGTAAAATACAGTTAATAAAACTGTAATAGGTGACTGTAATAGGTAACTGTAATAGGTGTAATTTTTTTCACCAATACACTTGCAATAAATCCCCTAAACGTTAAGTATCAATTGTGTATGCAGGGTGTCCTTGAACAAAATGGACCCCTTTTGTGGATTAATTCCTTGCATAGAAAGAAACAGATCTTGTTATAACTGTGAGTCTCCTTGCCTACTTTTCCATCTATTTGTCTATCTATTTTCAACAAATTTCTATATAACTTTTAAACAACTTAGGGCTGCTTTCCCCAAATCGGGTTTCAATTAAATTTGAGTTTAATTCAAACCATATGTTTTTTCCTACGTTACAATTATTTACCGAATGATAAGAAAAATACAATTTTTACTAAACTTGGGTTTAATTAAAACCCGATTAGAAGGAAGCGGCCCTTAAGCTAGGAACTTTAAACTTGGTGTGTGTGATCATACCAATAGGACCCGATTCGGTCCAGAGTAATAAGTTTCTACATTGTACTAATTTAAAATGGCGGTCATTTTTTAGTTTTCAAAGCTTGATAGCTCAAAAATTATAAATTGTACAAAAAGTTATAAAAAATAAATAAAGATTTATTTACTCTACAAAAATGCAAATGTTTGGCAGGGTTTTAACTCAGAGAAATGAGACATTTATATTTGTCTGTGGTACCACATGCAAAAAGGCAAAAAATGGCCCTATTCTGTAATTGTTTACAATATTTAAATTCCTCGGCCATTTTTGTAATACACCCAAAACTAATAAAACTGTACATTTTTGGAAAGGACATTACATTTTGCATCTTATTATGTCACCTAAATACTTGTACAATTTAAAATTTACAAGGTATTAAACTTTGAAAAAAATTTGCTGTAATTTTTAATTGGTACAAAGTATATACTTGACTCTTTGTACCGAATTGGGTCCTAATGATTTAAAAAAAACCAAGTTTGAAGTTCTTATCTCGAGTGGTTCAAAAACTTGTAGTGAAGTTATTAGGCACCTCAAGTGTTTTTTACAAGGTATCAAAGTCCAAAGGTATCCTTCTCAAGGTACTATGTACAACTCGACTAATTTCAGAAGTTTAATCAGGTAAAATATTGTCAGGTATAATATTGAAGTTTAATCAGGTAAACTTTATATCAGATAAAAAAAAGTTCACACCTTAAATTAGTGCTCAGTAGGGGGGGAACCCGAGCACCCCATGGTGCTCACAGGAGGGGACAACGGAGGACCATGGTGCCCAATGGAAGGGACAGCAGGCATATAAGGAGGTCACTGGGGACCAGGAAGGCAGTTGGGCCCTAGCGGCGTGACCTAACGGATGGGCGTTTTGAGCCCCCGGTGAGCTGGTTGGGTGTGCTGAGCCCCAAGCACCGTCAGACAGGCGTGGCGAGCCCCTGACACCCCGCATGGGTGTGCTGAGCCTGCGGAAGACTGGAAGGGCTTGTTGAGCCCCCGGTATGCTGGACGGGCATGGTGAGCCCCCGACACTCCGCATGGGTGTGCTGAGCCTGCGGAAGACCGGACGGGCTTGTTGAGTCCCCAGCACTGACGGACGGGCGTGGTGAGCCCCCGACACCCCGCATGGGTGTGCTGAGCCCGCGGAAGACTGGAAGGGCTTGTTGAGCCCCCGGTACGCTGGACGGGCATGGTGAGCCCCCGACACCCCGCAAGGGTGTGCTGAGCCTGCGGAAGACCGGACGGGCTTGTTGAGCCCCCAGCACTGACGGACGGGCGTGGTGAGCCCCCGACACCCCGCATGGGTGTGCTGAGCCCGCGGAAGACTGGAAGGGCTTGTTGAGCCCCCAGCACTGACGGACGGGTGTGTTGAGCCCCCGACACCCCGCATGGGTGTGCTGAGCCCGCGGAACACTGGACTGGCGTGTTAAGCCCCCTGTACACTGAATGGACGTGTTAAGCCTCGACACCCCGCATGGACGTGTTGAGCCCCGGTACGCTGGACGGGCGTGCTGTTGTAGTATAACAAGTTGTATATAAGAAAATAGAAACAAATCATGTACATGGTTTATTCACACTTTATTCACTATGAATTTTGAACAAATTTGTTAATTGTTTCTGAGGAAGTTTCCTGTAGCACTAATTTTTTTACAAGGTTAGTAAGGGTTACTTAGTGAAAACGTCCGGATTGCCAGTCACTTGGTTTCTTCACACTCTATTCACTAAGTGACTGGCAATCCTGACGTTTTCACTAAGTAACCTCTACCAACCTTGTAAAAGAAACTTAGTGCAAGAGAGAAATTCCTCAGAAACTATTTACAAATTTATTCAAAATTCATTCGAAAAAAATAGGCACAGCACATTGAAAAATCTGATTGCCTGGATGAAAGGAATAAATCCACAAAAAGGGTCCATTTAGTTCTAGGACACCCTGTATAAAACTGCTAAATAATTTAACTGCTAAAATAAATTATAATAAAAAAATGACATTTCAAAATGTTAAAAGTAAATTCAATCAAAATCCTTTTTAACTATGTAAGACACCTGTATATCGTTAAGTCAAAACAACTTCTTCTTACTCTTTCCTTTATCTTCTTTGACATCAATGAGTGTGGTAGTTTCTTTTAAATACTTTCTGATTTTAGGTGTAACATTCTTCTATTTCCTGTTGCAGTGATTCCTAATATACATATAGACCTGGGCAGTTGTACGACCTTTTAAGGCTTCACCACTATCTTTTAAAAACTTCGAAACTTCAGACCTACTTGGAATAATCTTTTTCATAATATGTTGTCCAAAATTAATTAATACACTTTCTTCTTCTTCTTTACTCCACCGTCATCTCTTGATTTTTGGTTCCATTTCAGAACAAGATGAGTCTACATCAGTATCACTATTTTCAAATTAATTTTGCTCAGTTGGTAACTTTTCAGTATGAGGTGTTCCATCCATTGAATATTCCCAGGCATTTTTTTCAATGGGATTTTCACCTGACATGTTTGGAAATTCAGGTGTTTCATCTACTGTCTCATCTTTTCCTTTCTCATATTCTCTGTTTTTTTTACCCTTCATGATATTGTTTAGGATTGGACAAACCATAATTTTTTGTAAAATTCCCATAGGTAGATCATAGTGTTTTTTGTGCACCGAGAGAGTATGGCCTAATGCGCTGGCGAAAAAATCCTGATACTGAGGGTGGCTTGAGTGAAGTTTGCTGAACGTGGCAGCCTGGTGCCTCAGACCATTTCCAGTCATATCCTCAGGTCTCTTTAGTTTTACATTCTTTATCATTAATTTGATGGATTCATTAGGTTTGATTAACCTATTATTTGATAATATAAAGAGAGTGTCTTATGTAATGCCATCTTCATTCCTGTATTCCAAGAGCTTCTCCATACTGGTCTTCATCAATGGAGTCAATACCATTGGTACCACCTCCAAATTCTTTCCGGGAACATAAAAAATATGGAATTGTTTGCACAACTCAAGTTCATCTTCACTAAGTTCTGCAGATGTTCCTTTTGCCAACTCTATCAATTCATCATGTTTGTCTAGATTTGTGTAATGGCTTAAATTTGCATGTTTAAAATCTACGGGCCTTCTTCTAATTAAAAGCATGATGTGAGTTACCAGAAGGTGTGTTAGAGTGTCAAAAGCTCCACATTTGCCACCATCAGTTTTCAACTTGTCAATTACTTTGTTATAAGACTTTTCTATGTAGTCTGCCAATTTGATAATATCCCTTTCTAAAGCTACTTTTTGGTGCTTTCCTGCTCTGCTAAATTTCTGTTTTTTAGTGCAAATTCTTCTAATTTTCTTACCCCAATTGTCATTTAACATTACAAGAAAGTCATCCATCATTTTTACCATGCTGTCGTCATTTGATTGTAACTTGTATTTTTTGTTTAGCTCTTCAGTCCTTACAATTTTTGCTATATCCTTTAGCGGCTGAGTCAAACGGTAGGCTATGGATGGCACATTTACTTCACCTGTTTCTTCATTGTACTCGGCCATTTCACGGACAGCCGTGATCATTGTATTGAACTTGCTTGGAGCTAAGCAATCTCTTAGACATTTAATTTCTGAATCAATGGCCTGCATTTTCAGTAATAGTCGTGAAATGTCCCTCATTTCTCTTATGATATAGTGCTTGCTACATGCCTCACGGCGACTTTCATGAAACTCACTTCCAAATTTTAGAATAAGAGGATCGTTTACAGCAGCTTTCATGGTTGGATCTAAGTTTATTCCCTTTAAAATCTCTTTTTTTAATGCCTCCGATACTGTATTGTGGTGTGTGAAAACGGGTAATGAATGTTGCTTTGAAGCTTGTTTATTGGATGAATTTAAAGACAAAAATTGTGGACATGTCTTTAAATGGTATGAAAACGTTTTTCTACTATATTGTCCTTTACAATGTTCACAAACTACATATGAAATATTTTTTCCGCTGTGAGAACGCTTCACAGGGACTTGATTCTCCAGAGACACTTGTTTCCTGTTGTATACGTCATTCCATGACTTTCTTAAAGCACTCGTGATTTTTATTTTCTCCAATCGTTTTTCTTTTTTGCACAGGGAACTTTTGTTCAAATGTACCAACGGTTTTATTTCATTTTCCTCTCCATGTATTTTTTCTACATGTTCAGAGAATTTTGCAACTAACTTATCACAATATAAGCAATAATTCCTTTTCCTTTGTGGCCTATTTTCTTGTGTAGTTGAAGGTGTGAATCCTACCTCCCCTAAGGTTGTATTGCATGGACCCTAAAAAAAAGTAACAAAATTGTGATCCTTAACTTGAAATGCGCAAATCAATACGAGTAAGACTATTGCTTGGTGTGATTGTTTTATTATCCGGAGAAAAAAAGTAATAAAGTGTGAAGAAACTTTATGAAAAGATCTGAGAGGTTGTGAAAACCATCATTCGTATTTGCTGTTGATTGGTATCATAGGTTGAAGACATAGATGGAGCAACTTCAGCATTATTTAATACACAATTATTTTTATGCAATTTTTAGGCTTTTTGAACTATTGACACATGTAAACTACTGGACCACCACCTTGGATGAATGGTGAGATAACAATAATAAATATAAATTGCAATATAAATTTAAGATCAAGAAGTTAGTTGGGTGGCAGATTGTGCGGTAGCCTAACATGCTGTATGCTGTAAATTATATGTTATTATTTTGTAAAAAAACAAAACAAAACTGAAACTAATTAAAAAATATTTTACTCCTTGCCTTAAACTTTTATTTTTTCTTTCTGTGCATAAAATAAAATATTTCATCACAGAACATTTTTTTCATATTACGAAAATAATTTTTACAGTATACCAAATCTTAATTATAACAAATTTATATTTATAAATGAGGTATTTTTTTATTTATAGTATTTATAAAATTAATGGTCAACACTAATTACCTCTCAGAAAGCAAAATATGTTTCAAATTTTGGGGTAATTTGAGTATTGAAATGGTCAAAACAACTATTTATTTTTGATAAGTCAATCGCAACGTTATTGTAATTTCTTCACCATTTAGAAACTAAATTAATATTAACTCCTCCTACTTTATTTTAAGTAACTAAGCTAGGTTTAATGTTAAATTGTTGAGTGTGTAAAATCAATTATAATAATATTATTATCCACTATCAAAGCCAAGTATTAATGATCAGTAAAACAATATACTGTAGATCTCAAATAAATCGAACCTCAAGGGACCGATAGTTAATGTAAACCAACCTAAAGTTTTAATTTGAACTTATTGAAAAATATCAGGATGAAAACAAAAGAAAATCTATATCATAATATGATTCAATTACATGTAACAATATATCAACATTTTTTGTGACATGAAAAAGTTGGTCTGTGGTGAAATATTTTGATTTATGCCCTGAAAGAAAAAATGACAGGGCCAACAAGTAGAATTCTTTTTTATTTGCTCAAATTGTTTTGTTTATACAGTAGAATAAAAATATGATGTAAAGCTTCCTTGAGTAGATCTTCGCCGCTAGCAGCCCAATTAACTTCTTTTTATTCTATTGACATTTTTATCATCTGTACATGGTACCGATGAAAACCAATAAAAAGACCTCAAGGGACCAATAAAAAATTATTTTGTGTAATAGTATCTACACTATATATAAAAGTATGGGGTTTTCTAACGGACAGCAAAACTCAAAAACTATAAGACCAAAATAGCTTAATTTTGGCATATGTGCTCCCCTTGGGTCCTAAATGTGTACTAAGAAAACGTTTTAATAAACTCCCTTAGGGTTATACCCTAAGGTACTCCAAACTGTCAATGTTGAATAGGGAAACTTATGAGGTTGTCACAGCAACCTTAAAATAGGCCTATATGAAAAATCATACCTTAAGTCCAAGGATGTTTTTCCATTTTTCAACTTGTGATCAGCTGGTACGATATAGGTTTGATTTTTTTACATTTTTAAATATGTTAAAATTTATATGTTTATATGTTAAATATGTTACATTTTTCGAGGAATTATAACAAATTGTAATAATTCCTTCAAAAATAACGTTTCTTGTGAGCTCGCTAACGCCTTAATTTTAGACCAATTTTTATAATTGAGGTGTCAAATTACTGGAAATTTTGTCTATATTTCCTGAATGCTGTTCATTTTCCTTTAGGTGAAAAAGCGTTGCCCGATTGGGCATCTAAGTTACCCACAAATTTACATGTATTTCTTATGGAAGGAATATTTTTTTTAAATATTAATAAAATTAGTGCTTACCTTGTAAACGGTTTGACCAAAGTAGACATATCATGTATTTTTCTAAAGGAAATTTTAATTTTTTAATTTTCAAATTTAATAGGAAATACTAAAAGTTGATAGTTTTCAAGATATTTAGGAAAAACCAAAAAATTGTACCTTTAGGCCCTTCCAGCCCAACCGGCTCAAGGGCTAAGGGCGGGGACTTTTGATATGTTTTACTCCTAACTAGCCCAAACAAAGTTAAAAAGTCAAAAATTGTGATCCATGCAATTTCCTCTATAACATTTCGTTGCCTGGACTAATAGTAGTTTTGCCTTATCGATAGGCTAGAGACCCGATCTTCAATGTGATTGAGAAAGGTTTGGGAAATATGTTTTTGGCCAAGGCCTACCGTCTACTTTTTCTTTCAGTTCTCGGTCTATTTTCAAAAACGTATACAGTAGAGCGCCGATTTTCCGAACGTCGGTTATCCGAACCGTCGATTAACCGAACGCCGTAATAATTCATATTTTGAACATGATTCTCAAGCAATTCAAATTCGCGCGCCAACCGAAACTCCCGTCGCGCCGTGATATCTAAGTATTCTGATTGATTTCATAATAAATTACGTAAATAATTTTTGTTTGATCAATTTTGGCCTTTTTATTACTAAGAATTACGTTACATATATAATTTTAAACTGTTGTCTTTTCATGTTCGATTATCCGAATATTCAGCACTATCCGAACACCTATTGTCCCCAATTAGTTCGGATAATCGGCGCTCTACTGTATTGATTTCAATTGATATATTGATTCAAAACAAAATTCATATTGATGTTAAGTCGAAAAGCCGCCTTTAGCACCTTTTTTGTTTTATATCACGGTTTATGTCTCATTCTCTGTATTGGCAAATGGGAGAAAACTAATTCATAACACTTGGTAATGACGAGGAAAAATTTTTAGAGGAAACGTTACACCTTCTCACTTCAATCTAGGTTGGAATTACTAGCTGCACCTTAAGGGTGTAATTTTATGCCAATGGCCCATAACGCAAATCAGTCCATTTGATAACTATTCCCGAAAATTGCACATGGCATGATGTGAGTTAAATAAAATTAGTTACTTTGTAAGCGGGCGAAGCAGCGGGTATATCTGCTAGTATATATATATTTTTTTTCATATATAAAATTATTTTTAATGGGTTATTGGTTATGGTAGCATAGTTTTATTGGTCGAGGCTATAGTTAAAGATGAAGAGAGGCAGTTACAAAATATAAGATAATCGGTATTGTTTTCAAAATCGAGTTTACGGCAGTTACATATAGAGCAGCCCCTTGACTTATTAAGGCCCTCCACACACCAGAGTGGCGTGGCGTGTTACCTATAAAATAAACATAGGATATGCATCAAGTGGCAAGAAGCTGTGCATCTCCAAATAAGCTGATTCTACATATAACACAATTCTATTTGACTAATTTTCTGCCACGCAGTGCTACGCCACTCTGGTGTGTGGAGACTCGTCCACTCGAGAGCCTAAAACAACGTTTTGAAATTTTGAAAAATATCTTTGTTATTAATCAACAATACTTTATTTATACAAAATATATCTAGACGTAATATTCATAGATTACGCCTTAGCGTAAATAGGGCAAGGCCTAACTAAAGGGTGATTTTTTTAGTGGTGCAATTTTTAAAACGAAATAAAAGAATGAAAAATAATCTGTATTGATGTAAAAATTCATTTATTTCAACCACAGTGTTATGACATTGCGTTCCTGTAGAAAGCCCAATCTAGCAGTCCAATTTTCAAATTCCCTTCCACCAGCTGGGGGCGTATTCCGTAAAAAACTCGACAAATGTTGGCTTCCAAGTCATTTAGAGTCTGTGGCTGGTCAGCGTGGACTTGAGACTTGACATATTATCATAAAAAGTAGCCTTGGTCGATTACGAGGCCCGTAAATCGGACGAAGTGCACGGTAAGTTGCCCGAACTGAACTACGGTTTTCAAAATAAATTTGCACAATCCGCAAACTTTCCTCTTTTGTAATTCTACTAATGGTTACAATGAAAACAGAATAAGCACTAGACAATACAAATATTTAAATGACATAAGATAATTTTAAAAAATCAGCTGTTCGATTTTAATTTGATTGTTGTGTTTAACAATGCTGCAACTTAAAAACCACACAACTAAAAAAATCACCCTTTTCTATAAAATGTTAAGACTATATATTTTTTTAATATACGTCATTAGATTCATAATAAAAAGATTAAAATTCATTTTAACTCTGGTTTCAATTGATTCATAAAATTTTATACAAACAGAGCAAATAAGGTTCGATATTTGTCTGTCTAAAAGGAATGGTGCGTGCAATTCAAAAATTAACTCACCAATATGTGCGTTTTGACCCTGTATCACCGGTCTGACACTTAAATGGAGCCAAGTGGTAAGCTTATTGGAGCGGGTTAGTTCGATGCACTTTATTCAGATGGCGTTGTAAAAACATGACTTTCTTCTTCTTCACTGATAACGCCAATCAGAACGACGATAACGATCTGCTAACTTCCCGTTCCGTTTCCCCTGATTTTCTGTCAAGACGCGACGTGTACACAACCATAACGAGTTGGAATTAATTTGAGTGTGGGAAAATACCTAAAGTACCTTTGCAGAAAGTTGTTCTAGTGTAAGTTGTTTCGCGAAATACTGTACTGCGTGATTCATAACAATAAATACGCAGATGTTTACATAAAAGCACTTAATAAAAATTAACTAAGTTAATTTTTAACTAAGTTAATTTTTATTAAGTGCTTTAATGTAAAGATCTACGTATTTATTTTCTATCAATCGCTTTAAGCACTCAATAAGAATCACTCAGTACAGTATTTCGCGAAACAACTTGCACTAGTGGCAAACGCACTTAATCTAAACAAACCGGTAAAGTCACTAAAATTGAAAGTCTAGCAAACAAAACAAGAAAACTAAAATACAGGGTGTTTTTTTTAAAACGCAACTCATTTTTAAGATTGAATAACGCACATACAAATATTAAATGAGTACTGTTTTATTGATCTTTACATTTTATACAACCTATTATTTAAGTTTGATCACATTTAGTTTACATTATGTGCTCAAACAGTCCGCCATTGGCATTTGTATAAAGTTATGCTCTCTCCATCAAATTCCCGAACACGTGTTGCAAGGTGCCTCATTGCATTTCTTGCGTTAAATTTGTTATATTTGTTTTGATGTGCTGAATATCCTGTGAATTGTTTTCGTAGGCCTTACTTTTTATGTATCCCCAAATTAAATTATACAGTGGGATCAAATCCGGGGATCTTGGGGGGAAATATTCCTTCACCGATAAAATCAAGTTTTGGGTTACGTTTTTAATGTGTGTGTTTTTAAACACGATAACTCGCGTGAAAGTGGTCCGATCTGAATGGAATTTGCCACAGACATGTAAAGTAGTAACTATCCTACGAAAACAATTCACAAGATATCCAGCAACTTAAAACATCATAACAAATTTAATGCCAGAAATTTAAAGAGGTACGTCGCAACACGTATTCGGGAATTTGATGGAGAGTGCATAACTTTATACAAATGCCAATGGCGGCCTGTTTGAGCACATAATGTAAACTAAATTTTATCAAACTTAAATAATAGGTTGTATAAAATGTAAATATCAATAAAACAATACTCATTACACAATCATATGTGCATTATTCAATCTTAAAAATGCGTTGCGTTAAAAAAAACACCCTGTATAAACAAAGCAGACGACGACAATCGATATGTCGCATCGACGACGATCGGTATGTCGCATCGACCATCGATATATCGCATCGATCTTTTTAGTTCGTAGCACTTTATTCAGATAGCGCTGCTGTTCCCTTACCACCGAGTTAACATGGGAGTGCCATCTCTTTACGAAGTTCATTATTACTCTATGCCTGTATCTCGTGTAATGTTATAGCAACGTCACTGAAAAAAATAACTAACTTAGCACGTGACTGTTTTTAAATGATTATTAGTTTACCCATGTAGTCACACTTACCCGATCTCCACAGTCAAAAACAATGGGCAGAAAGTTAAAACGTTGTTAAAATTGAGTTTAATTACGTTTTAGTTGTCTGAGAACGAACCTCTTTGTGAATTGGCGAAGCTGGATTGGTTCGTTAAGTTCTCGTTTTTACAAAAGAAGAGTTTATTGCATTTAGATTGATTAAATCACTTGATACCCTTTAAACTTGCTTGATTCAAAAGCTTTGCAACGGATTTTTGTACCTTGAAAGTATGATGTTTACTTAATTACTTTTGCTAGTATTTCATAGTACAAAATAATAAATAATAGTTTTTTGTCCTTTTAGGCAAACATACCGATTTGTCTATAAATTTTTTCCCTCCGTAATAGTATATTACGCTACTAGGCTGGAAAGTACTGTTTTACCGGACGAGTCTGATAGTTTCCGCTCGAGCGGAAGCGAGTGCGGGATAGTCATGTGAGTACGGTAAAACTTACCGGCCGTATAACGCACGATACTTTTAATCATAATACTCAGAATAAAACATAATTTTAATCATAACGCATTTCTTGCATAAACAAATGCGTTTCTCGATTCTTCAAACGTAACCTATAATGAACAAAACAAACGAAAAATAATTCTGTAATAATTTCGTACCTAAAACGAAAAATAATTTTTTTATGGATTTTGGCCCTTGAGGTTTATCAGAGGTCTTTCGACAATCTCATCCCGTTCCAAACATACTTAAGTCGTATAAATTTGAACTTGCAATAATCGCTCGATATTACTCTTGTTTTTATCCTACATCCCATACTCTAAAACAAGCAAAGTTTGTACGGGCAAAATTTTTATTCCGTCCTAGGATTTTTGATTTTTTCGTGTAATTTGGGGTTTTAGACCACCAGAAATCGATTGGAACTGGTCTCAAGTCTGGGAAAAATCCGGTTTCCGCCCTACAGCACTTCTAAGTGCCCATTCAAAGTGCTCATCGTCATGGGCATTTTCGTAGCTGCAGTTAAAACCAGAACTGCTGATTCAGATTGTTTTTATTTTCATTTGAATTGTAAACAACAAATTTTATTTTTTTACAGGTTATTATGAATTAAACATTTTAGTTTACCTCATTTTTGTTCAGTGTTAAATATTTTGAAGGACATGTTTTAGATTATAGGAATCTTAGGAATAAAAATGAAACGCGGAAGACCTCTAAAACGAATCTGTAAGGGAAGAATCTGTAAGGGATCAGAATTTGCAAGGGAGAGGAGCTACAAACAATCCTCAGGACCTTCAACGAGCCTCTACCTCTTCATCTGTAATCGAGCCAAATTGAACAAGCTCCTTCGTCTCACAAAGTATCTCCGAACCACGGCTAATACGCGCGTCGAAGAATAAAAGTAAAGAAAGTATATCAGATACGGCCTAGCTCAATTAAGAAGAACGGGCCGATCACCATGAGCAAGAACGGCAACGAATCGCTGCCCGACGTTTTGAAGAAACCGAAAATGAAACGATGATTCACCGAATTGACCAAGTTCGTCAGCAATTTCAACGTCAGCGCACTTCAGTTCCTCAAAGCTATGTCAGCGGAGGAGTTCAGTCGCCATGTCAGCGGATGTTGAGTATTCAAGATTGGGGCCGTTTAACGTCGTATGCATGCATTGTGGAGCCACATGTTTCCCTGAGGAATGAGTGCAGAACAGAACAGGCAGAGATTCATTTGGCGATTGTTGTCTCCACGGAAAATACCCCTACTAGGCTTTACGAATCCCAAACGAACTTGCACTGCTGTTCGCCCGTCAACACAGACTATCGAACTATATTTTGTGGCTGCCATACGTAGGCTCGACGCCATCTTCGCTTTTGCGTCATTCAATGTAAAAGATGACCGAACGAGCAACACCCGAGGCATCTACTGTTTCACCATCGGGGGCCAAGAGTATGATCGTATGAATGTCGGAATATCGCTGCTCGTCCAACGCAAGATGAACAAGGAGAATCCGAAAGACCGCGCAATGGGCAGATGTTTTTTCTCAACCCAAACGACGCCGTCGACGAACGAATTGCTGCGAACGCCGATATGGACCTTGAATTGATCCAGTTACGATAGAGAGGATCCCGCGAAACAATAAACCTTTCGCCCAAGCGTTCATAATGATGCGCGAGGTCATTGAAGAAGAAAACGCTCGAGCTGCCGCTCAAGCCATTCTCACATCCTCTGTTTTACCCACAAAGAGACTTGGCGTTTCTGAGCAACATAGTGTCAACTGCTTCCAATCGTTGCTCCAAGATATCAAAACTTCAATTCGTGAATAAGCCACTTAGTGTTCTAACCCAGTTACCGAGGTTCCGACCGGCAATCGCAAGACCGCTGCACTCCAACGAACTGACAGAAAATAAAACGACCAACTTCAACGGGACTTCCCTTCTATGGGCATTTATTACAAAAGTACGTCGTCGATATGTTTATCAGTGTTTAACGAGACCGAATCAACTAATTTTCGCTGGAATAGAAAAAGCTGAAGGCACAGCTCTATAAAGGCGTTGATACCATGCTCAAACAGTGTTATAGTTATAACTGCTCATGTTATAATTGTGGAATTTTTAACTGAAATATCTGAATCAGCCGGTTGTTTTTATTTAATCCGAGCAAAGCTTGGTCCCCGGTACTTTTGTTATTAATTTATTCCCTGAAAGACCCAATTTTTGATTAGGGATTAAAAAGTGTTACCCTTCACGTGTATCCAAAGTCATTTGCCATTTTTAATCTCTTTCAATCCCTAAATTAAACCTACGAATCAAACAAATTGCGTATTCTTCCTGATAGTGAATTATTAAAATAAAATATCAGTTTAAATCATAATCTCTATTTCGTTTTATTTAGATGAAAACATACAAAGTAATAACAAAATAATCAGCTGATTGTCAAAATTAGAGTCATTTGACTGAACATAATTATATCAAATATTTATGAAAGAATACTATAAGAAAACTATGTAACATTTCTCCGGGGCCACAAAAATTCACTTATTAAGTTTCACAAGTTTAGCTGTAGGTCTTCTGAATACCCCAGCAGTTGTTCGGACATCTACAACTCGAACTTTGCCGTCTTTACCTGGATAAGTGGCTTCTATAATCCCTTTTGACCACATTCCTCTAGGTTCTTTGTCGTCAGCAATTAATACCAAGTTTCCCATATCCAAGTTCTCTTGATTACAATGCCACTTAACACGTTTATTGAGTAATGGAATGTATTCATGTTTCCACCTTTTCCAAAACAAATCGGCAAAGTTTTGAGCTATTTTCCATTGCTTTACAAGGCACATGTCTCGTATATTGATAGCCGGAGCTAGTTTGTTTGCTCCTCCTAACAAAAAATGATTCGGAGTCAGGGGAAGCTCATCTGCAGGATCTTCAGATACGGGATAAAGTGGCCTATTATTAATTATATATTCCACTTCACACAAAATAGTTGAAAGTGTCTCTTCTCGTGGAGCTTGTGATTTGAGGATTGTGTACAAACACCTCTTCACGGATCTTACAATGCGTTCATGAGCCCCACCCATGTGTGGGCTGGCAGGAGGAAGGAAACTCCATTTCATTCTCATCTCGGAGCAGAATGTTTTCAGCCGTTCTTGGTCAAATGACTGCAATGCTTCTCTTAGTTCCTTTTCCGCACCTTTAAAGTTTGTTCCATTGTCAGAAATTAACTCTCTTGGATATCCTCTCCTCGCAGCAAATCTTCGAAGGGCTAATATAGCTGAATCTGTGTTGAGTGAGGCAGCAAGTTCCAGATGAACTGCTCGCACTGAAAGACATGTAAATAAAACTCCATATCGCTTCTCACGCCGACGGCCGACTGCAACTTCTATGGGGCCAAAATAATTAATTGATACACAAGTAAAAGGTCTCCCAAAAGGTTCCAATCTGTAGGCTGGCAAAGGAGCCATCTCTGGAATTTTTGGAGTCAAACGAAGTATTTGACATTTCCTGCAGTTCGCCCAACAGCTTTTTATCGCCTGTTTCAAGCGCAGAATCCAAAATCGTTGTCTCAGGTTGTTGGCCACAGTTTCCTGTCCTTGGTGAGCTGCTTTCTCATGTTCTTTCTGGATTAATAGTACTGTCAGGCGCTGTTTTGGATCCAAGATAATTGGAGTCTTTACATCTTGATCAATATGTTTCCCATACTCAGTTCTACCTTTCATTTTTAACAAATCCCCTACTAATATTGGGCTCAGTTTCAAAAGACGACTTTGACGCGAAAGAGGTTTACCCGCCCTCAAACTGCTCAGTTCCTCCGGGAATGAATCTTGCTGAGGCAACAAAAAACACACCCTCTCAGCCTTCTGAAGCTCTTCCACCGAAAGACCGCAACTCACATTGGCATCATTTTGACCCTTCCTTGCACGGCAGTTGAATATAAACCGTAGTACCCAAGCTGCAGTCCTATTCAATCTGGAATAGTTAGAAAATTCTTCCATATCAATGAGTGACTTTTCTTCATTAGTAACAGCATCGTCAGCATCATTTATAAGTATTCAGTCAGCATCTTCTTTGAACCGATTTTCAATTTTAGGCCACATTTCTTCATGAAAAGAAAGAAACTCAGGACCACAAAGCCATTCACAATCACTGTTTATTGATGAGGCGGTCGAGTCACGTGTTGCATTATCAGCGACATTTTTCGTGGTAGGAAGCCATCTCCATTGCTCTCTTTCTGTTGTTTTCAGGATCTCATTAACCCGATTGGAAATAAAAACAGATTTTTGCTTGTTTTTTATTGTATCCAGCACCATACTATTCTTGAGTCAGTCCAGAAATACGTCGTCATCACCTCTTTATGAACTTGAAGGATCATGTAGGCTATTCGGCTGCCTAAGACTGCTGCTTGAAGTTCTAGTCTAGGAATCGTTGTGGCACGTAAAGGAGCCACTCTTGATTTTGCCATCACAAATACAAGTTTGACTTGGTCTTGTTTTTCTATCCTTAGGTACGCTACTGCACAGTATCCTTGCTTACTAGCATCGCAAAAAACATGTAACTGAATTGATCGACTTCCAGAAATCCCATAACATCGTGGTATCGTAAGATGCTCTGCTTTCATCACGTCTTTTATCCAGCTCTGCCACAAACTTTTCAATGAAAGTGGTATAATATCATCCCAATGCACATTTAATCTCCAGAGTTCTTGAACTAGAATTTTTCCTTTCATTGTGATGGGTGTGATGAAGCCGAGTGGATCATATATTGACATGGCAGCCTGTAGTACTTGTCTCTTATTAGGTGATTGTAACAGGATGTCTTTATTTTCTGCTTTTAAAAAACTCACTTTAATACTAAAGGTGTCTTCCTTGAAGTTCCAGTACAGTCCTAAAACTCTCTCTATGTTGTTTTCGTCAGTCAACTCTAAATCCTTATTCAAAAGGTTCTTAGACCAACTTGCTTTCGGTAGTGCATCCATGAACTCTTGTGAATTGCTGACAAAATTCCTCAAATTAAAAAATCCCTTGTTACAAATGGACACAACTGCTTTAGCTATACTTGCAGCTTCTTCAACATTTCCTCTGCTATCGAGATAGTCATCCATGTAAAACTGTTCTTTGATAGCTTTAACTGCTTCTTCTTGGCCGTATCCGTGTTTTTCCGCATTTTTCTGGAGTACATAAATCGCAGAAGTAGGAGAACACACAGCTCCAAAAATTAGTGATGTCATGCACCACTCCTCTAAATTTCCACTCCTATCTCCCCTCCAAAGAGATCTTAAGGCATCTTGATCCTCCTTTCTTGCCTTAATTCTCAGAAACATTTCTTCAATGTTGGCAGCAAAAGCAACTTCGTGCTTTCTGAATTTGAACAAGATGTCGACAAGGTTATTAAATAAATTTGGTCCAGGTAGAAGGTAGCTATTCAAGCTACGGCCATGCGCTCTTGAAGCGGCATCGAAAACAAACCGAAATTTGTTTGGTTTTCTAGGGTTATGGACTGAGAAATGGGGGAGATACCAAGTCTTTTCACTTTTACTTCTTATTTCATCAACGCTTAATTTCCGTGCATATTCCTTCTGAACATAGTTGTTTATTTGTTCACAATATTGCTTTTTAATCAAATCATTTTCCTCCATTTTCTTTTCCACAAAGTTCATACGACGCCACGCCACAGAACGACTTTCTGGTAAATGAGGGTTATCTTCATTCCACAGTAAACCAATCTCCCAACGTCCATCTTGTGTTTGGAAGCATGAGTTTTCCATTATGGTTTCTGCTCTTATCTCTTCCTCGTTTTTCATACCGGCACCTATGTCGCTTGGGCAGTCGATAAAATCTCTTTCAAAGCTTTTCTTAGCCATTGAGTTCAGATCTTCCATTTCACTTTTAAACATAATGAATTCCTGGTCAACTCGTTCCCGATATTGCTCCTTTCTGGTAGGACCATCTATTGTCCAGCCAAGCTTTGATTTAAGTGCTATGGAGCATTTCCAGGTCCTATCACAACTTTAGTGGGAACAGTGAAGTGAATGTGTTCATGACCAATCAAGAGGCGAAGGCGACCACGACTGAAAGCTTTTTCAGGCAATTCTTGTAGATGAGGCCATTTTGTCTTCATTTTATTTATGCTCATCGACTGGGTTGGTAAGTGTAGTTCTTTTAAGGTTTTCACATTGTCAAGAACAAGCTGCTCTCCCTCATCATTTACAACTGTAATAGAAATTGTTTTCGACTCGGTTTCTGTGCAAGTTGACCCATCAGTCCAAGAATACGAAATGGGTATTGTCGGTCCATTAAGATTAAGTTCATCAGCCAAACTTTTTTCTATGACAGATATAGTAGAGCCATCATCAATCAATGCAAAAGTGTTGACTTTCTTTCCTTTATTTCCAACTAACGTTACTGGAAGGACTCTTAAAAGCACTCTATCTAGGGACTCATCTTGATATCCAATATGTTCAGTTTCAGGTGAATTTTGTGTTGGCCGACTATATTCACTTCTTTCATTCTTTTGCTTATTAGTGTTATGTAGCAGTCTGTGGTGATGATAAGAACAACCGTTCACTCCACAAGCTACCTTTTTCCTGCACTGTGTTGCTCGGTGTCCTAATTTTAAACATTTAAAACAAACTATAGACTTTGTTACGAGTTCCCATCGCTTCTGGATATCAATTTTCTGGAAATATTTACAATCTGCCAAACTATGTCCATCTTTTTTGCAACAAAGACACTGTTTCACTGTTGACACTTCCCGTCCATCTTCATGGAGTAATACAAAGTTCCTTTGGCCTGACTCTCTCCTTGTTGAAGTTTTATAATTACTTCCATTGATAGGGGCATGACTAGGGACACACACTGTTGCTGCTTCCGCCATTGAGGACAGCCACTTAGAAAAACTATCGAGACCTATTGGTTTACTTACTTCAGATTGTTGCGATGTAACGAACATTCCCCAATTAAGCTTCATATTTGTGGACACTTTTTCTGTGAGCCCCTCCAAAAGTTGTGGATTGAACAAATAATGTTCCTGCCCCTATGAAAAAGTTATGTCAGGTTTGATCAAAAAAAATATCAGAACCTGAATAAACCTTGATCAAAACTGATCAAATTTGCGGGGTTTTTGGGACTTTTGACTATCAAATCTGATCAAATCTGATCAGGGGTTTGTTCAGGCTGATCAAGGTTGATCAGTTTGGTTCAGATTCATCAGGTAAGGTTTATCAAGCTTGATCAGATTAGTTCTGGTGCTCCTACAGGATTGATCACGTTTGATCAGGTAAGGCTGATCAAGGTTGATCAGTTTCGTTCAGATACTTGGTCAGATTTGATCAGCATTATTCAGGTTTAATCATGCATGCCTGATCAGTTTTGATCAGAAAAATATGGCTTTTGGGACTTTTGACCATCAAATCTGATCAAATTTGATCAGGCAAAAATTCATCAGATTTGTTCATTAGTGCTTAATGAACTATACCATAAAATTAAAATTTTGGTCAGATTTATGAGTTTAAATCAGAGATTTATTTTAATGTTATGTTATGTTATGTTTAATGTTTTTTGTAAAAAAATTTTATGCATTAATACGGTTTATGATAAAGTTTAATACACCAACATCCTCTTTTACAAATTAGATATATCAGTGTATAACCTTTATTCTTCTGGCCTTATATTTTTTACTAGTTTATAAAATATTTTTATTCACAGATATTGTTAACATTGTATTTATACATTTTATATAAAAGTTATGTATTTATAACTAATATGTATTATGATAAACTATACATATCTCTATACATTTTTGTTGTTGTACATGGGCCTGTAAACTGATAAGGACTGATGAAAGCGTTTCGACGCTGAAACCTAGGTCTCCAAAAAACGTATCATTGGATCGTGAGGTAAGCCTTAATTAATTTAATAATGTCAAATAACGTTCCAGAGGCTATGAACCCTAATAAGTATAATTTCAAGTATTTAACGGTGTAAATATAATTTCAAGTAGGCCTATTTCAAGTATTTTCAAGTATAAACAGATAACGCTCTGTTTACATTCTGTTGTACATTCAAACTGTAGGCCTATTTGAATAAAATATGTTTCTAGCCTATGATTTGTGTTTATACCTGTAATTAGCTAAGTACACAACCTATTTATGTTATATTAGGCCTACATTATATTGGAAATATTGTAAGTTGTGGGCAGATAATGGAATTTTTTTTATAAAACAAAAACACAGCAAATAAACAGTAACCCGATCAATACGAGTTTCATATCTGATCTTCTGCCGTTCGTTCCTAAAGCAAACACGATAAAACATCTAATTCCAAAGAAAACAAAATCGAAAGTAGACGAACTTCGGTAGGCTATATAGTTTGTCGAGTGGAACCCAACAACCAATTCTATTGTATTTATTTCCGATTTATTTTTACTCAATGGAAATTTACTAAGTTATCGATAGAATTTGCACAATATGGCGGGGGAAATTGTTCAATCTATGTTAGTAACTTATAATTTAGTTTTTGGCTAGCTTAGGGGAGATTGGGGCAGTTTCACACAGTCTAAATTTCCCGGCCTTACAGAAGAGCAGGAAACAAATCATTCATACCTCCTATAGGCCTCATCATGTACTACTACCTATAAAAGTTTCAATTCTGCAGTGTATTTCAATTGGGAGATAGCCTATTTAACATTTACTGGAATCTGAAAAAAAGTTGTTTATGAATATCAGGAAAAAGGGAGGTAAAAGTAAGTTAGGCATAATTTGTTTTTATATTTTTGCTGTTATTTATGCATTATTAGACAGCTCAATGTTTTGGACTACATATACACACTATAACTGTAGATGTCCAATTTTAACATATAAAAAAGTTATATGGTAATTTGTAACATAACCACACTTGGGGCACTTTCATTCATTGAAACGGGGCAGTTTCATACATTATTTGTATTTACTATTTATCAATATTGAATAATTTATCTTTGTAAAAATATCATAAAAATACTTAAAATTAAGTATCAGCCTACACAGTAAAACTCAAAACATTTATTGTTTTAAATTTTCTTTAGGGTGACAAATGGCGAGATATTACAGGAAATTAACTAATAGAGCTAAGGCAGATGAACATGTTTTCAGAGTTAATTTTATGTCTTACTTTCATTAATAGTAAGTTTTAGGGCTTTTGATTTGCAAGAAATTGTGCCAAAACTTATGTTTTGGAGCAAGACTTCATACAGCTTTATTTTTCTGTTGATATTTTAACAAGTAACATTGTGTAACCCTAATTTTAGGCCTAATTATCGTTAGAATGAAGTTTTTAACCAGCTTAAAACAACAAACATGAGTTTTAATGTTATTTGTTTCATTATTTTCCCTTTGTATGAATCTATCCCAATGAAGTATGAAACTGCCCTAATTTGGGGTAGTTTCATACAAAGTGCAGAGTGTTTTGGTAAAACAAAATTGATCATTTATATGAGAGAGAAATTAATTTAAAAACTTTCATGATAATGGTTAGATGCCATGCAATATTTAATTAAAATTTCAGAACAGTTCGTTTGGAAATAAGGGAGCTAAAAATATTTAGAGTCGATAGATGCGATTTTGTATGAACCCCTAATCATCATAAATCTAGGCTATATAGTTTTATTATATTTATTTAGGTTGGGTATGTTTTACTTAGTGTCAGGTATTTGAATATTTGACAATAGTTTCAGTTACAGTTATTGGTTGTTATCGATGTTTCTTTCAATACTGATGGTTGTCGGAACAGTAAATCGATATAGTTAAACTCGCTAAGCTAAAAATTTCTTTCAAATACATTTTTGGTGCGGCGTAGTATGTGTATTATACAGCAGATTAACAAATATAAACTATTCGATACCAACTATCAGCATATTATACAGCAGCAATCTGCTGTAAGTTTATGTATGCTGATAGTTGACATCGAATTAACCAAAATCTAAGCTCATGCGAAAACGAAAGTGATTTTCTCCCATGCTGAATTATACTGAAAAGTTAAGTCACCTACTGAACCTGAGTAAAACACATAAGATAAACAATATTTAGTGTAAACATAACCTGTGAAGGCAGAAGATCAGATATGAAACTCATGCCCAGCAACTACCCCTTTTTAATTTTAAGTTGCTTGATACTTATAGCATAAAGATGTCTACTTACTGAGTTTTTAACCTCAAGAATGCTTTGACAATAACTAATTTGGTCTATGGTCTATTATCTTTCTATGGCCAAATAGAGCCCTCATGTCCTAACCACAACTTCACTATAATAACGTTCATGCAACTTTGATTGAATAACAATTCAAATTCTAAACCGAAAAGGATTTAAACTTAAACAAAACGTAACTACAAAGCAATTAATTTAAGCATGTAATGATAAAACAGTTTATCTCTAGGGCTTGTGAGTTTAACGTCTACACAAAAATTAATTCAAATCAAAACTAACTAACTAAACAACTAAACCAGTAAAAAAGGAGTAGGGCTGAGGCTGGCAGGGCTGCCACTACAACCTCTTCGAGAACGAATGTTGAGTTTGAAACTTGACATATATATAAGTTCATAATCAAGTAAATAAACTATTATATAACAACTAATTGTATTTCTAGGAATATAAATAATTGAATGTTTATTGTCTTAGGAATGTTTGCAAAAATTATATGACAAAAAATATATTTTAAAGTAGACCTTTATTTATATCATCATTGAAAATAATTTTTATAGGGTATAAAAATATAAACAGTTTTAGATATTATTTTTCAATTATTATTCCATTTTTTATTATTTTTTAAGGTTTATTGAACAGGTTTTAAGGCATGTAACAGACATAAATTTTAATTTTTTTATCCGCCATTTTGTATTTTTAACAAAATATTTATTATCTCCCAGGTTTTTAAATCGATATTTTTGGAAAGCGGTACGCCCCTGTATCTAGTCAAGGTTGGTTTATGAAAAAATTATCAGCATGATCGAATCGAAAATTTCAAAATGGCGGCCGTTTAAAATCTTCAAATTGAAATACCAAAAAATGGTACGTATTACAAAAAAATATAATGAACAATAATATTTAGACAATTTTATTTCCATTCCAACGATACCCAAATTATGAAAATCGGTTCACAAACAACTGAGTTATAAAATAATCCTGATTATTTTATAAGCCTTATAAAGTAATCATGAAAAGATTTTACAATCCTGTCAGGCCTGATTAAATATGCCTGATCAAGTCTGACCAAATCTTGGAGAAATTTGAACACCCCTGTCAGGCCTGATCAGTATGCCTGATCAAGTCTGACCAAATCTGATGATTGAAGTTATAGCATCAGGCCTGATCAGTATTTTGAAGAAATTTGAACACTCCTGTCAGGCCTGATCAGTATTTCTGATCAGGTCTGATCAAATATGATAATTCAAGCTGTAACATCAGGCCTGATCAAAAATTCCTGAAGAATTTGGAACACCCAGGTCAGGCCTGATCAGGCTAGTTGATCGGTTTTGATCAACCGAGTCAGGCTTGATCAGGTTATTTGAACAAATCTGATCAAATTTGGTCATTTTTGATCCTGCTTGATCAAAAATGATTAAATTTGATCAGGTCTGATCAAGCAAATTTTCATAGGGGTGTTAAAGAGATTTCACAGTTACCACAAGGATCCTCACCATGTCACTGAATGTCACAATGTTTCTGGCTTGTAATCTTTTGTAGGTGGTCTGCTCCTCACACTGGCAATGAGACTTTTAATTATTACTTCTGGGCGTCCAAAACGTCGCTCCAGCTCATTGATGATTTCAGGCACGTTTTCAGGATATATTAAAAGTGCCGACACATTATCTTTTGCTTTACCAGACAAGGATTTCTGCAATCTTTGAAGATTTTCAAGATCAGTGTAGTCATTGAATTCAGTTGAACGTCTGAACTCAGCAATCCAAGCCGGCCACTGATCAAAGTCTCCGTTGAAATCAGGAAGACTTGATAAAACTCTAGCACAAGTTTTCTGGCAATTGTGACGTGGTCGTGAATATTTTCCTCCTACAGTGGGCAGGGAGGCCAAGGTCTTCTTTTCTCGAGGCTTTTCACATCTAACATCTCGAAGACCTAGACTAAACTGCTCATAATGATTCGGAAAACACGTTTCTCGATGCCTACTTTTCAAATTATTAACCGCATTGACAACCCAAGGCTTAATCTGTTCATCTTGAGTATCGTCAAAAGGCTTGGCTATCATATTCATCGACTGGTTGGTCCAATGCTTTATCTGATCATCTTGAACGACATCAGTCGGCTCATTATTCGGATGACTCGTGGATTTGTCGACCCAAGGCTGTGACTGATCATCTTGAGTCACTTTACCGGCTTCTTGCATCCAAATTGTAACAGCTTCGTTTATGGGCAAAGGTCGCTGAATAGACGAGACGGAATTTCTAGAGGGTGTACTAATTCTTGAAGACGTTTTAGAGCTAATATTTGATAGCCTCTCTTCCATCAATCTCTTCAATTCTAATTCCTTTCTCTTGGCTTCTGTCTTTGTTCTGGCAATTTCTGCCGCTGCCTTTGCTTCTGCCGCGCAGATTTCCATAGCTGTTTCCTCTTCTTGTATCTTGATCAGTTCATTTATAATTTCACAGACATCACTCTTTTTACTTTTGTTTGTTTCAGACCTAGGATTTGAACCACCACCTATTGTGGAAACATCTAGGTCTAGTTTGGGATTATCACTTTCTTTCATTTCCTGTGCCTTTTTGGTACAGGATCTAGTTTTGATTGGTGAAAAAGATTTATTTGACATATTAAATGATTCCTAGGGTTTCGGCACCAATATATGTTAGTGAATTATTAAAATAAAATATCAGTTTAAATCATAATCTCTATTTCGTTTTATTTAGATGAAAACATACAAAGTAATAACAAAATAATCAGCTGATTGTCAAAATTAGAGTCATTATACTGAACATAATTATATCAAATATTTATGAAAGAATACTATAAGAAAACTATGTAACACTTCCAATGTTAGGCAATGTTATTTTAAAACAAATACTTTTGAACACTAAATAAATGACCTCCCAACGATCAAAACCACGTCCACTATAACTTACCCTTAAACACCAAAAAATACATTGTTCCAATACTTTAGAACACTAGATAAATAACCTCCCAACAATCAAAACCACGTCCACTATAACAATTTACCTGCCCTTAAACACAAAAAATACATCGTGCCAAGAATGCGAAAATAGTTTAATCAACTTTTAGTTTACCTAGTCATTTTCCATTTCCAACCCCTTTCAACCCCTAAATACAACCAATAAATTAAGTGAATTAAGTATTTTTAAAACTTAGGCATTGTCATTTCTGAACAAATACTTTTGCCTCACCCCCTGGCCCCATTTACCCCCTCTTTACCATCAAATAATTAACCTCCCAAAAACCAAAACCAGCCTTACTAGTAACCCCGACTCTCCCGAGAGCCTTCTAAAGGGGGCCTGGGGCGGAGCCCCCAGCGAGCCGAAGGCGAGTAAAATTGTAAATCGTGCTTATTCATCAATATACTGTGGTCCTAAAAGTCCCGGACCGGTTCAATATCTTTTAAAGTAAGCCAGATATCAAAACAATATTTTACATACCTTTTAGTACTAAAAACGACTGCTTATTTTAAAGGGCTTGTTAAAATAAACACAATACCGCAAACCGGAGGTCGATATCATGCTCCAGTCCAAAATGGCGGCCATCCAAAAATTTAAAAATGCCATGCGTTAATTAAAATTGAGTATTTTCTGTGTTCAGCAATTCACATTTAAATCGAATAAGAACCATCAGAACACATATTAACTACTTAAAATATACAAAAATAATAATTTCTTGTTGTCATCATCAAGGCTCAACCCTCCAAAATGGTTTTGGGGGGGGGGGGGTTTGTCCAACCAACTCCAATATCAACTCACATCGTATGACCACTCGTTTTAATATGCTGAATGAGTAAAAAACTAAGCCAAAGCTTGTTTTAATAAAATTTCAAAAAAAATAGTTATTTTTTGTGGTGAATATTTGGTATTTCATTTATGGGGGTTTTCCGAAAAGATAACGCATAGACGACCCTCCGCGAGTATCGACCTTTGCCGCTGAGCCAAAGGTCGCATCAAGGCGGATATTTATTAGTATCTTTTATACTAGATTGAGTATTTTATGTGTTCGGCAATTCACATTTAAATCGAATAAGAATCACCAGAACACATTTTAACTACTTAAAAGATACAAAAATAATAATTTCTTGTCATCATCAATGCTCAACCCTCCAAAATGGTTTTGGGGGGTGGGGAAACCCTACAAAATTTATAAGTATTAGGTAACTTTTTTGAAATTTCATTAAAACAAGCTTTGGCTTATTTTTTACTCAGCAAATTAAAATGAGTGGTCATATGATGTGAGTTGATATTGGAGTTGGTTGGACAAACCCCCACCCCCCCCTCCAACCCATTTTGGAGGGTTGAACCTTGATGATGACAACAATATATTATTATTTTTGTATCTTTTAAGTAGTTAAAATGTGTTCTGGTGATTCTTATTCGATTTAAATGTGAATTGCCGAACACAGAAAATACTCAATTTTAATTGACGGACGGCATTTTTTCATTTTTGAATGGCCGCAATTTTGGACTGGAGCATTATATCGAACACCGGTTTGCGGCATTGTGTTTCTTTTAACAAGCCCTTTAAAATAAGCAGTCGCACGATGGGGGTTTACATTTAAAATTTTGGGGCTACCCCCCAAAATCCAATTTTGGGGGCAGGGGCAGAAATGACACATATATCAAAAAGTAGTTTTTTTAGTACTAAAAGGTATGCGAAATATTTTTTTGATATCTGGCTTACTTTAAAAGATATTAAACCGGTCCGGGACTTTTGTGACACACAGTATGTTAATAAAACTTGGTGTGTGCCTCATCTATTTGAGATCTATTGTCAAAAAGAGTTTTTAAATAAGCACCTTGTGTACATTTCCTAAAAGCTGATCAACACAGTTTCACCCGTGGAAAATCAGAAAAACTTCCTTGGATTCATGATTTAATGTTTGGGTTGCCATGACAACTTCATAAGCTTCCCTATATTGTCAAAATCAAATAAAATTCGCTTTTTAGCGAATTTCCTCTATAGGGAAGTATTTAGCGAATATCCCCTATGGGGACGTAGCCATTACCGTAGGCGGCACGGTGAGACTTAAGCCGGAGACCATGTTATTTTTTCATTTTGAGGTCCCTAGACCCCAAAAATACCGTTCGTTCATTTTCATATATATATATATATATATATATATATATATATACCTGTCCGTAGGCGCGATAACTTTAGTAAAAAAAGGCCCGATCGCGATGAAATTTGGAACAAACGTGTAAAGAGACATTCATGACTTCGAGTTCGAAGACCAGCACGATCGGTTTACTATAAGAAGGTTTTTTTGGCAAAATAAAATTTATTTTAAAGATTTAACATATTTTTAATAATTTTATGTAAATTTAATTGTCAAAATTAAATTCAGCTTAAAAAAATAAACAAGTTAGCATTTTGAATTATTATTCTACGTCAATCCGTTGCTTGGATATTGGATGTGCTAAACACAGTACGTTGTCCAGTATTATATTTAATTTTACCCTCCAAAAAGCAAGATTAACCTCATTTAAGGAGATTTTTTAAACACAACTCTGAACATATGATTATATTTAAATTGTCAGATGAATATTCCAGATGTGTTTATTTTGAATAGTTAAAGAGTTCATTGATCAAGATTTGGCAGAACGTATATACTATATTAAAAAAAAAAACAATTATTTTAAAATGTAGTAAAAAAATAATAGATTTAAATATAATTTACATTTACCAATGTAATCCCTTTGTTTATTATCCTCATCTATTAAGCTCATGAATGATTAAATGTACTTTTTTAGTCCATGAATTTACAACATATTCAGACAATATTTTTATTACACATGTTAAATATGCTCACAGATAATACCCTGCTACTCGAGTAGCGACTTTAAACTAAATTAATTTAGCCTAATTTTGAGTATTAAAACATATCCGTTTAGGCATAGTTGAGTGTCCCCGATGCACTAAAAGCCCCGATTACATTCAGAGACAACTATACTAGGTGACATGATTTGTGATCCTCAAAATTATTAAAAACAGCTGATTCCCAATATAAGATAAATAGTGAATCAGCAGTTTAAATAATTTAGAGGATCACAATTTTCAAGACGCCTATTATATTTCCATACAACAGCCTATAGGAAAACTTAATTTTTCAACATCTCTCTTTATATTTCATGCAATTTTACCATAAACAGTTTGCATTATTTACCTCTGGCTAAGGCTACTATGATTTTTTTTCAAAATAACGATAATTAATAGTAAAAACAAAACATCGTACAAGCAGCGAGGCTGTGTAACATTGATTTAAGAAAAGTACCCCTCTCCCCCTCGCCTTACAACCAGCTGAATTAGCCATAGCCAGATGTAATGCAAAAACTGTACCTCAAAATTATTTTTTTACCATTGACTTTAAAAGGAGACTGTTCATTCATACAGATGTTTTAGAACCAGAAACTGAGCACTCATGAAATTAGTTTGGCACTCGTCACTAGAGATTTCGCCAGGAGTGTGATTTTACGCTAAAGAATGTCTCAAAGAATGATTAAATAAATGGTTTAAAAAAATTAAATGATTAAAGATTTTTATCCCTGAAATGGACCACTTTTTGCTTTTATCAGGCTAAAATATGATGCAGGGTTACAAAAGATATTATATTTTTAGCAACTTCGCTGCGGTAGAATTATACCCTGATCTTTATTCCGGTGCATCAAGAGTAACAGGTTCTTCATGCCCAGTTATAAACTGTGTGCGTCACGAGTAACAAGTTAGACGTGGCAAAGCCAACATTTCCCGCGCGATATATCAGCTGAGTTTCAACTGCGCGCGATATGCAACTGGCAGTTTCAGGATTCGTTTCTGAAGTGACCCAACGAAGAAAATTTAAAAAACTAATAACCTTATTTTATTGTACAGGTTATAAAAATTGAAGAATTCAATGGTAAATTATTCTAGGAGTGCTAATAACATATTTATATAACAAAAGGATTAAAAAATATGTATATTTCGTGTTATGGAATAATAACGATAAAAAACTAAATTTAATGTTCCATAAATAACCACAGAGCAGCACGAGTAACCGGTTACTCGTGAAGAGTTAAGAATAAGATTGTATTCTTTGAAAAATTATGAACTAGAGGATATAAAACTCATAGCGATCGCATTAGAACTGGCCGAAATATGCAAAACGCACCCGGGGACTGATTGTTGATTTCAGCCGTCGCACTCTGGGCAATGGCTGGCATCGGGCATCAGTAACCAGTTATTCGTGACACAGTGAAGGTGTTAAAACATTAAAACTAGGAGTGCAAAAGAGAAGGGCCTAACAAAATCTACAGCTACCAGAATGTGCTAATTTTTATAACAAGTGATCACATGTTTTGGACTGAAAATTTAACATTACTTGGACTAACTATTTTTTCATCAATATTTTTACTCAATTCTTAATTTACAATGCGATGTAAAAGTGTATTTCTTGTAGCAGCTGTGTTAGATGAAAAACATTTTTTTATATCTTTTATTGTTTAAAAAATTAAAATCGAAGACAATTTCGTATCAATTTGTTAAGAAGTTTTAAGTTCTTTTTAAGTTAGAAATAAATAATCGAACTGAGCAAGGATGCATTTAAATATAACTAGGCCTACTTGTGAGCTTTACATTATTGGTAAACCTGTGGAGAATGTTATGACATTCATGTAATGTCTGAAAAGTAAAATTTAACTTTATAGGCCTAGTGATAACTTACTACCTAACAAGTTCAGGACGACGTGGTGGTGCACGTCAGAATTTTCGGTCTGAATAAAAGTACGTTGCAATATAGGCCTACAGTAAGGCGAAACGAACTTAAGTCATAATTTTAATAAAATCTTTTAATTCATCTGTTGATTTTGTATTACTACCTAAAATAGCTAATTTTGGAGAAATTCACAAATTTTGATAGGATATCACTGGTGGCGCACGTTGTCCGTGGGCATACTGAAATCACCAGGGGCCTACATGTGCCACCGGTGGTTATTGGGTTGTGCCGAATGCCGCATGATTCGCTGATTGCGTGGCATGCGGCGAAGTGGCAAACGATTCGAACTGTTAATTATTGTAACCTCAGTACGAGTAAACCACTTACTGGGTCTTCTGACGAACCCTTCCACCATTTTTGTCGTTATTACATCACCTTAATCTTAATCTTAATCACTTTTTTTTTAAGTCTTGACATGCGCCATCAGTGACCAAGGTGTGTCTATACAACCCTAAAATACGAACACACCTAACAATATAACCCAGCAAAGCTCAAAAAGCGCTGTGAAAATGCATTGAATAAAATGGGAACAGTGCGACACCAGTGGTACTTGTCGGAGTTTTGAAAAGTTTGTAGTGTACCACCGGTGGCGCGCATCGGGATTATGGTTAAAACTGACTGTTGATTTCTGTCAGACTGATCATGTTGAGTAACTATTTTTATTAACTTAAACTTAATGTAAGATATCTTCAAAAAAAACTAAATATAAACCATGACTAATAACATATTTGAGTAAGTTTTTATTACAAAAATATAACAATTTACAAACCTTATTACTTTGGTTATAACTGCTAATGTAACATAAAAAGATTTAATAGATCTAGAAATCGCCCACTTCAATCACCATAACCTCTACATTATGATTCCATCTCATCTATTCATTTGATTAGGCTACATTTTTCTGGGTATACATATTTTAAATAACATATACGTTTATCATTTAATTCAATTTTATACCGCTTAAACAGTTTATCTGCATTCACTCACATAAACATAACCTAGACTTACAAACACACACAAAAATAATGTAGAAATGATAGAACTGCTGCTCAGCTGACATCAGACTTGATAAAGGAAAGATATAGACATTAAGGGAAATGAAATGTAAATAATTTGTTGAAAGCCAAGGAAGTTGTACAGTTTAGTGTTCATTTCATCAATGAACGCTGGTATAGCGACAATAATTTGTATACACTGCAAAGTGTAATAGTTTATGGATAGCTTAAAAATAGTACAGTTAAATATCACTTTGTGTTTGAAATTGTGTAATATCATATCAACTTCTTTATAAAAATGTTATATCATAACATTTTTATAAAGAAGTTTGCTTGCTGTGCCTTTTTTTTGTATATATTAATCATTTAGTGGATGGGAGTTTTCTAGTATGTTACTAAGACAATAAACTGCTTGCATCAAATCTAAGAAATTTTTGTACATATATGAACTATGACCTTTTTTCTGGTCCAACCCAGATGTGTAAATCGGTCAAGTAGTATGGTCAGGGGTCAGGCTCGCTGTCATAAGCTTTAAATTTTGTCCCCATGTTAAATCTCCAGAAGAAAAGTTTATTTTCCATTTTTTACCCTTTTGACATAAATATTTTAAAAATACAAATAAATCCTGCACATATAAGGCAGATAACCTTTGTTATGTTACCTGCGTTTAAATCGGTCCATTAGTATGGTCAGCAAGCTCTTTGTAATAAGCTTCAAATTTTGTCCCAATGTTAAATCTCCTTAAGAAAATTTTAATTTTCTTTTTTTATTTAATAACATAACATTTTCAAAATACAAATAAAATCTACACATATAGGACAAATTATCTTTATTTTGGTACAACATGCATGTGAATCAGTCCAGTAGTATGGCCAGGCCAGCTGTTATAATCTTTAAATTTCTTCCCCCATGTTGAATCTCCATAAGAAAATTTTATTTTCCACTTATGACCCAGTTAAATAAATACTTCCAAAATATAAATAAAACCTGAACATAAAGGACTGATAACCTTTGTGTTAGTACAACCTTTGTTTAAATCGGTCCATTAGTATGGTCAGCAAGCTCGCTGTCATAAGCTTAAAATTTTGTCCCCATGTTAAGTCTCCTTAAGAATTTTTTTAAAATATTTAATTAACATTAAATTTTCAAAATACATATAAAACCTGCACCAAGGACCAATAACCTTTATTATACAGGACCGCTTTAAGTTATAAACGATCAATAATCTTTATTTTGGTACAACGTGCAAGTGAATCAGTTCATTAGGATGGCCAGGCTCGTTGTCATAAACTTTAATATTCTTTCCCCATGTTAAACCTCCATAAGAAAAATTTACTTTCCATTTTTTACCCAATTGACATAAATACCTTCAAAATACAAATAAAACCCACACATATAGGACCAATAACCTTCGTTTTGGTACAACCTGTGTTTAAATCGGTCCAGTGGTATGCTCAGGCTCGCTGTCATAGGCTAAACTTTTTCCTTCCCAGTGTTAAATCTCCATAAGTAAAGTTTATTTTTTATACCCAATTAACATAAATACTTTCAAAATAAAAATGAAGCCTGCACATATAGGACCTTTGTTTTGGTATAACTAAAGTGACCAGATTTTGGAACGGCCAAAACGGGACACCGACCTTCGTGGGGTGTGGGGGTATGGAATACCCCCCACAAAGATAGGGGGGTCCGGGGGTCTTCCCCCGGAAAATTTTGAACAATTAGGAGCATTTTTGTGGGTTTTTAGACTCTTTCAGATTGAAAATATGTGCTAGACACTGGATTATCTTTACAATTCATTTTATGTTCCTAGGAAACTACAAAAGAACCGGAAAAATTTAGTTAAGAGTTTTTTACATTAAAACTTATTTCCATATCCCCCATAAAGAGAAGGGGTCCGGGGGCCCTCCCCCAGAAAATTTTGAAAAATTAGGAGCATTTTTGTGTGGTTTTAGACTCTTTCAGATTGATAACATGTGCTAGACTCTGGCTCATCTTTACCATTAATGTTAAGTTCCTCGGAAACTACAAAAGAACCGGAAAAAATTATTTAAGAGTTTTTTACATTAAAACATATTTTTTAAAGTATTTTTCTTACCATTAATGCCAAAATGGGACAAATGGGCGTCCCGAGAGAATTCGTCGGGACAACGGGACACATTGCTAAAAAACGGGACTGTCCTGTTCAAAATGAGACGTCTGGTCACCTTAGGTATAACCCACATGTAAACCGGTCCGGGTCAGTGTCATTAGTTTCACAAAAGTTTTTTAATATATAAGATTTGTAATATTAAATCAAAATATTTAAAATAAAAAAATAATAATGCAGTACACAAATTTGTCATTAAAATAAATTCCAATAAATATGTGTCCATAGGAAGAATTTAAAAAAATATTAACATCATTGGACGAATGGAAATTCTCTGAGTACGCAGGTCTGCTGCGACGGTTGTATTAGAAGCTTGCTGTTAAATTTCAAAAAGACACGCTAGATTTCATTTGTCGTAAGCCTTCTCATATGAGCATACAATACAGAAAATAAGATTCGGCCATTTTGAGTGAAAAGCGGTCTAGTGTGTGATGTTAAGTGTTACCAACAGATTGACAGAAATTGAGATAAGGCTTGATTCGGATTCTATGACCTTCAAAACACAAAAATAACCAATAATTTCATAGTTCTAAGCAATGTACAGACAAAACTCTAATTTTATTTGTATAGATTTGATTCATATTATTTAGAAATTTTAGTTGAAATATAATCTATCAAAATAAAAAGGGGTTTTGATGTTGGAGTGATTTTAAGTTTTACAGATCCATTTGGTAGATGGGTAACAGATCGCGCGTAAAGGCGGGTCCACACGCTACGATAAATTGCACCGATCTGATTGCACCAACAAATTGGTGCGATAAATTGATGATTGACGTTGTGTCCACACGCAACGATTTTAGCACCAACTTCCTTCGCCATTTGTTGGTTTTTCCCGGTTTTTCCTCAGTTGTGATCAAGATGGAAGAAGCACTGTTGTGGTCACTTTATGTAATATGTTTGGTGAGAGTAGCTAGAAAGGGACGACGCAAACCAAGAAGTAAGTGGTGTCGTTCTTGGCTTCTCAAGAGAAGCCAGTTTTCGCATGTGAGACTGCTGAGGGAATTGAGGGATGAACCGAACGAATGGCGAAACTATTTGAGAATGACAGAAGACTCCTACGTTGAATTGCTAAACTTAGTTTCTCCTCTGATAAAAAAACTGGATACAGTTATGCGAAAATCAATATCCCCCCATGAGCGACTGACCGCCAAAACTCACGAGAGGCTTCAGCCATGCTTTAGCTGCTTCCTGCACTCCGGTCGTGGGAACACTCACTGTTAGTTTACTGTTTTGGACGGGTGATCGCTGCGATAAGTTGGAGCAATGTCCACACGCTCCAACCTGTCGTTGCAACCTTACGATATCGTTGCCAGATTGATGAAATTTTTCATCAACCGTCCAACTCCGACATATCGCAACGATCTCCCGTCCACACGCTCCGATCATCGTTACGATGTGGTCGATAACGATCAGATTGGTGCAATATATCGTAGCGTGTGGACCAGGCTTAAGCTATCGTCGTCAATAACCAGTCCAGCGACGAGAGGGCTGGAGGAAGTCGCCAACTCGCCAGTCAGTGGGCGACGTTGACAGTGAGAGGTGCGTGCCTGTTACGATGTGTATGCTACTGTCGTCGTTCGCCGGATTGCTTGTTGCGACATCTATCGGTATGTTCCGCTGACCTGAGGAAGCTTTACAGGATTCTATTATTGAGTCATTCCCCTGGTTTCAGACTACAGACTACGTGTTTCGGATGCAGGACGAACGGGACCCTTCAAACCAGATAGGATATTATTTGACTGACATTTCAGGACAAATGTAGTAAAGAATTCAACGTCGGCATTTAGTTAAGTGTAGACTAGGCTGTGGCACCGAACGTTAAACGAAAGAACTGCAGTGGTGAGATTAAAATTCCCAGCTCTTAAACTTGTTCCCCAAATAACATTATTCTGTTGAAAAAAGTGCGAAAAAAATAGTTGTTCAGTCTGCAAACCATATGCAGATATGTTGTAAAAGCCTTAAAATTTTGTTTTAAGATAATTTAAATATTATTTATTTGAATATAAGCTCATTAGTTTCCTGTGGAATTTTTAATAATTTCATTTAATTTTAATTGCATTTCAAAATAATTTGTCAAAACGTTTTTCATTATTTTGAATAACTTATAACTGAGAAATTACTTTATATTGTACTGTACTTTATAGAAAAACACAAAACGAACTTTGGGTTTTAGAATAAAGATTAGGCCTTTTATTTGGTATATATTTATTGACTAGAATGAATAAATTCAATCAATGAATGACGAATGAATAGATGGTGAATCAATCAATCAATAAATAAGTCGATGAATGGTGTTTCATTTTTAATCAAAAATCAAAAGCAAACAAAAATTAATTTACACTTATCCGTCTGTTCGTTTGGCACTTGCCGCCTGATCGATTGGTACTTGCCTCTGTTCGATTGGCCAAGCTTAAGCAATTCATTCTCAATAGTACAAATCACTCCAAAAGTTTAATAAATCAAAGTTTCATGCATTTTTGAAAAAAGAATTATCAGAAATTATCGTAAAACATGTGCAGGGACAATATAAAGTTACAATATAAAACATATAAAGTTGGTAGAATGAGCGTTAGCTATAGAAACTAATTATTCCACCCAGAGTGAATTTTTGGTCAATTTTGTCCCCAATAACACTTTATTAAACCAAATAAAATACATACGAAATCATAGTATGCGACCATGGAACATTATTGTACCTCTTAATCACGGAGCTGTTTGCGACGGTTCCTCATGGCTTTCCGTGCCAGCGGCATGAAGATGATACTGGTTAGTACAATCTTAGTATAACCATACCAACCGTGAGCGAAGCAATGGGAACAGCAGTGGGAACACTCAAACAATATTAGTGTTGGCCAACTCAAATACAGGGTGTATTTTTTTAAACGCAACCCATTTTTAAGATTGAATAATGCACAAATGAATGTGTAGTGAGTTTTGTTTTATTGATCTTAACATTTTATATATTCTATTATTTAATTAAGTTTGATCACATTTAGTTTACATTATGTGATCAAACAGTCCGCCATTGGCATTTATAAAAAGTTATGCTTTCTCCATCAAATTCCCGAACACGTGTTGCAAGGAACCTCTTTAAATTTCTTGCATAAAATTTGTTATGTTTGTTTTGAGGTGCTGAATATCTTGTGAATTGCTTTCGTAGGATAATTACTACTTTACATGTCTGTGACAAATTTCATACAGATCGCACCATTTTTACGCGACTTATCGTGCTTAAAGTCACACATATTAAAAACGCAACCCAAAACTTGATTTTATCGGTGAAGGATTATTTCCCCTTAAGATCCCCGGATTTGACCCCACTAAATTATTTTATTTGGGGATACATAAAATGTAAGGCCTACAAAAACGATGCATAGGATATTCAGTACCTCTAAACAAACTTAACAAATTTAATATAAGAAATTCAAAGAGGCACCTTGCAACACGTGTTCGGGAATTTGATGAAAGAGCATAACTTTATACAAATACCAATGACGGACTGTTTGAGCACATAATGTAAATTAAATGTGATCAAACTTAAATAATAGGTTAAGATCAATAAAACAATACTCATTTCATATTTTATATGTGCATTATTTAATCTTAAAAATGGGTTGGTTTAAAAAAAACACCCGGCTTGTATTTGGATTTTTACTCAGCCTACAAGTTAATTTTTGAATGTTTAAACTTTTTCATATTTAGTCTGGATTACTGAAAAGCAAAAAACTCTTAGTTTGGAAAGTGATAAGATAACCAAAGATAAATTAACAAAACAAAAGTTAACAAAATTTAAAAAAAAATCTTCAAATAAGACACTTTTAACAAATCAATGCAGCTATTTTTAATTCGTAATAAGTTTATAATTTTTTCCACGGTTTTCCTCTATTATTTGTGGTCAGAGAGATAAGTCTGTTTGGGAAATTACAGATTGCGCGATATGGTGATAACCGGTTCTGCGATGATCCCCGCGGTCAAGGCTGCTCGAGGAAGTCTGCCATTCGGCGAGTGGCAAGTGGCCAGTGGTGTGTGTAGCGATGTGTGCGGCGGTGTTTTTGTTTACCGGACTTTATGTGGTGACGTCCATCGGTATGTAATGACAACCTGGGAAAGTTAACTCAACTAAGTTACCTGTAAGAAATGTAATATAATATTTACCTTATACATGTGCTTAGCATTACTCACTAGATTGCTTTTGTATTCTATATAAGCCTTTTGCAAGTCTTTTGTAAGTTTTTTTTGTTCCATTGAATGCTTTTCATACTCTTAAGATATTTCAGTAAGATTCCTAACAAGTTTATCAATTATGTTGTTTAAGATAGTAAATGCTTTGAAGTAAATATGAGTTAAAATACACTTTTAACACAATAACGTTGCAGAAAACCTCATGAATAATATTATAGTTTCTTAGAAATATATAATTTTAGTCCTCTTCAAGCAGAGGACCGACTGGATTACGGAGGTTGTCTGTTGAAGATATGCTTTAGAATCATATATAATATGGTAGAATCATATATAATATGGATCACATATAATATGGTTTAGTTCATTTGCGGAACCCATGTAACCAGAAACGCAACAAAACACAACAATAACCAAATAACACAATAATGACTATAATGTTGAAAATCTATATAGCTCCTATTTTATGAATGTAAACAAAATTTATCACTTCAATTTCTTACAGAATTTAAGGTTTTAAATTAAGAATAAAAAACATAATTTTTGATTTAGCAAAATCGTTTTAAATAATATGTAAACTAAGCAGGTGCAAAATATTTAACTCTGTATTTCTTGAAATAATCTACTCCCATCCATTGCACATAGACTACTAACCACTAACGAGAGAGATTTTTTTTTTTAATTATTCACTATATGAACCCTTTAAGCGTGTATAACACCACTGACTGTGGATACTTTTTCCATTCAAAATCAATTATAATACTCTTTGCGCTCCTTTACTTACTTTACTTTCATATAGCACTCTCATTGGACTTTCTTAATTATTAAACTCATCTTAAATTTAGCTGAAACATGTACTTTTGACTTCGGATATGTAATCCAAGGTCAATGTGTATTCACAATGTTATAAGTTTAGTTCAAAGTTACTATTCTACTTGCGTGTGTCTCTTTTGCTCCACGGTTAAGAGGTTAAGAGTAATTTTGGAAACATCGCTTTTGTTCCACGGGTCAGCAGGTAGATTTCAGAGCCGCCCAAAACATCGTTTTTGATCCACGAGAGAGGGGCCTGCGCTTCTTCTCCCCCAAATTCTCTCTTTCGCTCACCTGCAAGCTCCAAGTTCTTTCTTGAATGCTGCCATCCAAACGTAAAATGCAACTTTGCTTTTTTGCCTAGACGAAAATATTTATAATGGAAAAAATGTTAAACTACTTCAATTATAACAGTAACGACAAGTAAACAAAAATACAAAATAAAAGAGTATTACTATGTCTTACCCATCTTTGATTTATTTTATGCAATAAATCACGATTAGGAACAGGGGAGCCTTATAACACAAGATCAAGCTTTTAGGCATGTGCATGAGATTCAAGGTCACTAGATTTATTCAAACGTATAATTTTTGCAGATTGCTTCTTTTTTAAATAAACTAAGTAGCTTTAAAGTAATGTGACCTTCAGTTGATTTCAACTTTACTTTTTATAGGACACAATATTGGTCCCAAAACAGCTTTATTAATATAATACCCCCGTTGCAGCAGACCTGCATACTCAGCGAATTTCAAATGCAAAACAACATATTTCAATCCAACATAGCGAGATTTGACATGTTTTGATAAGCTCCATAAGTATAACATGGGGAATGAGTATGCAGGTTTGCTGCTACAGGTACACTGAGAAAAAAGTCTAGTGGTAGACTACAGAAATAAAGAGGGAACCTCATTAAATCTTGTGCTTACCTTGCCGGATGCCATTCTTGAGGCTGCCACCAGCCTTGGCTAGTGTAAGGACTCCAGCCACATCTTGTGTGCGCCACAAGCCATCTTTGGCTGTAATTGTGATGTCATAACTTAATGACGTCACTACTATATCCTTAAGTCTTGAGGTAGCAAGCATACTGGACTGGTGTGTGTTCCACTCTGACTAGTTAAAGACTCAGTACTGTCTAGTGCCAGACCCCAGCCAGCCAGCAGCTACCTCTCTTTGCGTCTGGTGTCGTTCCAACCTGGATAGTTGCAGCCCCATTACTGTCTAGTGCCAGACCCCAGCAAGCTAGTAGCCACCTCTATTTGTGTCTGGTGTCGTTCTACCCTGGATAGTTGCAGCTCTAGTACTATCTAGTGCCAGACCCCAGCAAGCTAGTGGCTACCTCTCTTTGAGTCTGGTGTCGATCCACCCTGGATAGTTGTAGCCCCATTACTGTCTAGTGCCAGACCCCAGATAGCTAGGGGCCACCTCTCTATGTGTCTGGTGTCTTTCCACCCTGGATAGTTGCAGCCCCTTTACTGTCTAGTGCCAGACCCCAGCAAGCTAGTGGCCACCTCTCTTTGTATCTGGTGTCGTTCCACCCTGGATGGTTGCAGCCCCATTACTGTCTAGAGCCAGACCCCAGCAAGCTAGTGGCCACCTCTCTTTGCGTCTGGTGTGCGTTCCACCCTTGATAGTTGTAGCCCCAGTACTGACTAGTTCCAGACCCCAGCTAGCTAGTGACCTCTTCTCGTGTTGTCAGCAGGTTGGTTCCATCGATTAAAATTGATTTAGCCTACAAATCGGCCACAGATGTAGGACTTAGAATCACACTCCCCCCTAATGCTCCAGTATCAACCTTTCTGTTTAAGCCAGTTTTGATTTTATTCTTAATCCAATAATTAAATCTTTTTTTCCTAAATTTCTGCTAGTTTAACTATATTTATACCAAAAGCGTCATAATTATGTTAATGAGTTACTGTTACGTTAAAAAAAACTGGCTTGTTTGAAATGCTAAATAAGACATAGGAACAAGGGGCGGGTTGTGATTCAAAGAACTGTATCTGCAGTTCGCTTCTGGGCTGATTTATTTTTTACTTTACACAACACGCAGAGGCAGAAAGAGGTGGTAGCTGCTAGCAGATAGGATCTGGAACTAGGTAGTGTTATGGCTACAACTATTGTAGCAAAATTCAACATTTCTAAAATAAAAGGTTGATTTCATTAGAAGACTAATTTGATGATATGGGTTTTGGTTCCAAGCTGGCTCTTGCTTTTAATATTATGATTATAGAAATATACCACAAGACTTATTTTCATTTTGATTGTTTCAAGTAAAGTGAACATTAAATTTAGCAAATTTTCAGCTTTTAAAAAATACTCAATACAGCTTCGAAAATTGTCAATTACAACAGATTGTCTGATATATTATATAATTAAAAAATCAACCAAACATTATAAAAATATAAACATTTGAGAAGTTAAATTTTGAACAAAATAGGACAAGTATGTGTCATTATAAACTTTTACAATTTCTAGTGCAACATTTTGAAGGGTACCAGATGCTTCATTGTTAAAGCTAGTATTTAATAAATAGTATAGTATATGCCAAGATAAAACTGCAATCAAAGACTTATTTAAGTAATGAAAACATTATTAAAACTTTTGTAATTTTGACACTGAATTTCATTTAATATAAATAAATTTTCTATAAACGGTTAATTTGAATGTATAGGCTAAATAAAATATTTGAGACTCCAATTGTAACAAATTTATTAATTGTAAATAAAACAAGTACAAATCAAGAACATTGAATTAATAATAATGATGGCTGTAATAATAATATTCCCTTAACCATAACTATTACTGACAAAAAATTATATAACTGCTGCAAACATGTTGGTTTCAAGAGGGGGTTCCAATCCTACACAACTACCTGCTCCTCCCTCAAGACTAATTTTAACTTTAACATTTGGTACACAGCCTCAACTGCTCAACCAAAGTCTTGATTTATAGCTCATTTGAAAGAGAAAAACTATTTATCGATTCCAGTTATCAGATTTTTCATCGCTTTAGGTTGAAATATAAAATATAAAAATAATGATTAGTTGTATTTTTATAAATTGTATTGGTTGTGATATCAAGGGAAGGATATCACTGGAATATCTGGATAATTTTGTTTAAATTATCCAGATATTAAAAAATATACTATCCTTTAAATATTAATATACTAGGCCTATCGTTTAAATGAGCTAGCTATAAATCTCAAAAATTTTGGTTGAGCGGTTGAGGCTGTATTGGATTTGAAAATTTGGGAGGAGCAGTTACGAATGTGAAGTTTTTCGTGACTGGAACCCTCTCTTAAAAAATACTATACAAAAATATTAACTACAGTATTACAGGCAATTATAGCTACTGTCATCATTAAAATAAAAGTATTATGCTTTAACAAAAGCTGTTACAGTAGGCCCTACTTGCAATATTATCAGCATTAAAATAATTAAGAAAAAATACAATGCAAGAATATTAGATTAGGTAACAGTTTTAGACACTACATCCATTAAAATTAAGCTTGAGAAAAACCCTTAACTGTTCTGGCCACAGTAGGCCGACTATTATAGTACTGACAATTTTATAACTGCTGCTTAAAAGTCATAAATAATCGAAAAGTCACAACTAATCACTACTGTGCTCTGTTTCATATCTTCACAACTCCCTACCATAATTATAAAAGGCTGAAGTGTGGGACCATACCGTACATATTTCCGTTTTATCTCCTGCACCGCAGCCAAAATGTCTGTTTCACTTGAAAGAAATGAATTTCCTGTTTCGAAGGCTTGTTCAGTCCTTTTCCATGTATCTTGCTAATTTTCCTCGTGTACAGAAGATAGTTAAGTAGAAGCAGGATGGCCACACTTGATTGAGGAGAACTATCCTCTGAAAAAAGGGCAGACATACCTGTAATAATCTTTATATACCAACATAATAGCAACATGTTTTTTTTTGTAATGCACCATAATAGTTTTGTAAGACTGCTTGGGTGCCCTGTCAGAGGTCTGAGGGAGGTTATTGAAGATGGCAAAGCACCCTGCATTATAATTTTCAAATGTCGTAAAAATTGTTAATAGCCCACCGAAAATATGTCATCAAATTATTATTTTTTTAACTATAGGGCTTACTGTTTTTTCTTTACAGTTTTATTTATAAATCTGAAAAATTCCATTAAAAATTATACCGGGTGTCCCATAATAACCCCCCCATCTTTTTCCTATATTTTTCAAATATCAACCCCTCACCACCCCCAAACATTGTAGGGTAGTTAATACTTCATTTTGAGTATGTACCCAATTTCGGCCGCCATCTTGGATCCGCCATATTGGATCCAAAATATATTTTTCAAACGTAAAAGTGGAGTTGTGACCCATCATTTTACGCTAGATTTTTTCACTAATTACAATGCCGCAATCCGTTTTTTAATATCTCGATTGGTTCTTAAGATATGATTACTTTAAATTTTATTAATACTAAAAATTTATTTATTTTCAACCAATTTAAGCATTACAAATTGATAAAATAGGCTAATTTTTAGTTTTTGAGAAATTCATATTTTTTTAAATGTTTATTAGAAATTTATTAATATCTTGAAAACTAAACATGATAATTAAAAACGGGTTGCGGCATTGAAAAAAAATCTAGATTGAACTGATGGGTCACAACACCATATTCATATTTGAAATAACTTACCTCATTTCAAAATGGAGGATCCAAGATGGAGGCCAAAACATTTACATTGGAGAAAGTTAAGTGGAAATAATTCAACAATGACTGGTGGTGGTTATTCGTCACTATCTAGCATTATTTTGTGGTTATAGCCTATTTGATCAATTTTTAATTTTTAATGTTTAATTTGGTTGAAAATAAATAAATTTAAAGTATTCATATCATGAGAACCAATAGAGATATTAAAAAACGAATTGCGGAATTATAATCAGTGAAAAATCTAGCTTGAAATAATGGGTCACAACACCACTTTTATATTTGAAAAAAATATATTTTTTATCCAATATGGCGGATCCAAGATGGCGGCCAAAAATAGGGTACCTAATCAGAATGAAGTATTAACCACCCAACAATGTTTGGGGGTTGTGTGGGATTGATATTTGAAAAATATAGGAAAAAGTTAGGGGGAATATTATAGGACACCCGGTATATTACATGGGGAAATGTTGCATTTATTAAATAATAATATATGTAATAAAGGCAATTTTGATAAAAAAGTAACAACAAATTAAATGTGTGACATCTACAATTTTAAATTTTTCAAAACAAATACATTAAATGCCGTTTGATTAATGATTATTCAATTACTTTGAAAAACATAGTGTCTTTTTGCTTGTAAAAAAAAATTACACGTTGAAAACCCAGAGTAAACGCCCTCCCAATGTTGTAAGATTTAGCTAATCCCAAATTTATAATTTTAAATTTTTAGTCAAAATTGTCATTAATAATAACTTTATATTAAGTCGATGTTATAATATTACCTGATGCAATGGTTTTAAGATGTTTTATTGCCTGTTTCCTGTCCTTATCCCTATTGTTGTTCCTTGGTATTTGCTATAGTCAGGATTTTATTCCTGTACGCTGTGATATTGTTTGAAAGACTTCTCTTTTTCGGGATGGAGATGGTCAAAATCTTGAAGAAACTGGAAACAAACAAAGTTTATTTAAAAAGAGTTTTTTTTTAGCTGTTTATAGAAAATTCTATGTACTCTTGAAAGGAGAATTTACTATTAATGGAGTTTAAGTGAAAAAATAATAAGGTTCGAACCATAAACTTTGGCCAGAATTATCTCCCCATTATTATAATCCTATAAGCCTATTTTCTGAAAAATTGCAAATATTATTTATTTTTCTCATTAACTAAATGACATTACGTTTGCCAGTATATGCTGTTATGTCATTACAAAGGGGGGGGGGGACAAAGGGGGCAGATTGCCCCGGACCATAAAAGAACGGGGCCACATTTTCAGCTGAGTATTTTTAATTTCTTTCATCATAATAATTAATTATTTAAATATATTTCAAAAAACCGTCTATATTTTTGATTGCAAACAAAGAAAATCAAGTTGGATGTCGACTGATAGCGCCACGGTTCCGAAAATTCAACCCTTGATTAGTGTACTCAAATAAATTACATTATTTTATAGGCCTATTTTGTACAATTCTAAGACACATTGGCAAATATATGTAGAAATACATTTAAATTGAAACCTCAAATATTAAACTCCTTCAAGCCGTTCTTGAGTTATGACTATGAAAAGAGATCCTCTCGCCTTAGGGGTATTCCTAGCCTACAAGTTTTTTTCAACTCCGTAAGGTCTTAACTTGGGTACAAGTATGTGGGAGTTAACACGATGGTCCGAAATGGCTATTTATTTGATGATTTATCTATCAGTGGAGACATATTAAGTTACTTAGTTCAAATAATGTGGTTTTATCAAGTGACGTATATTAACTTCACTTAACAAGTGGTGGTATTTAAATAAATCATGTTACCTAAAACAAAAACACAAAGAATTAATTTGAGGAAATATTGAAAATCATTTCAAATTTCAGTCGCCTACTCGGTTTAGTTTATTTAATGTAAAGATCCAGATTCGAACACATTAACAAATGAGCAGTACTGACAGGATAAAAGTTAAAAATCCTTTTGAAAACAAAGTAAACATCAATACATAATTTCAACCACTTCTCTGCTAGGCACCAGTGCCACTGTCAGTCGTCAGTGCTGCCAGCATAAAAGTACCATTAAAATCCAAAATTATCTTCAAATTATTTTTAAAATTCACCATTCTCATTAATGTCCTTCGTACATTGTAAATGACTTTACAAAATTATTTCAAAATTACCCTTTGTTATTTGGGAATGACTTTATAAAATTAATTCGAAATTAAGTCAATGAATACAAGACAAACATTTACGGCTGGCAGAAACCATATTTTGTTTGATGTGCTATGTTGAAACGTCAAAACAAATGTAATAATCCTGAATAACAGTAAAACTTACACCCACAATAGAACTTAAAACATTGTGGGCATACCAAACAACATTTGGATCAAACCACAAAAATGTAAAAGTACGATAATCGTAAGTTGGAACACACTACATTAACACTTGACTTTATCGAAATGTCCCCATAACCCTGAAATTTTACCAAGCCCGCAAATATAATTGAACGATTTAACTGAGGAAGTATTTTTCAAATCGGCTTAATTTATAGGGCCTATAGTCAATGGGTAGATATGTGATCTCATGACATTTTATTATGACATTATTGACTAAACAATACGGTAACTTTTATTGCCATAAAACTCAAACTCACCGGTAAAATTCTGTTGTAAGACGTGGAGGCCCCAATCCTGCAGGAGGCGTGAAGTTTCTTCACCCATTATTCACAAAGGAAACAAAGAAACAAGTCACTATGATAAACAGTCCAACCAGTTACACCAACAACTCACTCAGGACTGCATGGGTCGAAGATTAGGGGTATGACGCTGTCATCAGTGTGATTGCGCATGCGCGGACACCTGTCAGGCACGGGGACGGTTAGAGCCCACCCTCTGGTTGGCTGGGGTACGCTGCAAACCCCAGCCTTGGAAGTACGTCGCGTCTATACGCTAGGATCCCTCACAAACATTTTGTTTTTTGCCACATGACATTCTATATGTGACTACCACAATGCGCGCCTGGTTTTAGGCAGAGGAATACAAAATATCTAGGGCATTGAACGAGCACTAGTACGGGCTGGGGCTACGTGTGACGTCACTGATTTCATCACACTAGCATTGCTAGTGTCCGCAACATTTGTTTATTGTTAACGCCTAGATTCTAGTCTGGACTGTTTTAACATTACACTGCTAGGAACGGACCAAAGCCAAATTGGAGATGTAATGTGGGTGACTCCAGACCACATTGGTTTACCGCATGCCGTTGGTTGTAGCGCCAAGAATCATGCGAAATCAACATTTACTCGCAATCTGGAGCTCTGATTTTTCTCAGTGTATATTAAAACTGAGTGGTTTTAATTTAATAATTAGTAGATCTGAACTAGAAGAAGCTATTTACCAAGTTTTATTAAAATTTGTTGGAAAATAACCGAGATATGGAAATTTACTTATTTCCCATAAGGTTAACATTGGGACAACGTACTGTGTTTACCACTTTCAATATCTCGGTAACCAATGGACATAGAGCAATGATTCAAAACACTAAATTGTTTGTTTTTTTTGAGCTGAATTCAATGGTGCCAACAAAGATTCGATAAATTTTATTTTTCTATGTAAAAAACTCATAAAACCCATTTTTGGGGGGGTTTATCCCCCTTGACCCCCCCTCCCAGTGGTCCGATCGGGCTGGTTTACGAACTCGTCCGAGGGATTACCACTTAACATGTCTGTACCAAATTTCATTAAGATCGGACCATATTTACGGCCGCTATCGTGCTGACAGACACATATATATATAGATAGATAGATATATAGATATATATATAAAAATTCGAACGAATTGTGTTTTTTGCTTCTGGTGGCCCTAAAACGAAAAGTTATCATGGTCTCGGGCTTAGGTCTTACCATGAGACCTACGGTAATAGCTTCTTCCCTATAGGGGAAATTCGCTAAAACAGAGTATCAGCAGATCGAGAAGGAAGACAACTCTACTAAGCTTGAATTAAGTGTAATTAGGTTATCTAAATAGTGTTTGATGCCCAGCGAATACATACTGCCCAAACGTGGTTTTATGCCCCATGCTCATGCCTAAAATCTTTATCTTTTGTCAAAAGGCTTCTGTGTTTCTAATAATGAATTATTGTAAAAAATAAATGAAATATGGATAAGTATTAAATAGTAACACCATTTTTTATGTAAGTTATTTCTTTTACACAATGTCATTTACTTGCGCTTACTCTTACAATTGACAAGTTTAACATTCTTTCAAAACTCAATATTTCAGATTAGGCAAAAAAAATTAAAGTTGCAGTACTATGTTAAAACTGACATTTTTCAAGTAAGAACCTGGATGTGAGCGAAAGAGAGATTGTGAGGGAGAGGGAGCGCAGGCCCCTCTCTCGTGGAGCAAAAGCAATGTTTCGGGCGATTCTGAAATCTATCTGCTGACCCGTGGAGCAAAAGCGATGTTACCAAAATGACTCTTAACCGTGGAGCAAAAGCGATGCAGCCTTATACTTTGGCTAACGCATGTCAATAAACGAAATACAGGATATGCTAACTTTCCTTCTCTGCGATTTTATATCTTAAGGAAAGGTTTGTAAATCCCCAGTTGAATACATACATGTAAATGAGGCTCATCTAATGTCTCCCTCAAACAAGTTATGAGAGCACTTTTTAAAGATCTTTTTTATTTGCCAGTGATATTTATTCATTTGACAGACTTAAAAATTGTATATATTTTTATGGTGTTTATACCATACTACGTACCGTTATCCTATAAGTAAACAATACGATTGAAAGGATAGAAGTTTTACTTGCTCACTAATTTTGTTCCTCTTCAAAGCACTTATAGCATATTGTAATTAGCTTTAAAAAGGGGCAAGCGTGGACATGAAAAAAGTTCCTAACCAGCGCCAAATTATTCAATACACCTTCCCCAATATCTTTGATTACACTGAATCAATAAGTTACACTGAATGGAATGGAATAAAAAATTGTTTATTTTTTATGAAAAACAGTATTCAATCTGGACTGCGCACATCTTTATTCGTTATTGCACTCCTAGACTTATAACAAATAAACATCCCCTTTACTTTCTCCCCCCTATACATGTATATGGAGAAAGTATGTTTTCGTCAAAATTTTCGAATTCGAGTTGTTAGTAGATATATTCGTTTTATTGCTCCCTGAATCCAAAAAAGTGGTTTTTGGCGTGGTGTCTGTCTGTCTGTCTGTGTGTGTGTGTGTGTGTGTGTGTGCGCGCGCGCGCGCGCGCGCGTGCGTGCGTGTGTGCTTGTGCGTGTGCGTGTGCGTGTGCGTGTGTGTGTGGATGTAAACAAAGCTAGAGACGACACCAGTGGTCCGATTTCCATGAAATTTGGCATATAGGTATAAAGCCGTAGTATCTCCAGGTGTATTTTTCATTTTTTTGAATTTTTTATTTTTAAGGGTATTTACCCCATAAAAACCTAAAAAAATGAAGAAAATCCAAATTTCTCAAAAACGGCTCTAACGATTTTGATAAAAATTTATGGTTTTTAGTGCTTAAGATGACAAACAAAATGCCACCCCCCGCATGTCTGTAAAAATTCAGTTTCAGAAGTTATGGGGGCTTAAGAGTTAAAAAATTCATATTTTTCAAATTTCACAAAATCTGTGTGACCTCTAAAGAAAATAAACTTGCAACCATTTAATTTGACTTGAAAAACTAAATAATCTGGTATTTTGAATCATTAGTTTACGTCAACTGGTTGCTGAGAAAATTGATATTTTAGTTCGGTGGTAAACGCAGTACGTTGTCCAATGTTATTCTTATGGCAAATATTTAAAAACCGATATCTCCGTTATTTACTAACCGATTTTGATAACATTTAGTAAATATTTGTGTGATAATTAATTGTTAATTTGTTTTATTTCACTAAATATGTTTTCTGGTTTTAAGTGACATGAACATGAGAAAAATGTATGTGTCAGTTTCCTGATACCGTTTATTTTAAAGATACATCTATTTTTACGTTATTTATTTGAGATGGAAATTGTTAATTTTAATCGCAATCATAAGAATCTCTAAAGGACGAGCCCAATATGATATGTAAAACTTATTTGCTATATTAATTGTGTGTAATCCATGCTTGTTTGAGACAAAAATAAATCACATCAGAATCAAGAAAATAGAGCTCTTAAGAAAGGAGTTATTTTTTTGTATTTGTGTGGACATACACTTTTCTCGACAACTTTACTGTTCCAAAATCCCTGATGCTTTTCTAAAAAATATCTTAATGAATTAGCACTCTTTTCAACGAAGCACCAAAATATTTAGTTGAATAACTACAACTTCTTTGTCAGGATGAAATGTAATAATTTAACTTTGGTCAGGGAACCAATTAAACCCAAAAGGAACTTTATTAATAATCATGAGCATCAAAAGGTCTGAACGAAGGCGCATGTGTATGCAGGCAGAGCCGCTGGCGACTGCAGACTGCCGGCACACCCCGCGCACGGCCGCCACCAGCCCTTCGGCGGCGACTGCGGGGGCGGCGGGCAGCACCCGGCCTGCGACGGCGCCCCCGGCACGCTCGCGCCCGAGGAGTGGCTGCTCAAGGTCAGCTGCGACCCCGGCTACCAGCCCTCCGACCCCAGCTCCGCCGACGTGGCCGCCGTCTGCTCCGGCGGCGCCTGGTCCACGCCGCAGCTGCCGCCCTGCGTCCTGCCGGGTGGGCGCCACTCACCATGCCTAGATTGCTTCATTTGACAGGAAAAATATATGAAAAATAATTAATTGTTTTTATCTTTTTTGTCGTTTCCAAAATATATGTGTACTGTGTTTCATACATGCCAGGTACGTCCCTGTTTTTAATATTGGCTGAGGAGGCAAAGAACACAGCCTATAAAAACAAATATGATTTTTCAACAATTTTAGTTCAGTTTAGATCCATAGTCTTAATCATGTTATGATAACGGTATTGGTTTGAGAACCTTCAGTGATATAAAAATGAATCAAGCTATTTATATATTTAAATCTTTGTAGCAGCTTCGCTTGCTATATGATTACTCAATGGGCTATTTTACTTGAAATTTCATTGTTCCATAAGATTTATAACGACTCAACCTATGAAGGCTTGTGGGGCGCAGTACTTAGAAAAAAACGTAAATTCTAAGAGAATCTAACAAATATACCACCCCCTTTATTGTGATACACAAATCTTGAAGATTGGTTCATTAGTCACTGAGAACTCAGACTTTCAACTGTGTATATTAATATACCAGATGAGTTCCGAGAGAATGCATGATGACCATCAACATAAATTTCAATTTTTCCAACATTATTCGTAACGAATTGTTTTAAATCGAAGATCAGTAACACCAGTATTATTAAGGTTTACATGCTTGCATATTAATATAATTACATAAAATTAATTTATGCTAAGTAATTCTAAAAAACGCATGGAACCTCTCAAGTCCATCAGCCCACAGCCCCTGAGCTTAGATGAGAATTGCCTTATTTATATCATGCTAGAAACATCCCTTTCATTCCGCAATTCAATGTCTATGATACATAGAGAAATTAATGAAATAATTTATGTGGTTCTGTATTGATTAAGAAGTGTTTTGACCAGATTTTTCAAATGATCGGGAGCAGTGTACGGTGCCGAGCCCGCCGCCCAACTCGCAGTACCGCGTCCTGCCCGAGGAGTGCGGTGGCGAGAACCTCCCCCCGGGCTCGGCCGTCCCCCACGACTGCATCGTCTTCATCAGCTGCAACCCGGGCTACCGGCGCCGTCACGGCAGCGGCGACTTGATCACCAGCTGCGCCAACAAGACCTGGAACCCAACTATTCCCAACGACCTTTGCATAAGTACGTAATCAGTCGTTTTATTTCTTAATAAGTTAGTTTGTAGAGTAAACTGTTAAATTATCAAAAGAAAAGAGACATCCAAAATGAGCTTTAAATGAGTATGGTGAAAGGTGAAAGCACCAACCTACTCAAGTTAATGGCCGCGTATAAAGGCTTTAAAGACAAAACAGTATTTACAAGTTTGCTGTTATTGGGATCTTAATTTTATTACAAGATTTGCTGCTTTTAATATTTAATGTTTTCTAAATTTATACTGTACTGATAATCGAGTCAGTAGCATGGAGAAACTAGTCAAGGCTAGACATGCGTTTAGCTTTTACGTGTTTATTATAAAATTTGTAACACAAGTAAGACGAAGGTCTTACATACTGCAATATTCTTATAGTATTGCAGATTGATCTTGTGTAATAGACTGACAGTAGTTAGTATAAGGGAAGAATTCTTTGTTTCTATAACAGAAATCAGTTTTAACGGAAACCAGTTTTTAACAGAAAACAGTTTTTCGAACTAATTGTGTTATTGCCTTACCTAAAGTTGTCTCATATATTTGATTAACTTGTAATGGTCATTTAACATATTATGCTTTTAGTTCATCTATTGTATCGGGTAATTTGCAATGGTTTATTTTTGGGAAGAAGAAAAAACTTAGGTATAACTGGTACCAAATCTTAAGGCCCAGTCCGTCCATAAGACTAATGTTAATTTTAGCATTGGGCTTAAGGACGGCGCGGCGTGGGCCTTAAGATTTGGCACCAACTATAAACTCCTCCGAATCCATACTGACACGAGTCTGGATTAAAATAAGACTTACGAGTGTAGGACTGAAAGCGACGCAACCCGCAGAGTAGCCTCCCCCTTTTAAAACATATAACAGATACGTTTCATCTTGAGCGATGGGAATCGTTTATAATGAAGCAGTTGGAGTGAAATGAAAGGCACAGCAAATCACAGCTGATCTCTGAAGTCGTACTAGCCTGACAAAATTTTCTAACAGCTGTCTATTTACATCTTTACAGTCAAACAGCTGAAACCTGGCACATGAGTTTCTCAGAAACAGCTGTTCTGAGAATGGGAATAATATGGAATTTCCACCTTCTTCCCTTTCGATCTCGGGTCCATTTCGCTGGCCCGGCCATGTTTGAAAATCAATATTTCAAACATACTACGATTTAATACTCAATTAGTACTAACTAGTACCCGAATACTAGATTTAGTACTCCAAGCATTACCGAGTTATTAACAATAGTATGATGCCGGGCCAGGGAATGCTAGTCCGGCCATGTCAGAAAATGCGGATTTCAACGGTGCCACAATTTAATACTCAATTAGTACTCTTTAGTACCCAGGTATTAGATTTAGTACTCCAAGCATTACCGAGTTATTAGACCTAACGTATTATAGTGGCCAGAAAAGCCAACCCGGCCATGTAAGAAAATGCGGATTTCGATGGTGCCACGATTTAATACTTAATTAGTACTATTTAGTACCCAAGTATTAGATTTAGTACTCCAACGATTACCGAGCCATAACGTATTATAGGGGCCGGAAATGCAAACTCGGCCATTTAACAAAACGCGGATTTCGACGGTGCCACGATTTAATAATCAATTAGTACTATTTAGTACCCAAGTATTAGATTTAGTACTCCAACGATTACCGAGTTATTAGCCATAACGTATTATAGGGGCCGGAAATGCAAACTCGGCCATGTAACAAAACGCGGATTTCGACGGTGCCACGATTTAATACTCAATTAGTACTATTTAGTACCCAAGTATTAGATTTAGTACTCAAACGATTACGGAGTTATTAGCCATAACGTATTATAGGGGCCTGAAATGCCAACCCGGACATGTAAGAAAAAGCGGATTTGGACGGCGCTACGATTTAGTACTCAATTAGTACTATTTAGTAACAGAGTATTATAATTAGTACTCCAACGATTATTTAAATTAATTGTTCTAGCCTCAATTCATTTACCATTGTCATTAAGGCAATGTGATAGAACTCAAGTGATCTTTTAAATTTTCAGTTTTTTATAAACCGACCATTAGTTGTAGACGTAATACAAACAATACATTATATGAAGCAGCCTCAAACAAAATTTATCAATAAATAATTATTATTTGACAAATTAATATCAGTATGGGTTTGTACATAAAGATTAACTTTAAACATTTTAATGTTTACGTAATTTTATCAAACTACTGGGGACAATTTTTTAATCTTTCGGTTTGTCAATCGTTTAAATTCAATTTGTTTTCAACCGTATCGTAAGGTTTGATTTACTGATTAAAAACAATAATTACATATCCTGTTAAGTTGAATAATAAAGAGTATCTACCGTTTTCCTTTACTTTTGTACTGATAGAATAGCCATATAGAGGGGAGTACATAATTCACCAGGGGATAAGTGAACCGAATAAGGCAAGAGACTGTTTAAGTCTAATTAAGAAGCTTGGCTACTAATAAAACTATTATTATTGCTATATGAAACGAAAAACTAATGTTTTACGCTTTATGTAATATGTCCGAATCTTAAGATTGGTCTGCTACCTTTTCAATTCTAAAATTTGTTGGTCAGTTATCAGTTGTCAGTTGTCACCTCAGTGTCACCGTTTTACGTTACATAAGCATCTCTTGCTCGCCCAATAAAAAGGTAAGAATTTCACTTACTGTTTGGTTAAATTTCACTTATTTATAATCCAAGTAGCCTTTATATATAAGTGACATATCCTGTTGTAGATTTCATGCTTTATTCGATACATCAATCAATCATTTATCTACACGTAATCGTTACTAGAAACTATTAATGATCAAGTATTGGTAGTTAGTACTAAGACTAAAGTAGTGATATTTTACATTTATTAATAATTTTTGGTATTTTCTGAAATTTCCGGCAGACTATTTAGTATAATACTTGGGTGCTAAATAGTACTAATTGAGTATTAAATCGTGGCACCGTCGAAATCCGCATTTTCTAACATGGCCGGGTTGGCATTTCCGGCCCCTATAATACGTTATGGCTAATAGCTCGGTAACTGTTGGAGTACTAAATCTAATACTTGGTTACTAAATAGTACTAATTGAGTATTAAATCGTGGCAACGTCGAAATCCGCATTTTCTTACATGGCTGGGTTGGCATTTCCGGCCCCTATAATACGTTATGGCTAATAACTCAGTAATGGTTGGAGTACTAAATCTAATACTTGGGTACTAAATAGTACTAATGGAGTATTAAATCGTGGCACCGTCGAAATCCGCATTTTCTTACATGTCGGGTTGGCATTTCAGGCCCCTATAATACGTTATAGCTAATAACTCGGTAATGGTTGGAGTACTAAATCTAATACTTTGGTACTAAATAGTACAAATTGAGTATTAAATCGTGGCACCGTCGAAATCCGCGTTTTCTTACATGGCCGGGTTGGCATTTCCGGCCCCTATAATACGTTATGGCTAATAACTCGGTAATGGTTGGAGTATTAAATCTAATACTTGGGTACTAAAGAGTACTAATTGAGTATTAAATCGTTGCACCGTCGAAATCCGCGTTTTCTTACATGGCTGGGTTGGCATTTCCGGCCCCTATAATACGTTACGGCTAATAACTCGGTAATGGTTGGAGTATTAAATCTAATACTTGGGTACTAAAGAGTACTAATTGAGTATTAAATCGTGGCACCGTTGAAATCCGCGTTTTCTGACATGGCCGGGCTAGCATTTCCCTGGCCCGACATCAACTATTGTTAATAACTCGGTAATGCTTGGAGTACTAAATCTAGTATTCGTGTACTAAATAGTACTAATTGAGTATTAAATCGTGGTATGTTTGAAATATTTATTTTCAAACATGGCCGGGCCAGCGAAATGGACCCTTCGATCTCGCCAGTCCCACAGAAACAGCTATTCTGAGAATGGGAATAATATGGAATTTCCACCTTCTTCCCTTTCGATCTCGCCAGTCCCAAGTGCCAGGTTATAGCTGTTTATCTGTACTGCAATTTGTAAACAGACACAGTTGATGTTTGTCGAAATTAATTTTTATATCGTGCATTGTCCCTGATAATTGAGAGTAAACAGTGTTTGACTCCGTTGCCGGAGCTGTCCGTATTTCAAGATAAAACAAGATAATAATAGTTTATTGTTGTAGAAGCAGTTGATACAAACACGATCGCTCCAGTTCGTCCGACTTCACTGCCCACAGAGACGCCTCCTATTCTACCATCATCCAAGTAAGGATCTAGTTTAATATAAAAAATAATGAAAGAAAACTATTGAATTTAAAATCAGTTTTACACTCCCTATATTTGAGTAGGTACCACTATAACCTTATTACTTGGTGTTTCAGTTGATAACTTGGAAGATGTAATAACTTATTATCCTTGATACTTTTAGGCACAAAGAATATATATATATATATATATATATATATATATATATATATATATATATAATATATATGTTTCACTTTGCGTGGACAAGAACCTTTCCTGTATCATCACAAATATAAAATATTTTAAATTTAATTTCCAGATAAGTCAATAGACTTAAACATTGATGTGACGATGGTTTGTGCATTAATTTTTTGAATTGCATATTTAATAATTGTGGCCTTTATCTGGCCGGCCAAATTTCAATAATAATGAAGGTAATAAGTAATGAACAATAATAATGAAGATATAGTTCGAATCAAAATACAAGGCCCACACCGTCCATAAGCCCAATTAAAATAACATTAGACTTACGAACGGACTGGGCCTTATAATTAGAATTGGCCTAGTAATAATGCTGTTTATTTTAATTTTTAGTATGTTCATGTGTTGATAGTCTATATTTTTAAGAATAATATCATAACACAATTCACTATTTGTAAGTTATTTTATTACTCTATCAAGTATATCTGCATTATACTAACTGTATTTGTCTGAATGTAGTTTATTGTTATATAAACTCATAGGTTGTCCTAGCAATCTCACATTTATGGTAAACACTATTAAGTTTATCAGTGACGGATCTACACTTACTGTCGCCCAGGGCAAAATCGGCATTTGGCGCCCCCCCCCCTTCCTCCTACACCAAACACCAGGGGATGTATTATGTTTAAATGTATTTTTGATAAGATAGATAAGCAATTGTCTAGTATATAATGTAATATGATTTTACCTTATGGCCGCAACACAACCGATGTTCATAGGCCACTATCGATGTAACCTAACCAATAACTGTTATTACCATAATATGACTGAGAAATTTGCTAGTCTGTGTAAAACCAAAAAGGTGATTTTTTCTGACCTTTCCCGACTATTTCAAAACAATTAGTCACCAGCGAGATCGGCCGTGTTGCCTCCTAAAATGACTACATGAGCCCAGTTTAAGTAAAGTAAAATGCAATATTATTTGACGGCCGCAATGCAATCGAGAAGCATAACGGCCGCAATATGTCCAAAATATTTAACACTCGCAATGAGACCAGAAGATTTGCTGGCCACAGAAATACTGAGCATCTTCCGGTCGCAATACAACCGAATAATTTCCGGCCATGGGGCTGTGGTATAAATGATCGCGATTTGACAGCCGCGATGCGACCGAAAGGTATAACGGCCATGAAAAGGGCAAGCGGTTTTCCAGCTGCAATGCAACGGAGAGATTTGGCAGCCACGGTCTAAAAAACAGACTTTCGCGATTGGCCAAAAAATATGACTACCTTGAAAATAACAAGAGACTTGTCGGCAGTGAAATAACAAAAAGATATGCCTGCACCAGCAAAGACAGATTATCTGGCCAAGAAACGTGACAGCCGCTAAAATAGCGAAAGACTTGTCGTCCACAATGCGACCAAGAGATGTGGCGCTGCGAAACAAGCAGGTGATTAACCGTCCGCGAAACAAGCGAGCTACTTTCTGGCCATCCAACACAGCGAGAAATGTGACAGTCACAAAAGAGACACAGTCTTGACGTCCGCGATGCTACAGAGACTTTCCGGCAGTGATGCTACTGAGGGATATAGGCCCTACTGAACGCAAAACGAAAAATTGGACTTTAAATTAATGTTTATAACTTTTTTCTTAACCGGAACCAGCTAGCGACATGCGCCCCCACTGGCTGGCGCCCGGGGCAGGCGTCCCCGCTGCCCCCCCCCTTAAAACCGTCACTGAAGTTTATATTACCAACCCAGTTTTATGGTCCCAACAGAGCTGGCATGGTGACGTCTGTTGGTACTGGCGTAGTTTTATGTTCCCAACAGAGCTGGCATGGTGACGTCTGTTGGTACTGGCGTAGTTTTATGTTCCCAACAGAGCTGGCATGGTGAAGTCTGTTGGTACTGGCGTAGTTTTATGTTCCCAACAGAGCTGGCATGGTGACGTCTGTTGGTACTGGCGTAGTTTTATGTTCCCAACAGAGCTGGCATGGTGACGTCTGTTGGTACTGGCGTAGTTTTATGTTCCCAACAGAGCTGGCATGGTGACGTCTGTTGGTACTGGCGTAGTTTTATGTTCCCAACAGAGCTGGCATGGTGAAGTCTGTTGGTACTGGCGTAGTTTTATGTTCCCAACAGAGCTGGCATGGTGACGTCTGTTGGTACTGGCGTAGTTTTATGTTCCCAACAGAGCTGGCATGGTGACGTCTGTTGGTACTGGCGTAGTTTTATGTTCCCAACAGAGCTGGCATGGTGACGTCTGTTGGTACTGGCGTAGTTTTATGTTCCCAACAGAGCTGGCATGGTGACGTCTGTTGGTACTGGCGTAGTTTTATGTTCCCAACAGAGCTGGCATGGTGACGTCTGTTGGTACTGGCGTAGTTTTATGTTCCCAACAGAGCCGACATGGCGACGTCTGCTGGAACTGGTGTAGTCTTTAAAAAAGTGGGTTATGTTATGAACGAATCCTGACTGTGATTTAAAAGTTCAGAATTCATTAGACTAAGTAAATTGTATGACATTATAAACAAATCATTTTCAGAGGGTGTTTGCTACCTAATGTAATGGGTGATGCTACAAGGTTCTGTTCATTGGCTGGAGATTGTGAACAGGATTGTGACTTCTACAACAGGAGGTGTCATTTACTCCCAGGGTCAAGAAGGGCCAGTCAAGTCAAAGTAGTGTGTAAAGCAGGCTACACCTTACAGACCAGCGAAGTCTCCGTCTGCCTATCCAAAGGGTGGTTTCCTTCCATTACTCAGTGTATAAGTAAGTGATGAAAACGTTTTAACGTTAACATTAAGCAATATACACACACAAAAATTTAAAGTGACTTTATATTAAATAATTGTCAATTCATTATTGGTTTTGGTACGTTATCTCTTTGCTCATGAATTCTGTCCAACACGTATGAAAAGGTTTTCTATGCAGTTAGACCATTAAAGGTATAAATACAATTCACGAATCTCTCATTTATACTTGGCTTAAAATACCTAAATATGTATTGTATATTGAATTTGTATGTATATACCTACGTATGTCGTCATTTCAATAAAAAGAATAAAGTAGTGTGTAGAGTAAATAGTTAGTTAATAACATATGTAGCAGGTAAGCGTTAGACTTCCATTACACTAGGTGCCTGGGCGGTATCGCCAACGGCAACGGCTTCGGTAAATCACCTACTTGATATGGGCGGTGCCGCCAAGCTGCCTTATTGAATGACTCCCATTCAAGACAATGCCCAAAAACAAGCATAGGTGACTCAGTTATGCCACTCAGATGGCTAGAGTAGATGCTTTACTGGCTAATATAATATTTTTCTAAAACGATTATTGTCTCAAGCCTCTTAATTGGCTCGTGACAATGGGAAGTTGAAAATAAAATTGAAACACCATAATTTGGGGGGGGGGGGGGAGAATTATGCGAGGGATTGAGAATATAAGACAGTATTGTGATTGGAAATATGAGTAATCTGCCAATTACCTAAATTAGTGTTAAAGTGGGAAAGATTACTGAAATTATTTATCAATCAAAACTGCAAGTACTGCTCCACGTTAGCTATCAGTTGTTTTTAGAAGGTATATTGCAAGTATTCAGTCTTGAAATTAGAGTAATTTCAAAGATGTTTAAACTTGTTATCGTTAGAGATCCGACGGGTTACTGCTAATAATAGGTGCCAAAGCCTATTAAACTGGCCCGTGACAATGGGAAGCCAATTTAATCATACCTATTATGATAAAACTAAATTTTTAATTTACCCTGTGATATCAAGCATAAATTAACCAACTTCTGAACTGAGGAACGTAAGAAATAAACCAAAACCTCAGTATTTGTTAAAATTCGTACCCATTAAAAGAGAATACATGTGAGCAGACCTAAACTTATTAATAGACCGGGAGCTGGGATGTCGAAAATTACGTCATAAGGTGCACATGTGAAAGCTATGCCGTTTTGAAGAGGCATCCGGGGGGGTTGTTAAAAATGGGTTTGTGAACCCTCAATCTGGGGGCTTTCTCCAAGGTGGTCAAACTCAAAAATTCGAAACAGGTCAAAATTTACGTCATAAGGTGCACGTATTTGACACTTACTATTACGTAGTATAAGTTGAGGCGATGACAAAAATACCTAGGTGGACAAAAGTTTTGGGGGCTTTGACCCAGGTGGACAAACTGGAAAATCCAAAAAAAATGTCAAATTTTACGTCGTAGAGTGCACAAATATTATATCCGGCATTTCATTCCTCAAGTATTCAGGGACCTAAAACCGCTGAGTTTTGGCTCCTACTCGATAATTTTGAAGGGGTTCCAGTAAAAGTGAGAAGAAAAATACCAAAACATGAGGGTAATTTCAACCAAACATAGGGAGATATGACTTTTTGTATTCTCCATAAGAATAATATAGGGAATGAGTTAGCAGGTTTCCTGTAATAGGTACGTGTTGCGTACAGAGAAGGCACCATCACTTTTTTCACCACCACTTTCATTTTTATATATACACTATGTTATTTTCAATTCTTTTCAATTCATAATCTTTCCTAATTTCTGTTCATAATTTCTTTCCATATAATATTTTCTATTCCTTTTATATTTTTTTGATCATATGTTTCTATTTAAATTTATAATTGTTTTTATAGTTTATCAGACCTTTCCATTATTAACACTGTTTTGTGGTTTTCATATAAAATAATCATGTAGATTTCTATTCCTTTTGTTAAATTATTTTAAATGAACTAAAAGTGTTGAATCAGCAAGAAATGTGAAACAAATCAAGAAGGAAAATGTTGAGAACTTGTGAACATTTAAAAATAATGCCTGAAAAATTATATGTGGTGTTGTCCAAATATTAATTTAATTTTTCTGTTAATACATGTTCAATTGTTTTACTGTTTAAAATGATTCTTAATTACAGAAAAGGTCCTCCATTTCATAAAATACCCCATTTTTTCTTGGTCCTAACCGTGGCCGATAGATCAAAGCTCTTTGGAACCTACAGTTCATTTTTTCTGAATTAATTTCCTCTTTTATCTTTTTTATCAATTTTCCCCATGTTATTTCCTTTATTTTATCAATATTTTTCCCTGTGTCTGTGCCTCTCTGCGGGTACATAACCGCATAATATTATTAGATCTAAATACAAATACTTGATCCAATCTCTCCACTATGGTACCTCCTAGAAGTGAATTCAAGGTCGAGACGTACCAACGTCTCACTGCATTAGCAAAAACACGTCTATTAAATATAAAGGCAATCGTAGATAATTTAGTTACACAAACCGATCCTGTATCTGTTGTACAATTAAAAAGCTTGAACACATACAAAACAGAGGCGCAGAGAAAAAGGGATGACTTTGAACTAAATGTTCAAAGGCTACTAAATGTTTGGGACGAAGAGGTTTTGTCACTTGAATCTTTGTCCATAGACCAAGAGGAGATTAATGAATTATATGTCACATTTCTAGCCATACCGAGTCCTTGATCTCGATTAATGAGCCACAAGGTAACGATGATAACAACAGTGTAAACAATGTGTCTATTACATCTAATATGAATTTAAATGTCAGGCTACCTAAGTTTGAACTTCCCAAGTTTTCTGGTGACTTGTCTACATGGACATCCTTCACCAATCTTTATGATACCACAATACATAATAACGATTCCCTTTCGGAAGTTATGAAGTTTCAATATCTCTTAAATACATTGGAAAAGGAACCGCTCAATTTGATTCGAAGTCTTAACTGCACCCAACTATATGATTGCTTACAACTTGCTCAGGGACAGGTACCATAATGATCGTCGACTTCAATTAATACATCTCAACAATTTGATAGATCTGCCTAACATTTTTAGTTCGAATATACCTGGTGTTCGACAATTCCTTAATTCGTTTAACGAAAACACGCAAGCTCTGATTGCGCTTCAATGTGATATCTCCCAATCGGATCCTTTGATGGTGGCAACTCTACTAAGGAAAATGGACGTGAAACTTCGCACCCGATTAGAATGTGTTCGTTCAACTTCATTGTTAACCAAACATACCCTACCTACCACCAAACAAATCATTGATTTCTTAACTTCTGAGTGTACTCATCTTGAAGATGCAACTTTGTCCCATAGTATTGAATATAAGGAAATTACTTACACTCCTAATCAAACTAAAGCTTTCAAACGTGAAAAACTTCCTTTTAAAAACTCTGTGAACATAGCAGCCGCTCAATCCTTTCCGCAGACTCAAACAAATAATGGCATAAATATGCAATGTTTTGTGTGTAATCAAACTTCCCATAAGGTTGCTTGCCCTATTTTAAAGAGCAAAACACCCAAAGAACGATATCAGCTAGTAAAACAGCACAAAAAATGTGCTTCATGTTTAGGGAGTCATGTTACTAAGTCATGTCAGTCACAATCAATGTGTAAAATCTGTAACAAGCGTCACAATACTTTACTACATTTTAATGAAGAAACAAGTAACAAGGGTAATCATCCTCTTGTTCACGCTCCTAGAAAGCAATTCCCTGTTAAAGATAATCCATTATTCAAGTCTGACTCTGTTATGCCGGTTTTAACATTTCAAGATAATCCCCAGACTCCAACAACTGATACTACAGTAATATTAGGGACACTATTGGTGCAGCTTAGTTCCCCTGACGGTAACTCGCATGATTTTGGAGCGCTTCTTGACTCTGGAAGCATGTGCAATTTGATTACCGAACATGCAGCAAACATTCTGAATGCCAGGCGTCATAAACCTGACATTCAACTCTCAGGCATTGATCATCATGTTACTGGTAATAAAGGGCAGATATTTGTCGACTTCAAAACTTTGTCTGGAAAGGTTATAGCCCCGAATCAACCTTCATTAATCCTATACAAGCTCACAGTTGACCTTCCCCGTGTACTTCTATCAATGGACTTGGTAAAACTAACCAGATCCTATACTCTTGCTGATCCTTCTTTCCATATTCACAGCCGCATTGACGTTGTCATCGGAGGTTCACTCTTCCCGCAGTTGTTCACCCAAGAACAAATTTCTCTTGGCCATAATATGCCTTACATTTTAGGCACTCATTTTGGATACATCCTCATAGGCACTGCACCATTTATGCCAACTCAATCCACGATTTCTTCAACCTTACCATCTGCTACTCTTAACGTTTGCCTTCATTCAATAAGTGATGCAGATCTTCATTCCTCAATTCAACGTTTTTGGCTTCAAGAAGAGCCTCCCGCATGTTCGACCAAAACTCACGAAGAACAACTTTGTGATGAACACTTTCTTAAGACACATTCTCGTGACACAAATGGACGTTACATAGTGCGTCTTCCATTTAAGGAATCTGGCACTGTTCTTGGTGAGTCACAAACTGCTGCCAAACTTCGCCTTAGTGCAATGGAACGTAAATACAATTCCAATCCACATTTCGCTCAACTTCATGGACGAGTACTTCTCTCTAGATCATATGTCAGAATTAAATGACTTAGATCTCTCGAAACCACATTACTACCTCCCTCATCATGGAGTGCTCAAAGAGGGTAGTAGCACTACCAAACTTAGGACTGTTTTTGACGCCAGTTGCAAATCTAGCTCTGGAAAATCTCTTAATGACATCCTTTTAACTGGGCGGAAATTGCAAAACAACATTTGTGACTTGCTCATGCAGTTTCGCATCCACAACGTTGTATTCTGTTGTGACATTCGTCAAATGTACCGCCAAATTTTGGTTCATCCTGAAGATAGGAATTTTCAATTGATTCTGTGGCGGAACGGCTACTACCTATCAGCTGAACACCGTCACCTATGGTATGAATAGTTCTCCATACCTTGCTATAAGAACATTACATCAACTAGCTGAGGATGAGGGTAAAAACTTTCCTGATGCTGCCCGTGTTTTGCGGAACCATAGCTATGTAGACGACATAATTACATGAGCTGAAAACGAGGATGAAGCTATCATGCTACAACAACAACTTATTTCACTCCTTAACAGAGGTTGTTTTGAGTTACGCAAATGGGTTTCAAACTCACCAAAACGTTTAGGCAATCTACCAGAAACTCACCTTGAATCACTTAAGTTTCTTCAAAACTCTGATACTCCGCATTTTAAAGTGTTAGGTCTCCAATGGTCACCCACTACTGATGCATTTTCTTACAATGTTCAAATCCCCAATTCTGGTAGCACTATTGCACAAATCTATGATCCATGTGGATTTCTAGTACCCTTCATCATGCTCGCTAAGTGCTTAATGCAATTACTCTGGACAAAAGGTTTATCCTGGGATGCTCCTCTGCCACTTGATCTCCGTGCACAATGGAATTCTTTCACCGACAACATCAAATGGTTAACCAATATTTTAATACCTCGCTCATTAAACTTTTCCTCTTCGTGCATTGTAGAATTACACGGTTTTTGCGATGCTTCAGAGCTTGGATATGCTGCAGTGATTTATTTGAAGTTTGTATCTAGTGCTCAAGATGTGTCGATAAAACTCTTAATGGCTAAAAGTCGTGTAGCCCCTCTAAAACGTGTTACCATACCACGGTTAGAGCTGTGCGCAGCGCACTTACTAGCACAACTGGTATCTCATTACAAGTCTGTATTTCCTAATAGACATATACTTGTGGTCTAACTCTACCGTAGCGTTAACATGGCTTCAAACTCCACCATACCGATTAAAGACCTATATTGCAAACCGTGTGTCACAGACACAAAAAATGGTTCCAACTGAATCTTGGAAACATATTTCATCAGAAGACAATCCTGCTGATTGTGCTTCCCGTGGACTTAAGGTGTCACAGTTGAATAATCACAAACTCTGGTGGGAAGGTCCTTCATGGCTTGTACTCCCTTCTTGTAAATGGCCGACACCCAAATTTGTTCCTATCACTTTAGATGCAACACATGAGCTTAAAGAAACCTCTCTCACTGTATTAACAACTTCCCCACAAGAAGAATGGTCCCTATTAACCAAATATTCTTCATGGTCAAAACTACTTTGGGTAATGTATTTTGTGCTACGGTTAATATATATAACTGTCGCAATTCATCACGACGCCTTGGTCAACTTGGAACAATTGAACTTCAAGAAGCACGCTTTGAAATATTTGCTTTGGTACAACGCACAGCATTCGCAGACGAATTGATCTCTCTTTCTGCAAGATTGTTCAAAACGCATTCAACGATTGAATCTATTTCTAGATTCAAACAATTTAATACGTGTAGGTGGACGTCTCAGTTAATCTTCCCTTCCCTATGATGCACTTTACCCAATTATCCTGCCTAAACAACATCATATTATTAATCTAATTATCGATTATTACCACAAACAGTACCTTCATGCTGGGCCACAGTTGGTCCAATCTTTGATCTCTAAACATGTATGGATACTTTGCGCTAGAAACGTTATCCGTCTTCGCATACTTAAATGTATGACATGCTTCAAACATCGTTTAAGAAACACTACAACGTTAATGGGAGATCTGCCCGCTAGCCGCATAACCCCTGCAAGACCTTTCTTGTCAACAGAAATTGATTATGGTGGCCCATACAATGTCAAAGTGGTCAATTTACGATTTATCAAACAAATCAAAGTTTACATATGTATTTTTATATGCACTGTAACTAAGGCTGTACACATTGAAGTAGTGACAGACTTATCTACAGACGCCTTCATCGCGGCTATAACAAAATCCACTTCTAGACGAGGATTGTGCGCTGATATATATTCAGACTGCGGTTCGACCTTCATTGGAGCAAATACATTACTTCGTAACATTGTCCATTCAACTATTCGTAATCCCAAGTCACAAGATCAAATTAGTCACTTCACTTCTAATCATGGAATAACATTCCGTTTCAATCCTCCTGCTGCCCCACACCAAGGTGGGTTATGGGAGAGTGCTATCAAAGGAGCTAAACACTACTTAAATCGTGTGTTAGGTGAATCTATTTTGACTCTTCCCGAATTCATTACGTTGACTGTACGAATCGAAGCGATGTTAAACTCCAGGCTATTGACTCCATTGTCCTCTGATCCATCCGACCTATCTGCTTTGACGCTAGGGCATTTTTTGATTGGCGCGCCTTTCATATTGATACCTGAGCAAGATTTAACTCAAATCCCTTCCAATCGACTGAAACATTGGTACTTGGTACAGCAGTTCTTCCAAAATATTTGACGTGGATGGAACCTCGAATACCTTCATACCCTTCAACAGCGGTCCAAGTGGATTAACATTGGAAGAAATTTGAAGATTGGAGACCTTGTTCTGGTGAATTCACAATCCAGCCCTATGGCCATTGGCAAGGATTATTCAGGTCTTCCCTGGAAAAGATGGAATCGTTCGAGTCGCAAAAGTCAAGACCGAAAATGGTACTCTTATAAGAACAGTAATCAAACTTTGCCCCTTACCAGTTTAGTGTCTTGTTGAAGTGATGGACACTTCAAGGGGGCCGGTTATGTTGCGTACAGAGAAGGCATCATCACTTTTTTCACCACCACTTTCATTTATATATATATACTATGTTATTTTCAATTCTTTTCAATTCATAATCTTTCCTAATTTCTTTCTATATAATATTTTCTATTCCTTTTATACTTTTTGATCATATGTTTCTATTTAAATTTATAATTGTTTTATAGTTTATCAGACCTTTCCATTATTAACACTGTTTTCATATAAAATAATCATGTAGATTTCTATTCCTTTTGTTAAATTATTTTAAATGGACTAAAAGTGTTGAATCAGCAAGAAATGTGAAACAAATCAAGAAGGAAAATGTTGAGAACTTGTGAACATTTAAAAATAATGCTTGAAAAATGATATGTGGTATTGTACAAATATTAATTTAATTTTTCTGTTAATACATGTTCAATTGTTTTACTGTTTAAAATGATTCTTAATTACAGAAAAGGTCCTCCATTTCATAAAATACCCCAGTACGTCAATGATTAAACGTACTAAATTGTTTATTTTTCAAGTTGAATTCAATGGCGTGAAATAAAATCTGATTTTTAAATTTTTAACCATAAACGTTGCATAAAACCCATTTTTTAGTAGTAAAACCCCTTTATTATCCCCATTCTAATAATCCGAATTAGCTGTTTGTCGAGGTTATGTTAGTTTTTACCATTTTACACATCCGTGCCTTATAGATAGGCTACTTGGAGACTATCCGTTTATATATTTTTATTATCCTTTCATAAATAACGCCATTTGGCTAATTATAAACGGCTTCCTTTCAAACAACATGATGTGTGCAATAGTTGTATAACAAATAACAGGGCTGCTCATTGTAATCTATGATCTTCAATTACAACATTGCATGTTGAAATCAATTCAACTTTATTTATTTTATTTAATGTTATAACCAATTGATACAATAATGGGTAAACTTTTATGGGTTAAGTCAGTCGCTGCGGCGCTGGCGCTAGTTACAAGTTTATATTTAAAGATACAAAAGAATCATTTTGCGAGAAACATAACTCGTTTTAGTTTGATAAATAGTTTTTCTTTATTTTATGTTAAAAATACTATAATGGTAGGATCTGTTACATCAACGTGATGCCCCTTCAGAACGGGAACGGAGTCACATCTTCATGGTTTTTTCGACGCAAAGGAAACGCTAGAAAGTTCTAAAAACAAACAAATTATTCAAATAAATATATTTTTTTACTTTCTATGAAAAATAAAAGGGAATTAAGACTCCAAATTTATTTAGGCTTATGCCTAATGCATTGATTATAAAGGTACATTTTAGTTTCAAGGCCGTGTGTTAACCTCAGCCAATACCGTACTTACCCACGTCACGTGGCCATTTGATACTTTCTTGTTACAGAGCTTTGCCGGCCTTTGAAGTCTGACGGACTTCTGTTGTACTGTCACTACAACAACGCCATCGACTCTTGCTCCAAACACGCTTTGCCTGGTACTTGGGTTGAATTGAGGTGTAAACCCGGTTATTCAGAGTTTCCAGATTTAAAACGTCAAGGAGAATACACCAAAACTATTAGATGCAAGGATGGAGAGTGGTCTACCGATTTGCCCCTTTGTAAAGCAGGTATTTGAATGCAAGAATCGTGACTAAAAAATATCGCACTTTTACAATCGGTAATAGTATTAATAATTAACTGGAGAAGAAGTGACAATAAGCAGCCATATTGGATATATTTACGCAAGAACCTATGTAAACTTTAGGACGTGGTTACCTCTGTTTATTTTCAAGCAATTGAAGTTTATAAACCGGATTTCAGCAGACTACCAGTACACCCCTACTAACGGTTTAACACGTTTATCTAAGAATCTCTTGAAAAAAAAAACTCCAGAACTGATCTAAGTACTGTATCCTATAAAATCATTTCAACATAAAATATATACAGGTTGATCCAGATCTAAAGGTACAAAACAGGTTTAATCCCGGTAATGTCTTAAATAAACATAGGACAAATTAATTGTACTTCGTTTTAAATATTACGTCAAAGGAAATGATTTGGTGTAATTGGAAAATAATCAGCCTATCTCAATCTGATTCAAAGCGGTGGCCAATAGCATGCATTCTTTTACATGCATTTTAAAGATATTTTAACCTGGTAAGCCCCTAAATTGGTTCTGATTCAAAATTTAACTGTACTTAAACTCAGCCATACTACGATAACACGAGCAATATATGCTTGCTTGCTTGCACAATTATCTGAAAAATTGCTTTGATTCCTTGTAGCAACAGCAACGTAATGAACAACAAAATGTAAACAAATAAAGTAACCATAATAGCTGTCTACAAACTACAGCCATATAGAATGACTGTAATTGCAGCGTGTAGGATGAAGATTGTAAGGAGTAATAGAAAGGAAAAAGTTATAAATATTATGACACTGGAAATATATTTACTATTATAAATACTTTATTTGATGAACTGGTAAATTGAAAAACTACCAGGCTTGGTCCAACAATTACTCAGTTTTCAACCGAGCAAATAAATACAAAATCAATATATTTGCAAGCCTTTTAAACATGTCTTCAGATACCTATTTCAATTTTTGGAGCCACAGAAAGAGAATAATATTTGTTTAAGAAGAGTTTGAATATGTAAATAAAACTAAAACCACACAAACATTTTTTGTAAGTTCTGTCATTTAAAAACGATACAGATAATTAATTTATGATTCCACTTACACGTTGCTTTGATATTCTTTTTTAAGAGTTCTTCAACGTGACCTTTTTGTGGGGATCATTATGGGCCTACTTACAATGAGATAATGTAATCTAATTTTCTTGGAAAATAAAATAGAGACTTCCAAACCAATCGTCCTAAGGAATGTCTATCAAGTATTTTATAAAACATATTTCAAAACAAATTTGATTTGACCGATAAGAACTTAAGGTTTAGTATTAAAATCAGCTATCTAATCTTTTATAAAGTGTTAGATGAAATATTTGATATTTTTGGGAATATGAGGAGTTGAGAATTTTAATGAATTGAAATGACAGGTCCTATTGTGATGCCATAAATCCTTCCAAAAGATGATTTACATGTACTTTTCTCTTGTTTCAGAATGTGGAGTATCAAAAGCAGTCCAGACGTTCAGTCCCCTCGTTGTGGATGGGCAGCAAGCACACGTGGGGCTTTTCCCTTGGCACGCTGGATTGTACTCCCGTAAAGAGGAAGATGGGAGAGTAATTTGGGATCAGATATGTGGAGGCACTTTGATAAGTGATCGGGTAGTTTTGACAGGTACCGTGAATTATTTAATATGGTTTGATTTCCTTGGTGTCACACTATTAGTCACGTTAAACTTCAACAATTATTTTATTCAATGATTATTTACCTTCTTGGTGGCCGTAAGGTGTACACTACATCTTCAGTTGCGTCCGACACAGGTTAAAACAGCTCACATGAGTGTCTACCAGAGTTTAAATAAAACGAATTCGTAAACACGACACATAGTTCACAAAACACATTTTTACGTGGGACATTAACATTTAACATTGTATGATGAATCGACACGCAAGTACGACAAACAACCCGTACCGCACAAAGTTGTGGGCCAATACTGGTCATCGTTCCTTGATCACTTCGTGACGTCACCAGTCAACTGTTATCAGCTGTTGCATTGCCTCCTTTCTCTAGTTTATTATACAGATGATAGGTTATTTTGTCCGAAAAATATTTTTTGTTCTATGTGGTCACTGGGCGCGACTGAAGATGTACTGTCACTAATACGAAACGCGTATCGCCGCTATTATCTGCAATTAATTTACACCTTCTGGCTACCTATAAGGTAAATAATCATTGAATATTTGATTTGGTGTCGTGGCTTCAACAAAAAATTATGGAATTCAATATTATAAATTAACTTGATTCAATAAAGTTACATTTATGTTTTAATAAAATTTAACAAAAATATGACTTTAATTTTTTTAACAATAATGAACTGAGAATACTGAGGTTTTTCATCTTTGATGGCCGACATATTGAAACTTGACCGCTTGCGCATGTGTCTACAAGTGCTTTGGTAATGACTATAAATTATAAATATTATTTTCAAGGAGGGAATATGTATCTGAGGAATATTGCACTAAAACCCATATCAGGCCTAAAACTTTAATTTAATACAACAAAAAAATCACGAGTTTTTTTATCTGATTGGTAGATTTTTATTTTTTAAGTCCATAAGACATACCTCTTTCTTAACTACCAAAAGCACAAAGTCCAATACAAGGCCTTTCACTTTATGCATCTTCGTTCAAGACTAATTTTAAAAGCTCGTTTTACATGTTGGACATTATCATGTATTTAATTTCGTAAGGCGATTCTTTGCGTCAAAATTGTGGGCGTCTGGCAAGTCGGAGCAAGATCAAAGAGGGCTCAAATTAAAGTTCACTATTCCGTGATGGCGGGAAAAATAATGAAATTGCTTGAAATTCATCGGAAAATGAGAAATAACGTAAAATATCTGTCATTCAAAAAGCATTGGGATCTAAAAACGTCTGCTTTGTTTACATAAAACATGTGATACTGATACTTGATTGAAAACCACATGCTAGAGGTTGACATATGTTTTTTTTTTCAAAAGGCAGCTAACTATGCACGTTCAATGTACTATAACAAATAAATATTTGAACTTTGATTTTCCGATTTTATAATTAAGGGTTGGAGTATATTCATAATTTAAAATTATAAAGAGTTAAGTTTGTTTCGTTTACGTTATGACGATGCCGATTCAACATGATCTATATCATTCTATCTACGTATATAATTAAGTAAGGGAAATGTTTGCGCTGAAATTATGGGGGTAGCGGATTTGTACCCCTCACAAAAAACGCTACGTCATTTTGACGTCACAGGAGGCGGGGCCTAAATCGCTCGAGAAACAGCCCGCGACTGGAAATGTACCCCCCAATACATTATTAAATCATCAACACCTAATTGGTTTGAAATTAAATTATTTTCCTAAAGTCTGACCCCGGAATTGTACCCCCCGGATTTGTACCCCCCGTCGCAAATCCTCAAGCCCTACCCCGGATTTGTACCCCCCGGATTTGTATCCCCCATCGCCAAATGCTCAAGTCCTACCCCGGATTTGTACCCCCCGGATTTGTACCCCCCGTCGCCAAATGCTCAAGTCCTACCCCGGATTTGTACCCCCCGGATTTGTACCCCCTGTACTGAAATCCATTCTGATCGACCATGGAAATACGGCTTACTGTCCTTTATTGGTTGAATCAATACAATTAATTCCTAAAGGTGAATAAAATTTCAAGTAAAATAGCTGACTGAAATAAACATTGCAAGCGAAGCTACGACATTAATCTAATTAATGAGTAAAATGGAAACACTCCTTTACTTCATACAGCTTATCATTTGTTGAAATTGGATTGTACATACAAAAACATTTGTCGGAGGTGTTGTACGAAAATATTTTGCAAATTTATTTGTGATACCGTCTGATTAAAACTGAAATTAACTCGATTCTAAGGTAAAAATTAATTAACACCTAATATTATCTCACTATGTAATATAACTCAAATTTAAGCTTTATTTGTTTTTTATGTTCCTCAAGATTAGGAGTTTATTGCTATATGAATTGTGATTTGTAATCTGAAATTTTTTGCAGATTTTTTCAATACTTGTGACTTTTTAAGTACGACAATTCGGGGTCGTACTTAAGAATTTGACCACGGGGGGTACAAATCCGGGATAGGACTTGAGGAATTGGCCACGGGGGGTACAAATCCGGGGGGTACAATTCCGGGGTCGGACTTAAGAATTTGACCACGGGGGGTACAAATCCGAGGTAGGACTTGAGGATTTGGTGAAGGGGGGTACAAATCCGGGGGTACAATTCCGGGGTCGGACTTAAGAAGCCAGGTTTAATTGGATTTAAATCAATTATCCAACTGTTCAGCCAACCGTGAAATGTCAGTTGAATAAAATACATAATAATTTATCCCTCCTAAAAGTTCGCTTCCGGAATTGTACCCCCCGTCCTGTAACGTCAAAATGACGTAGCGTTTTTTCTGGGGGGTACAAATCCGGGGGGTACAATTCCGGCGACCCCGTCCATAATTCGGCAAGTCGCAGGATGATGGGAGAGGGCGAAAGTGGGAACGTCTGTTTTGTTTACATTAAAATAAAACATGTGTTGCTTATACGTGATTTAAAACCACATTCTGTATATTCTGATATATGGTTTATTTAAAATCCAGCTATAATATGAAGATTGAACGAACCTTAACAATTAATGCATATATTCTGATTTTATAATTCTGAAATATTCTGATTTTTTAATTGAGGGACTTTAACAGATTCACCATTTAAAAAGCAAGAGGAATTAAATACGTCTGTTTTATTTACAATATATCATGTAGTAGTAACTAATGCCGATTTGTAATACTACAAAGCCAAGTAATGTGTAATATTAACACAATCGAATCAGCGCAGACTATAGATACAGAGAAGACTTCATTTATCATTTTAAAGGCCCCAATCTCCCAGTTTTATGTGCGGTCGATAATGGTCATAGTTTTGACCAAGAAACAACAGAGTATGTTACACTAACAGCGAATGTGTGCAACATCATCTTTTATTTTATCCTACCAAAAAGGTCCACCTTTAAATTTGGCTAATAAAAGTATACTTAATCTTGAATCTAACCAAGGCAAAGCCGTATTTACTGACGGACAACCATAAAAACGAATGTAGGGTAAAATCCTTTATATATATTAACTATTTACTAAGCTCGTAGTCTCCAAACCTAGCTCCCGTACCCGTATGAAGTGGAGCCAGGAGCTCCACGTGGAGCGTGGAGTCGTCAATAGGAGACCTTTTTCTGATTTCATCCTTACCTGTTTGTCTATTGGGTAAAAATGTAGCCTCAATCGGAGGTTTCCATAAGAAGTACCCTTTAACTGTCCAATATGTTATTTTGAACCAGGTGGTGGCTACACACGAAAGCTGTATACGTTTTTGTGTTAAATATCATGGCTTTTACTTGGGAATAAATTAAAGTGCTACAATCTGTGGTTAACCTTAAGAACTTCTTCAAACCATGCCCATATGATTAATTGCAAACAAAGTGAACTTGAGTTTGTTTTAAGATCGACGGTTAGTGCCACTGTTCCAAAAAATTCAGACCTTTATTATATTTAAGAAGTGCATTTTCTTAAAATTCTTATATACGTACTAGCAAATGTCAAAATGTATTTTAAATTACACTTTAAACATTTTATTCCGTCAAACTGTTCTACCGAGTTGTGAGTGTGAAGGAAACATTAAATATTTTCATTTGTATTTTATTTTAAGGGGCTTTTCCCCCTACAAGCCACTAGTTACTATTATAAGGTGTTCAAAATCTCACAGTCCCCTTTTTGAAATTCAATGCTGATTCAGATGGTATAATTTATTCTTTTGTTTCACAAGCCGCTCATTGTGTCGCTGAAGTGGCAAACAAGAACGATATACGAGTCGCCTTAGGAAAATATTACCGTTCCTGGGACCGTCAAGAGCCTACAGAAGAAAAACGTAATGTAAGTAATTTTGAGGGGGAATACATAATCTGTTGAGCATTATCATGTTTGTATGACTACGTACGAAAATTTACACGCACTAGATTTTAGAATTATTGATTTCAATATTATTCTCATGGGTTTTTGTATAATGGGTGCTTTGTCCCGGCGATGGGAGACAATGTAATAACTTTACTCCCGGCGGGAGACTAAGTATCGTTCTACTCACGCATTACAATTACAAGGAGTAAAATGCGACAGAATATAGTGGGAGGGGAAATAGTTATCTCTGTGTTGAGTGAATAAAGTACACCATTGTCTCACGAGTGAAAATGTTGGCGCCCGAGCTTGCGAGGCACACGCAATATTTTCTCCCATCTGTAATAATAAATACACAATCTTTAAACATCTATTTCGTTTCGATCTGCAACTAGCGCTGCATCTGAGTCGCTGGAACCATTCATGCACCATCGATCAGCGGACTGTTGCAACGCTCTTACATGCTTAATTCTTGACGTTCTCACAACTGATTGTCGTTGATGTTATTCTTATTTCATTACTCCTCTCATTAAATCAGCTGATAGCGCCTACATTCATTAGCTGCAACTAATTTGCGTGTGTGTGTTAAAATTTGAAGGCGATCTAATTTTTTTAATTATTAATTTTAATGTTATTCTTATGGGTTTACTTTGTCTCCCGCCTGGAGACAAACTAATCACTTTATTCCCGCTGGGAGACAAATTATTACTTTACTCACGCTTCACTAGGAGTAAAAGGCATCTAAACATAGCAGTTGGGGGAAAGCAAATGTTGCATTTATATGAAGATGAAGTAAAGTTCATCTCTCTCACAAACACACTCGCGCAAGTACGCACGCACACAAGCCCGCGCAGGCGGATACGGACTGCTCACCCTTGGGCGCTTGCGACAGGGACATACGGCTTGCTCCCCCTTGCCGTTATGGGATGCTTCTAGACGTGACTATAACTATATTAGTACAAACAATTGTCGTGGCGTTTTTGCGATATGGGAAGCACTATCGCAAGAAACAACAAAGATCAAACAAACAACAAAGAATAGAAATGTAAAGTATATATCTTTATTTATTTGTATTTTTGGAAACGCCTCTAATAAGATTAATAAAACATTCTTAGAAAAACTAATCTGGATAACTATATTTTAGGTGTAGCTCTCTCATATAGAAAAACCTGAGGCCTAACTCAACCCAGTTCGGCACAGCCGATGACAATAATTGGTTGTCGGTCGGCGGAGGAATCTGGTTATTTTAGAATCTGGTCCAAGTGAAAAAAGCTCGATATTCGAGTACTCGCACATCCCTAGTAAAAATACGTTTCCGCAAAAAATCTTCATCTCCCAAAACTACACATAAAAAGCTATTAATTAATAGAAATATTAGCATGAATGCTGATTACAGTCTCGTCTAGAAATATTGACAAACATTCCAACACGGCAAGGGGGAGCAATATGTTTCTGTTTCTACCTGCTAAGGGGGGCAGTCCGTATTCAGCCGCGCGCGCATCCTCTTTTCATGTGAGGACAGGATCTTACCACTCGGACTGGTATCGATTTATAAAATGTTTAAAAGCCCTTACTATTATGAGATGAGTTTAAAGATTTTCAGGTTAACGTATGGAAACAAATTGGGAAGACCTTACAATAGAAGTTTTTTCGTTTGAATAACACTGATTGTCTGGCTAATTTTTCTGTATTTATTTTACAAACGCGCAATAGTCACTCAGAGTAAATAGTTTTGTTTCGAGAAAACCTAGGCCTAACTGTTCTCGTATCCACCAATACATTAACGTTGCAGCTGAGGGAGATTGCTGTTTTTCTGCCTTAGCTTAGCATTTTTACAACAAATTGTACCTATCACAGTGGCTCAGAATAGTATGTTAAATCAACTGTGGGCCCAGTTTCTAAAGAACTAAAGTTAATTAATTTTGGGAATCGATTTAGTCCCAATATCATAAATATTATTATTAGGTTAAATACTGTTAGTTGTAGGCGTATATCCCTTCAATCCGTATATACCTACTATATTATCTACCATACAATAGATACTACTATACTATATTACCATACTATTATGTGAAAACTGTTGCATGTTTAGGTTTCAGATATTGTTTATCCACGACAGTACAACAACAAAGGATTCCCGTTCGACATTGCCCTGGTACTACTAAGTCAGAAAATAACGTTTGGTCAATATATCATGCCTGCATGTCGCGATCATGATGAAAGAACTGCTCACCTCCAGAAAGCTTCGAGAGAGTTACACGTAGGTTATTCATCGTTGGGTAGATTTTATAATTGTACCTCTATATCACTATGTATTTTATATAATTTATAAAATTAAGTTAAACTTGAAACAAACAAGCCCACAAAACTACCTACTAAAGCTACATCTTGAACACGAGATCATGGTCTTAAAAACCCAGAAAAATATATAATAATACTTGGTGTGTTCAAGTACTCGAGTATCGAGCTTTTTTCAAGCCAGGTTTACAAAACTCAATCGATCAATTTGATGGCCGTTTATTTACACATCGTGGATTGTGATTCTGATTCTGAATGTCTCCCGTGTTGTCTACCGGGAAGGTTCCCTAAAATATCAACCTAATTTTCTTGGTCAATTATTAAAATAGAGTAAGTTTGTAATTTAATTTTATAGTTTCTAAGTATGAGCAGTGCCTGCCTGAGAGGTGTGCGACGTATGCAGCCGCACACTCGAGCCTTTTGGATGTGCATAAAATTAACCAATCATTGGAAGGAAAAGGCAGACTTTAAGAATTAACGTAAATGTTGGGTAAAATTAACTATGTTCAAAAACTAGTTTAGTTGTACTTCAAGGAAAACCCGACTACCCACCTCGATGAGTTTCGAAGTACGATGGACTTTTAACCCAAGGTCCGAGGTCACTAGAGTAGTCGTTTGCCCGTAATGCGAGAAGAGTTGTGTCTCAACTTCCTGTCTTGTACTTGCTATATAATTATAAACATCATTGTAACGTAACGTGGAAGCTTCCATTAGTTTACTTAACAAATATTGGTTTAAAGTACAAGAAAGATTTGAAACTATTATTAAGTCAATGAATAACTAATCAAATGAGATGTTTGAATTTCATGTGTTCTAAAAGCCGCAAAAGTGCACAAAAAATGTGTTTTTAGACCTCAAATTTCAATATTTTGCTGAGGGCGTGAGGGCCCCGGACCCCCCCCCCCCCGTACTTGGGTGGTATTCATTGCTATACCTGGTATAATAGGGGCATAAAATGTAACTCTTGCACCCTTGCAATTTTCGCCTCAGGCCGGACCTGAAAAGATAAATCAAATTAATACTGTCAGATGCAAGATCTTCCTAATGATCTATTCCAATAGCCTAAATAATAAACTACTTAACAAACTATTTCCACCTTTGATGGTAGCCTTAGGTACCAATGATGCTGATTGTTGAGCAATACGCGTTTCGCGTCAATGACACCATCAGCGTCATTGAGACCTAAGGCTACCATCAAACGTAAAAAATTGATTGATTGATATAGGTGTCTAGGCTTCAATTTCTAACTAAATAATAGTTTTCAAACATTATTGTACTTTTATTTTTAGGTTGTTGGCTGGGGGAAGGTAGGCTCTGCATTAAACGCGCCTTCAAGTGAAACCCTTCTTCATAACACAATAACTGCATTATCCGAGGACGAATGTAACAAATTTGCTCCTTTTTTCCTGTTGGACAAGTTTTGCGCTTATAAAAGCAATGCAGGTAAAACACATAATAGCCTACAAAAATATTTACTATAGAGGCTATCATGAGGCATGGCTCATGGCTTTCAATTAAAAAAGTTATAAGATGTTGCCTTGTTTCTTTGGTATTCTAGCTTCTAGCAACATCGTCTTTCTTGCGGTGACCTTAGTGCTCGGTATATAGTAATTCATAAATGTAGTCCAAGCAACGAATGCTCAAAAACAGGTATATAGAGAAAAATGTATGGAACAGATTTTTTCACTGCACCTTTGTTTGGACTATAGTTAGGAAGTGTATTGTCAGGAAAAGCAACAATGTTATATTTATTTTTAAATTTCCTTAATGTTAGGTTTAAGACATTAAATTATAAATAATTCCCAAATATAGGCTCTGTCGGTTAACCTGTTTCTCCTTGGATAACGCACCAAAAATGGAATTTTTTGCCTATCTTTGCAATTAAAACTTCTGTAACTCGCAAAGTTAACATACAATGTTTTTCATTCTTCGGCACAAGGTATCTCGATCATAATAATTAACATAATACCCCCGTTGTAGCAGACCTGCATACTCAGCGAATTTCAAATGCAAAACAACATATTTCAATCCAACATAGCGAGATTTGACATGTTTTGATAAGCTCCATAAGAATAACATGGTGAATGAGTATGCAGATTTTCTGCTACAGGTATATTAAAAATGAGTGGTTTTAATTCAATATTTTGTAGATCTGAACTAGAAGAAACCATTTACCAAGTTTTATCAAGATATGTTGAGAAATAACCGAGATATAGAATTTTACTTATTTCCCATAAGGTTAACATTGGGACAACATACTGTGTTTACCACTTTCAATGTCTCGGTAACCAATGGACATAGAGCAGTAATTAAAAATACCCCCGTTGCAGCAGACCTGCATACTCAGCGAATTTCAAATGCAAAATAACATATTTTAATCCAATATAGCGAGATTCGACATGTTTTGGTAAGCTCCATAAGAATAACATGGGGAATGAGTATGCAGGTTTGCTGCTACAGGTATATTAAAACTGGCTGGTTACAATTCAATATTTAGTAGATCTGAGCTAGAAGAAGCTATTTACCAAGTTTTATCAAGATATGTTGACAAATAAGCGAGATATAGAATTTTACTTATTTCCCATAAGGTTAACATTGGGACAACGTACTGTGTTTACCACTTTCAATATCTTGGCAACCAATGGACATAGAGCAATGATTCAAATTACCAAATTGTTTGTTTTTTCGAGCTGAATTCAATGGTGCCAACAAAAATTTATTTTTCTATATAAAAAACTCAAAAAACACATTTTTGGGGGGGTTTATCCCCCTTTACCCCCCCTTCCAATGGTCCGATCGGGCTGGTTTACGAACTCGTCCGAATAATGACTACTTTACACGTCTGTGCCAAATTTCATTCCAATCGGACCATTTTTGCGAGCGCTATCGTGCTCACAGACACATATATATATATATATATATATAGATATATATATATATATAAAATTTTGAACGAATAGTGTTTTTGGCTTCTGGGGGCCCCAAAACTAAAAGTTATAGTGGTCCCGGGCTTAGATCTTACCATGAGACCTACGGTAATAGCTTCTTCCCTATAGGGGAAATTCGCTAATACTAAATTGTTTGTTTTTTGAGCTGAATTCAATGGCACCAACAAAAGTTCAAAAAATTTTATTTTCCTATGTAAAGAATCTCAAAAACCCCATTTTTAGGGGGGTTTATCCCCCTTTAACCCCCTTTCTGGTGGTCCGATCGGGCTGGTTCACGAACTCGTCCGATTGGTGACCACTTTACATGTCTGTACCAAATTTCATAAAGATTGGGCCATTTTTGCGGCCGCTATCGTGCTAACAGACACACACACACACACACACACACACACACACACACACACACACACATATATATATATATATATATATATCTACTATATATTTGTCAAATACCACTCAGTGGAAACATCGTACAGCCCAAACTACTTGACCTAGAACCTTAAAACTGTGCATGGATGTTCCTCTTAGGGCGTAGACATCCGCTAACAACGGATTTTACAAAATTCGTAGTATAAAGGAGTTTTTGGCGAGGCCGAAGTTTTCAAATTTTCCCATTTAAAAGTATGTTGGACGATTTTTGTTTACATTTTTAATGTTCATAAAACTATCAGCTGGCAGTTAGCTTCGGAAATGTATACGTTGATACAGATGATAATAAATTGATTTCTTTGATGTTGGCTTCATTGATTTTTGTTGATTTGTTTCAAGGCATAATTATGTACTATATAAAACAGTTAAGTGGCACCATCTATATTTCGGTAGCGGGAGTTATCGTTTTTCCTGGAGGCGTTCCTAATTATTTTTTTATTACATCTAGGCCTGTCCGATGATTTGGTGTATACTGCCTTTTGTGGCTGAGTCTTGAGACTAAATCCCGGTAAGAAGAAAAGAACACTGATTTTTCAGTCACAAACAGAATGTGCTGAAATGATATGATTGTTTGATCTATTTATGTAAAAATTTATAAATTATTATACAAATTCCTGATTGTAAGTTATATTTATACTATCTTTTCTACTATATTTTTGTCAAATACCACTGAACTATCGACCTATCATTGTATAGCCAAAACGACTTAACCTAGAACCTTGAAAATTTGCATGGTCGTTGCTTACAGAGTGTTGGCATTCACCAAGAACGGATTTTTTTAATTCGAGGTTTTTAGAGGTTTTTGGTGGAGCTGAAGCTTTGAAAATGCCCCATGTTAATGTAATGGATGATCTTTTGTTTAAATTTCAAATTTTATCAAATCAAGCATATTAGCTTCACAAACGGATACGTTGTTACAGCTGATTTATAATTTGATTCCTTTTATCATGGTTTTACGGTTGTTTTGATGATTTTGTTAGGTTATTCGTACTATATAAAAGTTACATTTGGTTAAGTTTCGTACCTTATACGTTTAATCATAAGCTCATTATGTGGTACCATCTTTTTAGGCAGTGGGAGCTATAGTTATTTCCTTAGGCCGGTCTTTATGTTTTGAATTACAATCATGCCAGTTACAATAATTTGGCAAATATATTTTTCATCTAATTCGACGGTGTCCCGGCTTTTCACGGAAAAATAAATGCTGCAATCAGTGGTTGATCAAAAATTAATTCCACCCGCCCATATTTTAAGTTAAAAACTAAGTGAATCGAGTTTGAAATACTGCCCACGGATAGCACCATAACTGTTTCTAACATTCAGCCCTTTACTGTACTTAATTGATGCCCTACTAGACAATCCAGGGACGTATTGGTAAATCTACAAAGAAGTACCTTAAAATCGACAGACTTGGTGTTAAAATCGGTCTGGCCGTTTTCGAGTTATAATGGTGAAAAGAAAACCTTCACTGTCTACTGTGGTACCCTACATCCTACTGTGGTATCTACGTTTTATCCTACATTCCGCCATAAAACAAACATATCTCTACATGACATATTCCTTGATATAAATATTTTCTATTCAGTCCTCTAGATTCTTCATATCAAGGTTAGACGATAATTTTTATCGTGAGTGAAGCCACGGGTTCTGCTAGTATATATATATATGTATACCAAAATGGACGAACATTGTTTTCGGGCTCTAGGGACCTCAAAACGAAAAAATAACATGGTCCTGGGCTTTAAGTCTTACCATGCCGCCTACGGTAATAGCTACTTCCCTATAGGGGGAAATTCTCTAAAAGCAATATACAAGAAATCTACTATATATTTGTCAAATACCACTCAGTGGAAACATCGTACAGCCCAAACTACTTGACCTAGAACCTTGAAACTTTGCATGGATGTTCCTCTTAGGGCGTAGACATCCGCTAAGAACGGATTTTACAAAATTCGTAGTATAAAGGGGTTTTTGGCGAGGCCGAAGTTTTCAAATTTTCCCATTTAAAAGTATGTTGGACGATTTTTGTTTACATTTTTAATGTTCATAAAACAATCAGCTGGTAGTTAGCTTCGGAAATGTATACGTTGATACAGATGATATTAAATTGATTTCTTTGATCATGGCTTCATTGATTTTTGTTGATTTGTTTCAAAGACATAATTATGTACTATATAAAAGTTACATTTAGTTTAGATAAAATCCACCATTAATTAGTTAAGTGGCACCATCTATATTTCGGTAGCGGGAGTTACGCAGTTTTAAACGTGAAGAGCATACTGCCTTTTGTGGCTGAGACTAAATCCCGGTAAGATGGAAAGAAAAACGAACAGTGGTTTTACAGTCACAACGAGATTGTGCTGAAATGATATGATTCTTTGATCTACTTATGTAAAAATTTATAAATTATACAAATCCCTGATTGTAAGTTATATTTATACTATCTTTTCTACTGTATTTTTGTCAAATACCACTGACCTATCCTATGTACAGCCAAAACTACTTAACGTAGAACCTTGAAAATTTGCATGGCCGTTCCTTACAGAGTGTTGACATTCACCAAGAACGGATTTTTTTAATTCGAGGTTTTTAGAGGTTTTTCGTGGAGCTGAAGCTTTGAAAATGCCCCATGTTAATGTAATGGATGATCTTTTGTTTAAATTTCCAATTTTATTCAATCAAGCATATAGCTTCACAAACGGATACGTTATTACAGCTGATTTATAATTTGATTCCTTTTATCATGGTTTTATGGTTGTTTTGATGATTTTGTTAGGTTATTCGTACTATATAAAAGTTACATTTGGTTTAGGTTCGTAGTTTATACGTTCAATCATAAGCTCATTATGTGGTACCATCTTTTTAGGCAGTGGGAGCTATAGTTATTTCCTTAGGCCGTCCTTCATGTTTTTAATTACAATCATGCCAGTTACAATAATTTGGCAAATTCCTTTTTAATCTAATTCGACGGTGTCCCGGCTTTTCACGGAAAAATAAATGCTGCAATCAGTGGTTGATCTTAAATTATTCCTACCCGTCCATATTTTAAGTTAAAAACTAAGTGAATCGAGTTTGAAATACTGCCCACGGATAGCACCATAACTGTTTCGAACATTCAGCCCTTTACTGTACTTAATTGATGCCCTACTAGGCAATCCAGGGACGTAATGGTAAATCTACAAGGAAGTACCTTAAAATCGACACATTTGGTGTTAAAATCGGTCCGGCCGTTTTCGAGTTATAACGGTGAAAAGAAAACCTTCACTATCTACTGTGGTATCCTACATCCTACTGTGGTATCTTCATTTTATCCTACATTCTGCCATAAAACAAACATATCTCTACATGACATATTCCTTGATATAAATATTTTCTATTCAGTCCTCTAGATTCTTCATATCAAGGTTAGACGATAATTTTTATCGTGAGCGAAGCCACGGGTTCTGCTAGTCTACTATATATTTGTCAAATACCACTCAGTGGAAACATCGTAGAGCCTAAACTACTTGACCTAGAACCTTGAAACTTTGCATGGATGTTCCTCTTAGGGCGTAGGCATCCGCTAAGAACGGATTTTACAAAATTCGTAGTATAAAGTGGTTTTCGGCGAGGCCAAAGTTTTCAAATTTTCCCATTTAAAAGTATGTTGGACGATTTTTGTTTACATTTTTAATGTTCTTAAAACTATCAGCTGGTAGTTAGCTTCGGAAATGTATACGTTGACAGATGGTAATAAATTGATTTCTTTGATCATGGCTTCATTGATTTTTGTTGATTTGTTTCAAGGACATAATTATGTACTATATAAAAGAGTTAAGTAGCACCATCTATATTTCGGTAGCGGGAGTTATCGTTTTTCCTGGAGGCGTTCCTAATAATTTTTTATTACATCTATGCCTGTCCGATGATTTGGTGTTTCGTATAATTCGACGTATGCAGATTTAAACGTGAAGAGCATACTGCCTTTTGTGGCTGAGTCTTGAGACTAAATCCCGGTAAGAAGAAAAGAACATTGATTTTTCAGTCACAAACAGAATGTGCTGAAATGATATGATTGTTTGATCTATTTATGTAAAAATTTATAAATTATTATACAAATTCCTGATTGTAAGTTATATTTATACTATCTTTTCTACTATATTTTTGTCAAATACCACTGAACTATCGACCTATCATTGTATAGCCAAAACGACTTAACCTAGAACCTTGAAAATTTGCATGGACGTTCCTTACAGAGTGTTGGCATTCACCAAGAACTGATTTTTTTAATTCGAGGTTTTTAGAGGTTTTTGGTGGAGCTGAAGCTTTGAAAATGCCCCATGTTAACGTAATGGATGATCTTTTGTTTAAATTTCAAATTTTATTAAGCCAAAAAAGAATATTCCGCCCATAATAAAAACTAACGGCCATTGGGCTAAAAGTGATGATGAAAAATCTTGTGTTTTTGCCGAACATTTTCGAAACGTTTTTAAACCTGTATCTAATTTTGTGAGTCCTGAAATAATAGAATATCTTGAATCTCCTGATCAATTAACATTACCAATCACTCCATTCAGACCATCAGAAGTGAGGAAAGTTATAACATCACAACTGAATGCAGATAAAGCACCTGGCTATGATTTAATTACAGGCAAATTGTTAAAAGAGCTGTCAAGAAAAGGGTTCATCCTATTGACGTTCATATTTAATGCCATTCTACGTCTGCAGTATTTTCCGACCCAATGGAAAATTTCACAAATTGTAGTGGTGCCTAAGCCGGGGAAACCTCCTCACGAAGCTTCCTCTTATAGACCTATTAGTCTTCTTCCAGTACCTTCAAAAGTTTTTGAAAAGCTCCTCCTCTTAAGATTGATGCCTATTGTAAATGAAAAAGAGTTAATTCCTCCCCATCAGTTTGGCTTCAGACAAAAACACTCAACTATTGAGCAAGTGCATCGGCTTGTAAACAAAATAGAACAAACTCTTCAAACCAAAAAATATTGTTCGGCAGTGTTTTTAGACATTAGTCAGGCCTTTGACAAAGTCTGGTACCCCGGTTTATTCTATAAACTTAAATCGTCTCTTCCCCATACTTTTTATAATATATTAAAATCTTACTTGTCTGGCAGGTATTTTCAAGTCAAACTTCGTGGTTCATATACTGATTACCATAAAATTGAATCTGGAGTTCCCCAAGGGAGTGTTTTAGGACCTCTGCTTTATGTTTTGTTTACATCAGACCTTCCAATAAGCCCTGGTGTATCTGTCGCAACCTTTGCAGATGACACGGCTCTGTTAGCGTCACACGAAGATCCAGTGACTGCGTCTAGCCTAGTTCAAACTAACTTGAACGAACTTTCAGGCTGGTTAAATAGAAACAAAATTAAAGTAAATGAATCAAAATCAGCCCACGTAACCTTTACTCTCAACAAATCTTCTTGCCCTCCTGTTGTTTTAAACAATATCCAAATTCCACAATCCGAACACGTTAAGTATCTTGGTATGTATCTGGACAGCCGTTTGACTTGGCACACGCACATATGGATGAAACGACAACACCTTAATTTAAAATTCAACAAAATGTTTTGGCTACTATCTTCAAAATCTCATCTGTCTACTGAAAACAAATTATTAATATATAAAACTATCTTGAAACCAGTGTGGACTTATGGGATACAGCTTTGGGGATCTGCATCCAACTCCAACATTGAAATATTGCAGAGATTCCAATCTAAAGCCCTTCGCAAAATTCTCAGTGCTCCCTGGTATGTCACAAATGAAGTGATTCATAATGATACCAGAATCCCAAAAGTAAAAGATGAAATATCCAAATTTAGTTCGAAATATTTAAATAAATTAGAAGAGCATGTTAATTTCCTTGCGGTGAACTTGTTGGACAATAGCGAGAATGTCTACAGACTTTCAAGGAATAACGTCCTGGACTTACCTTCAAGGCTTGATTAAATTATAATCGTGCATTGTCATCGCAGTCTGTTTGTGCCGCAGGGCAACAGGACTTATTATGGTGTAAAAAAAATGTCAGAATATTTACTTATTGTTCATTATTAAACGTATGTAACAGATTGTAAATAAATGTTGGTCAAAAAAAAAAAAATTTATTAAATCAAGCATATTAGCTTCACAAACGGATACGTTGTTACAGCTGATTTATAATTTGATTCCTTTTATCATGGTTTTATGGTTGTTTTGATGATTTTGTTAGGTTATTCGTACTATATAAAAGTTACATTTGGTTAAGTTTCGTACCTTATACGTTTAATCATAAGCTCATTATATGGTACCATCTTTTTAGGCAGCGGGAGCTATAGTTATTTCCTTAGGCCGGCCTTTATGTTTTTAATTACAATCATGTCAGTTACAATAATTTGGCAAATACCTTTTGCATCTAATCGACGGTGTCCCGGCTTTTCACGGGAAAATAAATGCTGCAATCAGTGGTTGATCTTAAATTATTACTTCCCGCCTATATTTTAAGTTAAAAACTAAGTGAATCGAGTTTGAAATACTGCCCACGGATAGCACCATAACTGTTTCGAACATTCAGCCCTTTACTGTACTTAATTGATGCCCTACTAGGCAATCCAGGGACGTATTGGTAAATATACAAAGAAGTACCTTAAAATCGACACATTTGGTGTTAAAATCGGTACGGCCGTTTTCGAGCTATAACGGTGAAAAGAAAACCTTCACTGTCTACTGTGGTATCCTACATCCTACTGTGGTATCTACATTTTATCCTACATTCCGCCATTAAACAAACATATCTCTCCATGACATATTCCTTGATATAAATATTTTGTATTCAGACCTCTAGATTCTTCATATCAAGGTTAGACGATAATTTTTATCGTGAGCGAAGCCAAGGGTTCTGCTAGTATTTTTATAGAATTTAAATTAAAATTTCCGCAAACCTCATTTGAAAAGTACGATTGTAATAGTAGTAGCACTCACGATTTAAATTTTATAAATTATGCCATATTTTAACCTAGTCAAATCCGATTAAAAATTGTCCGAGAAGCTATAAAAATTTGCACTGTTGTTTGTCAGACAAATTCAATTTTTTGATCGTTATTTTTTGTAAGAATTTATCGTTTTGAAAGTAATGGCATGTAGGACCTTCGTTTTTAGCTTGTAACCATTGCTCGGAAAGTTTTTCGGATTTGACTAGGTTAAAATATGGCAAAATTTAAATCGTGAGCACTACTACTATTGAAAAATGAAATGAAATGAAGTGAAAAATTTGTTTATTTCAGGAAAACAAAATATTGACATAAATAAATAAAACATGAAATGTTCCCCACATGAGCTTAAGCTTGTGGGTGGGGAAAGAGTTCCTTCAGTTCAGTCTAAATGTCTTGCTTCAAAGATTTTTCACTTGTTCACTCGACAATATACAGCAAAATAAAAATTTAAAAAATCCAATAAAATAATAAATATTAAAAAAATAATTTATGCATGCATGCACACCATGAGTCAGGCTAGGCAATCTCATTTACAATGGATAATTAATATAAATAACAGAGACGTCTGGACACAACGACAACCGCACATACCCCCTCCCCACTCAACCACACATTCACACATTCACTCGCACACACATACACACCAGTCAGATTCATCCCCACTCACACCAGCCACGCACAAACTATGGAATGTGACGGAGGAGAACTGTTCAGGAAATCATCTATACTGGTTTTCCCTGCCAATTTTCAAAATCCATATATTTATACATTCTTTTGAATTTTGTAAGAACTGCAGGGTTCTAGATTTTTCAAATAGTGAGGAAATTTAGAAAAAACGTAGTTAGATATGAAATGAGAAGAGGTCAATGTGATGCTTTTAATTAGTTTAGGGGGATGTATTCCGACATTTACTGACGATCTTGTTAAATAGAGATGAGCTATTTCTTCAGACTGTCTTTATTTCAAAAAATGTATATATCAAAGATCTAAAATAGAGTTGAGAAATGCTAAACACTTTGAATTCTTCAAAAAGTAGGTGGGTTGGAAACATACGATTCTTTTGAAGAGCAGCCTTAATAATTCATTTTTGTGATATTTCAAGTGAATTGACTATACTTTGATAGCAGCCGCCCCAAGCAAGATTACCGTATAATAATAATAATACGTTTATTTATCCATAAATAATACATTACACAGAACGTACAAACAATACAAAGCCATAACAACTAAATAGTGTACCAAATACATAAATACAATAAAGTACATATAAATAAATAAATAAAATCAATACATAAATTAGAATAAATAACATTTTCAGATGTATTCTATTAAAAGAGATACTTATATCGTATTGAAGAAGCGATTGAATAAAGGCATGATAAACAGTCCGCAGCAAATCTGGAGTAAGAATTCTACCAAGCGAAGAAAAAATGAATATAAATTTCCGCAATTTGCTGTTTAGATACGTAATGTGAGCAGCCCATTTACGTCTCATATCAAACACCACCCCTAAATATTTGTACTCCGACACAACCTCAACACATTCACACGCCATACATCCTTGCATGTCGCCACATGAATGCAAGCGTAAATCATAGTTGTTAGGATCTTGGTCGGCTCTAATAGAAATAGGCAAACATTTGGTCTTGGATAAATTAACTGTTAGCCAACTTTGATCGAACCATCGCTTGTCGGCGAGCAAGTCATTCCCCGCAAGACGGAAGGCCTCCTCCCAGCTATCGCCCTCAAACAGCAAGGCTGTGTCGTCTGCGTATAGGAAGATCTGCCCCTTAAGTAAATTTAGTTTACCCAAATTGTTGATAAAAATCAAGAAGAGGAAGGGTCCTAGAGAGCTGCCCTGCAAGACACCGTAATCAATTCTCCTACTTGAGCTTTCATGACCTCCGATTGAAACTATTTTAAATCTATCACAAAGATAGCTCTTGAACCAGTTAGCACCTCTGACTCCCTTAAGGTCAAGTTTTGTGATTAATAAATTCCTATCAACCGTGTCAAAAGCTTTGTCTAGATCGATAAATATCAACAAGGGGTTTTTATTGCGTTCAATAGTGTTATGAATGTCTTTTGTCAACAGAAATAAATCGTCATTTAATTTTTTGTCTTTTCTAAAACCATATTGATTTTTTAATAAAATATTGTTTACAAACAATCGTACTTTTCATATGAGGTTTGAGGAAATTTAAATTTAAATTTTACTAAAATTATTTTGTTTTAAAATAACTAGCAGATATACCCGCAGCTTCGCCCGCTGAAAAAATGACTAATTTTTAATCAACTCATATTATGCTATGAGCAATTTTTAGGAATAGTTATAAAATTGACTGATTTGGGTTGCGGGCCATTGGCGCACAATTACACCCTTATGTAGTTAGTAGTTCCACTCTAGATTGAAGTGAGAAGGTGTAACGTTTCCTCTAAAAATGTTCCCTCATGATTAGCAAATAGTATGAATTAGCTTTCTCCCATTTGCCAATACAGAGAATGAGAAATAAACCGGGATATAAAACAAAAATTAGGCTAAGGGCGGCTTTTCGACTTAACATCGACATGAATTTAGAACTTTTTTGAAAATATGCCGAAAACTGTAAGAAAAAGTAGACTGTAGGCCTAAGCGCCTTGGCCAAAAACATATTTCACAAACCTTTCTCAATCACATTGAAGATGGGGTCTCTAACCTATCGTTAAGGCAAAATTATTGTTGTAATGTATATTTTTGAAATTTAAATCTTCATCACCTAATTAATTTTAATTTTGAAACTCCGTTTCTAGTGGATATACATATACTCGAAATTAAATGAAATGTCTTACTTTTTCTATCCCCGGAAAATATTGTATAGGCTTTCCACCCATGGTTTCAAAAACTGAAATAGCCGCCATTTTGAATTTTACAATAAACTCTATCTTAGCTATCAGAGAGAGACAATTTTAATTTTAAATCTAGTGCCTATAAAGAACGTCTAAAAGGTTGCAATAACCCTAATAACCCTAATTTATTAGGACCTTTTCGACATTGCATATATCTATTAGTTCAATTATGTGCCTAAACCAATCATCCTTACGCAAAACGTTAGGATTCTCCTCAATCTCTAGTTTGTGTCAAGTTTCATGACCCAAACTCTTGTAGTTCATGAGAAAATAAGCTATGAAAGCTAAAAATGGCCGCCATTTTGAATTTCATAATACACCTCATTCAAACCCTTTGAGAGAAAATTTTGCAAAATCCTTTCTTAGTACACATCTAGAGCCTGTAAAGAATATTTGTGCCAAGTTTCATTGTTCTAAGTCTTATACCGGGAGCATGACAATGAGGAGTATGGTGTGGGTCTACCGTAACTGGAACATCTGTTTCAGAGTCAACTGTTCAGCGAGGTGATAGTGGTGGAGGAGTGACCGCTGTGTATGAAGACGGACTCCATTATGTTGTCGGCATTGTGAGTATAAGACTCAATGACACTGCGTTCTTTACAAATATTACTTGGAAAACCCATTTTGACTGGTTAGAATATGAATTAAGCGAGTTTAAAAATTATAGTTGATTTTTAATAATAAATACTAATTTGTTAATTGTGTTTTTATTGTTATTCCTTTTTTCTTGGTTTTCCCTCTGATGTGTTCAGTAGAAAACGGAGGGGGCGCGCTAACGTCTACCAGCGTCAAGTCTACCTGCATTAAACTCTACTATTTTTGAGTGGTAGAGCTTGTCCAGGCCGGCCCCGCCAAACTCCACCACCTCGGAATGCGGTGAGGGATGTGGTATAGCTTGACGCTGGTGGTGGACCTTGTCGCCAGCGGTCTACTCACAAAAGTGGGAGAGTTTTGAGGGCTCGGCTCGTCAAGCTATACCACTTTCTGAGTATAGTTTAATAAAATTCTTCTACCCAAACCTTTCTCCACATGAGCGGTTCAAAATAGGCATAGTTAGGTAAGTAATTCTCTTGTACTGTATAAAGTTATCTAAAGCTTTCATGGATGATCAAAAAGTTGTATGATTTTTACTTTCTCCTCACTTTACGTAATAAATGGAGAAAGTAATGTTTTCGTCAACATTTTCGAATTTGAGTTGTTAGTGGATATATTCGTTTTAGTGCTCCCTGAATCCAAAATAGTAGTTTATGCAACGATTGTATTATGAATATCTCCGTTATTTACTGACTGATTTTGATAAAATTTGGTACGTGTTTGTGTGATAATTAATTGTTAATTTGTTTTATTTCACTATATACGTTTTCTGGGTTAAAATTACTTTAAGGGAGAAAGTATGTGTCAGTTTCCTGATACCGTTTATTGTAATGCAGGGATTCCATTGTAACGGGTGTTACACTTTGGACCCTTTGGACTTAATTTACATATAAAAGGAATGATTTAATCTGAAATATGAAACTGACTCTAAAAAGATCTCATCAATATTCGTCATATGTTACAGTTAAAATTTGTTGTTACTTGTTGGTTAGCCTTAAACTTGGAAAAAAGGGGCGTAACGGGTGTTACTGAAAATGGACAGTGAAGTTGGACCTCATGAATGATGTTTTGCTACCAAAATTGATTTTAATCGTTAGTCTATTTTCTCGGGTACCATTATTTTTAGCAAACGTTCAAATTGTTATCCTACATCAATATTTAAAAAGGTTAAATAGATAAAAAAATGAAGCCTACCGTACTTTAAATAAAACCTATTAATGTACTATTGATAACTAATCACTTGAGTCAGAAATTACTTATTTCTAGACTTTCAAGGAAATTCTAGGAGCCGATTTTTAGGTAGTTGAGCAAACAAGAGAACTGATCAATGCCTAAGACAGTGCCCTAACCTCGGTAGGCAATTCCACGCCACTCTCCGGTCAACGAAACGCCGCGAGATATAGGATGTAAGATGTATTCTTACAATATTGTTCATATACAGTATAAGAGAGTAGGATTTATTCGTTTTTATTTTTAATGTGAAGAAATTAATTTACCAAACAGGATACTAAATAATGGTTTAAATACCTGCTTCGAAGTAATCCAAATAAGTTGCCGTGGCGACTAGTTTCGGTTCTCAATAGTGAACCATCATCGGGCCATTACAAGGAGTCTTCATTTACTTCAATTGAAGGTCGTCATGGTTCTTTAAAAAATACACAATCACACACGGACACGGACACATTATTACGATACGAAAAATATTTAAAACATTAAACAAAGAGTTCACGGACAGGAGCGACGCGACCAGGCGGAAGTAAGTTCGTCTATAGACTCTTACTTACTTCTATAGTCTATAGACGAACTTACTTCCGCCTGGTCGCGTCGCTCCTGTCCGTGAACTCTTTGTTTAATGTTTTAAATATTTTTCGTATCGTAATAATGTGTCCGTGTCCGTGTGTGATTGTGTATTTTTTAAAGTCCTACCCCGGATTTGTACCCCCCGGATTTGTACCCCCTGTACTGAAATCCATTCTGATCGACCATGGAAATACGGCTTACTGTCCTTTATTGGTTGAATCAATACAATTAATTCCTAAAGGTGAATAAAATTTCAAGTAAAATAGCTGACTGGAATAAACATTGCAAGCGAAGCTACTTCCAATTAATGAGTAAAATGGAAACACTCCTTTACTTCATACAGCTTATCATTTGTTGAAATTGGATTGTACATACAAAAACATTTGTCGGAGGTGTTGTACGAAAATATTTTGGAAATTTATTTGTGATACCGTCTGATTAAAACTGAAATTAACTCGAATCTAAGGTAAAAATTAATTAACTCCTAATATTATCTCACTATGTAATATAACTCAAATTTAAGCTTTATTTGTTTTAGCGAATTTCCCCTATAGGGAAGAAGCTATTACCGTAGGTCTCATGGTAAGACCTAAGCCCGAGACCATGATAACTTTTCGTTTTGGGGCCACCAGAAGCAAAAACACCATTCGTTCGAATTTATATATATATATCTATCTATCTATCTATCTATATATATATATGTGTCTGTGAGCACGATAGCGGCCGTAAATATGGTCCGATCTTAATGAAATTTGGTACAGACATGTAAAGTGGTAAGCGATTGGACAAGTTCGTAAACCAGCCCGATCGGACCATCGGAAGGGGGGGTAAAGGGGGATAAACCCCCCCAAAAATGGGTTTTTTTGGGTTTTTACATAGAAAAATCAAATTAATCAAATTTTTGTTGGCACCATTGGATTCGCCTCAAAAAAACAAACAATTTAGTATTTTGAATCATTGCTCTATGTCCATTGGTTACCGAGATATTGAAAGTGGTAAACACAGTACGTTGTCCCAATGTTAACCTTATGGGGAATAAGTAAAATTCTATATCTCGCTCATTTCTCAACATATCTTAATTAAACTTGGTTTGTGGCTTCATCTAGATGAGATCTAATGTATTTTAGTCTAAAATCCCCAATATTTCAATTTTTTATGGCAGCAAACCTGCATACTCATTTCCCATGTTATCCTTATGGGAAATAAAAAAATCCTATATCTTCCTTATTTCTTAACGCATCTTGATAAAACTTTGTATGTGGCTTCATCTAGTTGAAATATACTGGATTATGGCCTAAAATACCCTATTTTTACATTTTCATGGCAGCAAACCTACATACTCATTCTCCATGTTAACCTTATGGGTAGTAAAAAAAGTTGTGTAGTTTGCTCATTTCTCAAAATATCCTGATAAGAACTGGCACGGCGCTTCATACAGTTAATATCTACTTGATTATGGCTTAAAATGCCCAAATCATCAAATTCCTGAGGCAGCAAACCTGTGTACTCTCTTTCCCAATGTTAACCTTATGAGAGGTAAATAAAATTAGATAGCTTTCTTATTCCTCAACATATCTTGATAAAACATGTTATGTGGCTTCATATAGTTTAGATGTATTGGATTGTAGCCTATGATACCTCATTTTCAAATTTCTGTAGCAGCGAACCTGCACTTTTCCATACTAATCTTATGGAGAATAATTTATTTTTGAATAGCAATTGTGGGCATTTGGCAAGTCACAGGATGAGGGAAAAGGGCTCAAATTAAATGTTTTAATGTCAGGGACTCAGGAAAAGTACTGTAATTTCTTAAAGTTTGCTAGAAAACAAAAAATAACATAAAATAACTACCATTTAAGTAGCATTGGGATCTAAAACGTCTGCTTTGTTTATATTAAATCATATGAGCGATAGTTTGATTCAAAGCCATATGGTGGATACAGACATATGGCTTATTTAAAGGCCAGATAACTAAATATGTCAAATAAATGTACTATAGTGAATACAGACTTTTACTGATGATGTTTATGAAATTTTTACTTAAACTTAAACAGCTGGTCATTTTCCCATTTGATTAAATTGTAAAAGCCAGCTGCAATTATATATATATATATATATATATATATATATATATATATATCTTCCTTATTAGCGAATTTCCCCTATAGGGAAGAAGCTATTACCGTAGGTCTCATGGTAAGACCTAAGCCCCAGACCATGATAACTTTTCGTTTTGCAACCCCCAGAAGCAAAAAACACCATTCGTTTGAATTTTTAGATATATATATATATATATATATATATATATATCTATATATCTATATATATATCTATATATATGTGTGTCTGTTAGCACGATAGCGGCCGTAAAAATGGTCCGATCTTGATGAAATTTGGTACAGACATGTAAAGTGGTAATCGATTGGACGAGTTCGTGAATCAGCCCGATCGGACCACCGGAAGGGGGGGTAAAGGGGGATATACCCCCCCAAAAATGGGTTTTTTGATCATTTTACATAGAAAAATAAAATTTATCAAATTTTTGTTGGCACCATTGAATTCAGCTCAAAAAAAACAAACAATTTAGTACTTTGAATCACTGCTCTATGTCCATTGGTTACCGAGATATTGAAAGTGGTAAACACAGTACGTTGTCCCAATGTTAACCTTATGGGAAATAAGTAAAATGCTATACCTCGTTTATTTCTTAACATATCTTGATAAAACTTGGTAAATGGCTTCTTCTAGATCAGATCTACTAAATATTGAATTAAAACCAACAAGTTTAAACATACCTGTAGCAGCAAACCTGAATACTCATTCCCCATGTTAATCTTATGGAGCTTACAAAAACATGTCAAATCTCGCTATGTTAGATTAAAATATATTGTTTTGCATTTGAAATTCGCTGAGTATGCAGGTCTGCTGCAACGGGGGTATTTTATGTTCCTCAAGATTAGGAGTTTATTGCTATATGAATTGTGATTTGTAATCTGAAAATTTTTGCAGATTTTTTCAATACTTGTGACTTTTTTAAGTACGACAATTCAGGGTCGTAATTAAGAATTTGACCACGGGGGGTACAAATCCGGGGGGTACAAATCCGGGATAGGACTTGAGGAATTGGCCACGGGGGGTACAAATCCGGGGGGTACAATTCCGGGGTCGGACTTAAGAATTTGACCACGGGGGGTACAAATCCCGGGGGGTACAAATCCGAGATAGGACTTGAGGATTTGGTGACGGGGGGTACAAATCCGGGGGGTACAATTCCGGGGTCGGACTTAAGAAGCCAGGTTTAATTGGATTTAAATCAATTATCCAACTGTTCAGCCAACCGTGAAATGTCAGTTGAATAAAATACATAATAATTTATCCCTCCTAAAAGTTCGCTTCCGGAATTGTACCCCCCGTCCTGTAACGTCAAAATGACGTAGCGTTTTTTCTGGGGGGTACAAATCCGGGGGGTACAATTCCGGCGACCCCGTCCATAATTCGGCAAGTCGCAGGATGATGGGAGAGGGCGAAAGTGGGAACGTCTGCTTTGTTTACATTAAAATAAAACATGTGTTGCTTATAAGTGATTTAAAACCACATTCTGTATATTCTGATATATGGTTTATTTAAAATCCAGCTATAATATGAAGATTGAACGAACCTTAACAATTAATGCATATATTCTGAGTTTATAATTCTGAAATATTCTGATTTTTTAATTGAGGGACTTTAACAGATTCACCATTTAAAAAGCAAGAGGAATTAAATACGTCTGTTTTATTTACAATATATCATGTAGTAGTAACTAATGCCGATTTGTAATACTACAAAGCCAAGTAATGTGTAATATTAACACAATCGAATCAGCGCAGACTATAGGTACAGAGAAGACTTCATTTATCATTTTAAAGGCCCCAATCTCCCAGTTTTATGTGCGGTCGATAATGGTCATAGTTTTGACCAAGCAACAACAGAGTATGTTACACTAACAGCGAATGTGTGCAACATCATCTTTTATTTTATCCTACCAAAAAGGTCCACCTTTAAATTTGGCTAATAAAAGTATACTTAATCTTGAATCTAACCAAGGCAAAGCTGTATTTACTGACGGACAACCATAAAAACGAATGTAGGGTAAAATCCTTTATATATATTAACTATTTACTAAGCTCGTAGTCTCCAAACCTAGCTCCCGTACCCGTATGAAGTGGAGCCAGGAGCTCCACGTGGAGCGTGGAGTCGTCAATAGGAGACCTTTTTCTGATTTCATCCTTACCTGTTTGCCTATTGGGTAAAAATGTAGCCTCAATCGGAGGTTTCCATAAGAAGTACCCTTTAACCAAGGCCACACTACACTACAGGCCGGAGTCTCCCCCCCTCCTCCCTGATGCCACGTCACAACACCGGCCGAACTACTAGCGCTGTGTTGGAAATAACAACTAAAATCATATGAAAATCGTAAACATTTACCAAAAAATTATGACATTAGAACATCGAAATGAAAACAATAAGAAACAAAACTGTCAAATTTCCAATAAATCATCTGATAAAAAGTAAACAAATTACTTGCCTGTAATGTTTACCGGTTTTTAAGTTTATGAAATAAAGTCTTGTTTTATTTAAAATTATTTTCGACCGCATTTGATTATTCATTTATTAATGCAGTTTCGAAAAAATAATGGTTTCTATACGAAAAATTAAACGAATTTCTTAGGGCACGATAGTTTTAAGAGTGCGACAATGAATCGCCATAAGAGTACATTATAAAAGCGTCTGCGATTCCGTCTGATAATGTGACGTCACCACAAAAGGACTCCGGCCTGTAGTGTAGTGTGGCTTTGCTTTAACTGTCCAATATGTTATTTTGAACCAGGTGGTGGCTACACACGAAAGCTGTATACGTTTTTGTGTTAAATATCATGGCTTTTATTTGGGAATAAATTAAAGTGCTACAATCTGTGGTTAACCTTAAGAACTTCTTCAAACCATGCCCATATGATTAATTGCAAACAAAGTGAACTTGAGTTTGTTTTAAGATCGACGGTTAGTGCCACTGTTCCAAAAAATTCAGACCTTTATTATATTTAAGAAGTGCATTTTCTTAAAATTCTTATATACGTACTAGCACTAACAAATGTCAAAATGTATTTTAAATTACACTTTGAACATTTTATTCCGTCAAACTGTTCTACCGAGTTGTGAGTGTGAAGGAAACATTAAATATTTTCATTTGTATTTTATTTTAAGGGGCTTTTGCCCCTACAAGCCACTAGTTTGTTTTAAGTTGGACAAAGTTAGTTTTCAAAATACATAGAAGTGTTTATCAAAAATAAAATAAAACCTTTTAAATACACAGTCAAAATATGAACTATTAGCTTAACAACAAAATGAAAGAATACCCTTATTAATCTAACACTATTAGTTATATAGCCTAAAGGCAAATTAGAATGAAACTATTAAACAAATTATATAGCTTACAAAATTAAATGATTGCTTAATGTTCCACAAAATTCGTTTTACTTCAAATTACAATTATGATTTGCTATTGGTTATCTTCAGGCTCATTTTATTTACAAGTCCAGAATTTGTCTAGGTCGTACCATTCGACCAAATCGAGTTGTTACGGGTGTTCTGGTGACAGGTTCATCCTGCCTCCCAGAGCCACCAGGCGATATACTAAATTCTCTTACCACAGGTTCACGCCTAGCAGAGTTTACATTAGGCCTATTCATTTCCCCTTGAGGAGACAAATCATAATCATCATAGCACTCAGGTCTAACCGGGGTACTATATCACCATTAGCTTTGTGGATAAATTATAAATAACAGGTTATTATAAATATACGAGCCAATTGTTTTCAATACAAAGAGTTTAATAAAAAATAATTATTACTAAACGATTTTATAACCGAAATAGATTAATAAACTATCAGCTATTGTTGACAGATCAGCTACTACAGTATTAAAGTAAGAACTAGAACCAAGAAAACTAAAATAGAAAAGAAAAAACATGTTCGGTTGCGGTGTGAGCGCTAGAGGCCGAGATGCCTAGCGCCTTCAGTTACCACGATGCCGTGTGTGCAGGAGTGGTTAGATGATCAGTAGTGTAAATTAACCTGTTATTTCAATTTACTGTTTAAATTATTAAAAAGGGTCATAGTGTCTACGACCCTATTTTATATAATAGGTTTTAATAAACTAAAAAGGGTCATAGTCTCTAAGAACCTAGTATAGTAGATGAACCTCCTTATTAAAATACATAGGTTCGTAGTCTCTACGACCCTACATCGACTGGGTGGGTCCCATAGCGACTAATCCCATAGCGACTAATAGAAAATCCGTCTCACAACGACTAAAAGTATTTCGTCTCATAGCGACTAAAAAATTAGTCGTTGTGGGACTCGCTGCAACTTAATTAGTCGCTATGGGACGATCTACTTGCAAACATAAATTTGTCTTTAGAAAAGAAAACATTATCGTCGCATAAGGACTAAAAACAGTGAGTCCCATAGCGACTAATAAACTTACATTGATTCCCACAACGTCTAAAAATATAGTTGTTGCATAGCAACTAAAGTACAAGTCGTCCCACAACGACTAAAGAGTCGATCAGTCAGAACGGTATCAAAGAAGAACAGTTCTCCTACTAGCTCCCGTTCGCAAGACTCGCATCGCAGCGCCGCTACACTCCGCGGGAGCAAAGTGCCGTCGTATTCGTAATGCAAACTCATTCCTAATGTGTGAGTGGAATGCTAACAGTACCACTGAATAATTCTTAATTCTGAAGGCACACAAAGGACTAATAATCATTCTAAGTATTTATATTTAAATTAATTATATGTGCGTTTGCAAATACAAATGATTCCAATGGTTTTGTCAACTATTTATTAACTAATTACCTTCTGTGTAGGCCTATACCTGTTCTTCGCGCTGTTTGACAAATTATTGTAAAATTGACATTCCTCTGGGAATTAAAATAAAACCTGAATTTATTACTTTGTTTTACCTTACAATTATTTTTTTACGTTTAAGTTATATAATCGTTTGTTATGTGTTCGTTAAAGAACCAAAAATTGTAGGCCTAATTAATTGGTCTAACATCCTGACGTTTCTTAAAATTTTTAAACCAAAAAGAAATATGTTTAGGTAAATGTGGTGTAAGCCTGTATACTATCTAAACTGAAGAAGGATGTATTTTTTATTAAGGTTTGACTTCTTTCAAGAAGATTTTAACAAATAAACTTCTTAAAAGCCCTGCGCAATTTCTTGCTGAATTGAAGTTGTACGTCCAAAGGGGTCGAATTAATTGTTGTTGCAATTAGGCGGTAATACTTCTGGTTCACTAATCTGAGGTGTATCAAAAAGTATAAATATGAAGTAAAAATAAAATACACTATTCTTGGAAGATGTCGCGTTTTGCTTTTCAAAAACCTGAAAGCCAGGTATAACAGGTTGACATTGAATTACGTATTAGGAACAAGGGGTATGTTTGAGTATTTTAAGTTAATTATAGTTAGGCCTACCTCGAGTTGTAAAAGTAGCAATGTACAATTATGTTGCATGTATGCTATATATCAAATAGAAAATTGATAATCATTCAATGTTGTTATATAAGGGTTTTTTACGCAACCCTTGTTTAAGATTGAATAATGCACATATACAGATAAAACAAATATAGTTTTGTTAATTTTTAGATTTTATAAAACATATTATTTCAGTTTGACCACATTTACTTTACATTAAGTGTCTTAACAATCCGCCATGGATATTTATTAAAAGTTGTGCTCTATTCATCAAATATCTGACCACTTTTTGCAAAGTACCTCTTTTAATTTCTTGTAATCGATTTGTTATGTTTATGTTTAGCTGCTGAGTATCCTATGGGTTGTTTTCGTAGGCCTTACTTTTTATTTGTCCCAAAGAAAATAATCTAACTGGGTTAAATTCGGGGATCTTGGGGGCAGGGCTGCGACAAGAGATTTTTCTGGGACATGCGAGAGCCTACATTGGCGCCCCTTTCACTATAATTATGTATCAGTTATCCACCACCCCTAGGGTGGTTAAAGCTATCCTTTGCGAAATTAATATACTAGTTTATGCAACGATTGTATAATGAATGCCTTTAAGCCACGAGTGAGATGTAAGTTAGAACACGAGCGAAGCGAGTGTTCTAAATATCTCACGAGTGGCTTAAAGGCATAATACAATCGTTGCATACACTATTTTATCTACGACCAACAATATCCGACAAAATTTCCCCCGAAGTTAAACAAAACTCATGACTTTTACTAATGATGGAATAGGTCAACTAAAATTTGAGGTTAGGCAAATAAGCAGACTGAACCATGAATCGTTGTGGAACAATCAGCTGATGGGATAAGTAAACTCAAACATGAATCGTAATGCAACAATCAGCTGATGTGCGAATTGCGTAATTGTTATTATGACACTACTTCCGTCAGATTCCAGACAGTATAAAGAAAGCTGAAAGTAAAAATATTTTTATGATAAAACTTAAGAAATGGTTGTTTGAGTTAAATAATATTGAGGCTTTATTGAATATAGTAGTGTAAAATGTTGTAAGATAAAATGTAAGTGTCTGTTTCTTTTTTTTATCCACAAATAACAAATTTTTTTACATGTAAGCATGCGCTTCAAAGCTGTAAGTTTTAAAATTAATTCCATAGCGTTAAGTATTTATTTAGTTTCTCTGAGTGTTTGTATTTTATTTTTTTAAATAATTTGATGGAACCTCTAATACAGGCTTAGCCTTTAGAGGCCCTATTTTTCTCAGGAAGAAATAATATTATTTTATTTAGTTGTAATTTTTATCTATTTTTTTCAAAAAATTATTATAATTTTAAAAGGTCAGTCCTGGCAGAACCAAGTGTTAATTTTTAAGTTATGGACTATATGTATTGAAAGGAAAAGTATTTATTGATTTGCATATTTTTGTTAACTGTGTTTGAAATATTATATTCTTTCTGAGAAAATAAATATATTCTATTCTATTCTATTCAAATGCCGAGCTCTCATTGGTCTAGAACCAGTACTCTAAAGTGACTCCAGTACTCTAAAGTCGTCATTAGAATACTGCTTGGTTTTTGGTGTTTTAATGTATATCATTATAATGTTTATTGTAATACCATAATTGGTGCTTATTGCAATGGTCGTAGATAAAGAATATTTTGAACTTACATGTTGAATTTTATTCATCACATATTTAAAGGTTTTGTATTGATGGATACGGTTTTGTATTGCTGAATACATTAAGTCAAATAAAATTATCCAAGTAAAAACAGGCACACCGCTAATCGGGCGATTCATGCTTCAACTTTCCAAAAAAATTAACATTAGAGCCCACTCAAATCAGACTAATCTAAGAAGGAATATCCCCGTTGCAGCAGACATGCATACCAGCGAATTTCAAATGCAAAATAACTTATTTCAATCCTACATAGCGAGATCTGACATGTTTTTGTAAGCTCCATAAGAATAACTTGGGGAATGAGTATGCAGGTTTGCTGCTATAGGTATTTTAAAACTGAGTGGTTTTAATTCAATATTTAGTAGTTCTGAACTAGAAGAAGCCATTTACTAAGTTTTATCAAGGTATGTCGAGAAATAAGCAAGATATATAATTTTACTAATTTCCCATAAGGTTAACTTAGGGACAACGTACTGCGCTTACCCCTCTTAGTATCTCGGTAACCAATGGACATAGAGAAATGATTCAGGATACTAAATTGTTTGTTTTTTTCGAGCTGAATTTAATGGTGTTAACAAAAACTGGATTTTTCCTATGTAAAAAAACTCAAAAAACCAATTTTGGGAGGGTTTATCCCCCATAACTCTCCCCCCTTCCGGTGGTCCGATCGTCCTGGTTTACGAACTCGTCCGAGTTATTACCACTTTATACGTCTGTAAATTTCATTAAGATTGGACCATATTTACGGCCGCTATCGTGTTAACAGGCATATATATATATATATATATATATATATATGTATTAGAGTAATAGTGGATGATTAGGAATACTAATATAATGATAAGATTAGTTTTCATAATAAGTACCCTTTTTATTTATTTTTTCAATAAATAAAATAATTTTTGAAAAAATAAAAACGGTACTTGTTATGAAAACTAATCTTATCAATATATATGTTACCGGCAACATATGTAATCAGGCATTCTATACAATGCCAAAAACAGGCCAGGTAAAGTATGAGATAAAGCGTATTTTATACTTTGCCTAGTAATTCTAAAGAATGCCCGCTGGCTCTTTAGGCAAAGTATGAAAAACAGTGTTTCCACAGTTTGCGGTTCGGGCGAAGTCTCAAGGTCAATATGCCTCCCCCCACCCCTCTTGTTCATCCCTTCTCGCGCATACGCCGCCGTAACAAACTTTAGGTTAGGTAAGGTTAACGTATTTTCCACTTTCAGAACTTTATACACTAATTAATTAAGTTCTTATAAAAGGACATTTTCAACTTTCAGCACTTCTATATTGTACAATAAAAAAAATTCTAACCACTTTGCCTAAAAACATTAGGCAATGTATAGATTGCCTAGTCATTCTATAAAATGCCTGAATTTCATACTTTGCCGGTAACATATAGATATAAATTCGAACAAATATTGTTTTTGCTTCTGGGGGCCCCAAAATGAAAAGTTAACATGGTCTCGGGCTCAAGTCTTACCATGAGATCTACGGTAATAACTTATTCCTTTTTAAGGAAATTCGCTATACTAAACGGCTAAAAAATGCCACAGTTGTTCGTTGCTCGGTACATTTAAACCAGTTGCTAAAGGTCGCCGAGGACGAGGGTTGTGTTTGAGTTTCTAGAAGTTTCCAGTTCCCCAGGTCTTGGTTTTGAGTTTTGAAATTATTGCACCTCAATTTATTGAGTCTCAAACCAAATTGCAAATTGAATTTAATTTTATAGGTATTGCTAAAACGAAACTGTGGAGAAAACAGAACTCATTTACCTCATCCATTCATTTCAAATTGACATTCATTTTATTCATTATTGCAACTACAATTACTCCACGGATGCGGGTAAACGGCCACCAAATTAAAATGTTTGCGAGTTTTTAACACTTTTAAAAGACTCCACGGGTGCCACTGGTGCCAGTATGCTCCAACAAAAAAGAATTTTGCTCTTTGAATAGTTTGAAACGTCTCTACCGGCACCGGCAAACGTCTCCTTAACTCACATTACGAACCTTGACTAATTTAAAAAGTGCTCCGGGCGCCGGGGCCGGCTAACACCTTCAAAATGGCGAAAACTCGATCATGTTTAGCGCGTTGAACGATTTGTAAATGCTCCCCCGGGAGCCCACTAAACTCGCCAAATTACAAGATTTACACTTTGTACCATTTAAAAATGCTCTACGAGCCCCGTTTGTTGGAGAACGCCACATAAAGTTTGGCAAGCTGAGCAATGTTGATAGACTCCCTAAAGTCAGCAAACACCACAAAACATTAATTAATTTAGCTCTTTAACAAATTGAAAATGCTCCACGGGCGCCGTAAAACGCCTCCAAGACGAATTAATTTGCACGATAAACAAAATTGTAACACGGGCGCCAACAAAAGTCGCCAAAAAACTTGGCCAAGTACTGTTAATTGAGAACGCCGCATCACGCGTTCTCAATTAACAGTACTTGGCCAAGTTTTTTAAATGTTTGTTTTTTCGTCTCCTTGTGCGTTTGTGTTCGTGTAATGTGTTTTTATCATCAACTGACAAACTCAACTATGAGTAATATTAAGTTTTAATTTGACGTTTTTAATTACCTGATGAAGATGTACTCCATAAGCAGTACGAAACAGCTGTAGTTTCGACTACTGAAATAGGATCAGTTGACGATAAGGTAGCCTAAACCATTTTTTATTATCAATCAAAGTTATGTTGAAAACATTTTCCCCGTCACTAGGCCTACCAAGAAATCCACCGAATATTAGAAATCCGCCCATGGTGATTAGCAAATGTTATGAACTTGTATTTGTACATTTTATTCTTTTAGTATATTGGATCTCTGACACCGGGGTGCCCGTCCCCCCAACCCTCATGGCGCCCTCCCCCCCAAATTTGGCAAACCACTCCCCCCCAAATTTGACATACCTTTTCTCAAATTTTTCGAGTAGCCCCCCTCTTCGTTATCGGCTATAAACTGAACCTAACCCGGTAGGCCTACATATTCCCAATAGCTCCAATCAGTAATCATACAGAGAATTTGTGGTGATTGAAATAAAGAGGGGTAATTGTATTTCTCCACTTGAAATTTTGGGTGAGATCGGGATTTTATATAACCCTCCTAAAACCAAAAGTTCGTTTTTCTAATTATTTATTGGGTGGGGGGGGGGGGTGCAATTACTCATTGAGTATTTTTGAGTCGAGTATTTTTACACCACTCAACTTGACTTCTTGCCATTCGTAACTCAAGCCGTTTACCTATAATAGGTACTAGCAGCCTGCGTCACTGCGTGACTTTAAAATAACACACTGAAATAAGTTTTGGTTTCATGTTGGTTATTTATGGGGTTCCGTAGCGTAAAAACCCGTGCAATGAGGAAGTGTGTAGATTGTCGTGTTTTTTCTAGAGAAATTCATTGCGTTGCTTTAATAAAATTGCCCGTGGCTGAACTTTTCACCAAAGTAAACTTTTAATTAAATTAACCTATTGCTTAAGATTTGAAACTTCATTCAATATGGATAAGAAATTCCTCAAGAATTTTCGGAGTTCATTTATTTCACCTCCTTGAAAGTGTCCAATTGCGGAAACAGCGGGGGTATTTTGGTTTGTATTTTACTCGAATAAGAAAATAAGGTGCATTTTAAAAAAGTTATTATTTTCATTGAAATATGTATAATATTCAACCATTCTCCACCAACGAAAAACACAATTTTAATGTAATGTCCATTTGTACGCCAGTTGTACGTCAGTTAGTTCACTGTATGGTAGGGACTCAACTTCATGTACTTTTTCTTTCCTTTATATCAGCAAATGTTTATCTCTTAATCTTATTTAAGCGAACAAACTTGATTTCCTCTCTAAATCTAAAATGAAACACATTTGAATATGATATCTTCTCTAAATAGTCCTGATTTCACTAAATACTATATATATTATCATATTTCATACACCAATAAAAAAATGTAGCTTGAAATTGTTTGAAGATAATTATTTGTTCTTAACTCTTGATAGACTTTTTACTGGACGAATACTAACTCGTGTCATTTATGAATTCCGTCAATTATGAAAAATAAGAAAAAATAAGAATAGTTTCTGTTATTTCTTTAAGAAATAATTTATTTATACCATGGTAAAAATAAAAAACTACATTATCAGTTACAAAAAAACTTAAAGAAAAACCAAAACTGTTCTATATGTCACACCATGATCTGGCCTTGAATCTCAGTGCACTTTATTGCTCTGGCAGGCTTTCCGAGTTATCCAGAATTCCGGGTTTGTGGGACTCTACTGTATGACATAAAAACAGCGTACATTTTTTGCCCAGTTTTCACTCTCACAACTGTACATCGTACATATGATGACAAATGTACAGTTCTGTTTTGTTATTCTATCTCCTCCATGACAACTCATAAGGCCAATGTTAATTTTTTTGAAATTTAGAATTCAATTTTCTGGTTATCTAAAGAACTATTTTAAATTTTAATGGGCTTGTGCAAATCTACAGAAAAATACAATTTTATCGGTGTTCTTAGATTTTTGCTACGTTGCACACCGGTTGAGAAAAAAGGAGGAAAAAAACCTTATGGAAAAATGCTTGTCTATTAATATAAAGATAGGATAAACTAGCAGTTGGCCAGTAGTCGGGATGCAAAGTTTCAAATTAAACTTACATCTTTCTCTTCTCATTACGAGCACTTCCTCTATAAATTACACACTTTATGAGGGTTTTAAAGATTAGAGGACTTTTCATAAATAGAAACTGAATTTGTGTATTAATGAACTTTTGTTCTTTTATCTTTGTAAATGAATTGTTTTTACATATACACAGTCATAAAATCGATTCCATTGGCTGCAACACACAGTCACACTCACATAAGCAGTCTAAAACTACCCAAAAGGATATATATTAATCTTAAAATATAATTTTTAAAGCAAGCAAAGCCACGACCCAAAAATAGTTTTTATATAGTTGTTTTAACGTTTGAGGCTAAATAAGAATAGTAATTGTTCTTTTAAAATCTCTAAAATAATATAAATAATACACAATCATTTTGTTACCCAGATTTATCCTTTCTTTTCACCTACTTCATAATTACCACCCAGGCATTATGTAGCATAATGTAAAATAAATTATGAAAGTCAAAGGCAGCAAAATGGAAGACTTTGTAAGGACCCAGCAATATTTATTGGTGTGGTGTTAATTATGAAAAATACAATTGTTAATAAAAAAGAGAAGCAAGTAGGCCTCGTCTAGGGAAAATTGACAAAAAATAGCTCTGAACACTTCTAAACATTAGTCATTTAGTGGCAACACAACAGTGCCAAAATTGTTATGCACCAACATGTAGGAAGGAAAAAATACAGCAGTACATTTTTAGCACACTAAAAACTATTAAAAATCTATAAAAAATGTTATTAATTTATTAAATAGAAAAATTTGTAGGACCTAATGATCAAAAGGAGGACTTTATGGACCGGTAGACACCCCAATTGCTCTTGGATTCAGCCTGGCAAAATCCTTATTTTTGAAGTAGGCTAAACTACCTTAAATTCGTAAACTTAAAATAGTAAAGTAAATCTGTATTACATTCGGAGAAAAAAAGGACAAAATATATTTCAAAATTGCTTATTTGTTTTAAGCAATGTATTTCAATAACATCAACAATACAGTTAACTGAGGTAGGCCCCTAGCCCAAACACTTTTGATATTAATTTTTCGCTGAAGTCGTCCACTTTCTCAGCACCACGAAAGAAGTATCTGAAACAATAAAAATATTATTTGTAGGTTGCTGCTTATGAAGTTAGATAAAAAACTTGAACATTACAATGTTTCATCGTCAAGAAAAGTTAAAATTCATATTTGATCCACCTCTAAAGGCATAACCAACACAACTAATATTTAGGATCACATATTTTTCTTGTACATCCCCTTTTCAAAGGTAACAATGAGAAGTTAAGATCAATCGGACACAACTCAGACCATGTAACAATGTATCCAAACAGGCATTAGGCATTAGTTAAAAAATAAATTGCCTCTTACCTCTCATGTAAACAACTCGGTCCAAGTTAGTGAGATAAAGATATTTTTTCGGTACCAATTTTGATTTGAGATTAATTACAAATTTTTTTCAAATTTTTATTGAATAACAATTAGGCTAAAGGAAATTTTTATTTCATCCACTACTACAAAGGACATTATTATACAAAAATAAGTGTATGGTGTTCAAATTTGGGATACTAATATAAAATTCTCGAATTTGCCCACAGTGCCTGGTGTTATAGACAAAGTTAAGGCTATGCATTTTAATTTTCACCATGGTCTTTTTTTCATGGATTTGATGTAACTTAGGTCTACAACTAAATTTATACCAATAGTGGGGTCTGACATATCTTCTAAGGTCCCTTCTCAAAAAGTTCAGGAACCACTGGTCCACTGGTCTATACTACTGTACACCTGTTGAACATGGTAACAGGTGTGATTCCTTCCTTACAGATGACAGTGAACTCTCAGTGGCGTAACTAACGCCAATGCAACCAATGCGGTGCATTGGGGTGCAGGCCTTCTGGGGGCGCAGGCTTTGAAGAGTCCGTTCAATGATGGAAACGTATTTAAATTAATTAAACACCATTTCATTTTAATAGAAACCAAGACTGTTTATTTATTATGACAACTAGTTAAATATACAAAACATATAATCAGATGATTATAATATTTATATCATACAGACACTCAGGTCACTACATTCCTCCTAAAGCCAATTTAATACATTACGAAATCTTCAAACTTCGAAGGCATTTTTATTACTCTTCTGCTTCTAGATTCTTCCTTAATTTGTTCTTTACTGCCTTCTTGTTCATTATTTACTTTATCAACCTCTTCAAGACAATCCTCTGGTATCTTTTTGAAATGTGAAGCATTTCTTGTCACTTGCTTTTCACCAGATTTAGCCGTTATCCTGGTACCTTTGACATCGACCACCTCCATTGGATATGGATCGAAAGGAGTAGAGTACTTATTTTTCTGCTGTTGCTTTACTAACACTTGATCTCCAAATTGAATTTCATGGTCCTTTGTGTTTCTTCTCGCATCAACATATTCTTTCATCTTTTGTTTGGACCTTTCATCATTTTCTATTAACTGCTCGTCAATATCATCACAAAACAAGTTGGTGCTCATTTGTGGCAAAATTGAACGAAAATTACTCCTGAGTAATGCTTTGGCTGGAGGAATGTGGGTAGCACAATGAGGTGTAGCCCTATATTGAATCAAAAACTCAAGAATAGCATCTTCCCAATCCTTATTTTCAATTACTGCCGATCGAATAGTTTTATTTAAACTGAACATAAAGTGCTCGACTCGACCATTTGCTTCGGGCCATAAGCTTGTTACTTTCTTGTGTTGAACTCCAGGTTTTTCACAGAACAAGGTAAACTGATGACCATTAAAAGGAGGCCCTCCATCAGGTCTTAATGAAGACGGAATACCAAAAAGTGCAAAAACTCTGAAAAGCCAACGAGTTACATTGTTACTTGTCAATGATGAAATAGTTTCCGCTATCGGATATCTTGAAAAATCATCAATTATGACAGCCATATATTTACCATTAGGAAACGGTCCAGCAAAGTCTAGAGAGAGCGCTTCCCATGGGCCTGAAGGAGTTGGTGTATGTTTTATCGGATCCCTACTCATTTTAGAGTTATTGGCAAGACAAGGTATGCATTTTGAAATTATATCATGCAATCGTTTGTTCATGTTAGGAAACCAAACTTTTGACCTCAACAACTCCTTACTTTTAGTCATACCTTGGTGTCCACGATGAGCAAGAGTAAGCACTCTCTCTTGAAGCGCATCAGGAACCACGATTCTGTTACCACGGGGTATAATGTTATCCATGGTAACCGATAATTCATCCCTCATTATTTTATATCTTTGTACATCTGGATCTTCCCATCGGTTTGTCTTTATTGCTTGAATCAATTTTCCTAAAGTTTCGTCGTCTTGAGAAAATTTTGAAAGTACATCACGAGAAATAGTTGATGGTAAATTTATTTCAGCAACAAAATTAATGTAAGAATCATCTGTATTCAACTTCTCCTTAAGGGATGCCGTGACATGTAATCTGACGGATTTTCTTTCCCAGAAATATGTTCAACTGTGAAATCATAACCCAGTAATTTGAACATGAGCCGATCAAGACGAGGAGAAGATTCACCATTGGACCTTGATAATAAAGCCACAAGAGGTTTGTGATCTGTATGAATAACAAATTTTGACCCCATCAGAAGATCGCTCCAGTGCTGGACACTCCATGCAATGGCCAACATTTCCTTTTCAATTTGTGAATAAGGTTTTTGGACATCAGACAAGCTTATACTAGCACACGCCACAACTGCTGAACTTTCTATTCCAGGTTGAGCAAGGTTAGCTCCCAAACCTTCGGGTCCTGCGTCAACATATATGTGAGCTGTCCTGTTCATGTCATAAAATTGTTGCTGATGGTATTCCTAAATTTCTCTTTTATTCTTTGAAAATAGTCTTCTTCTTTCTTTGTCCAACGCCAAACAGTTTCCTTCCTAATGAGACGTCTGAGGACATATGTATCATTAGCCAGATTTGGAATAAATCTCTGCAGAAAATTCGCCATTCCCAAAAAAATTCTCATCTCATGAATATCACGAGGAGATTCCAATTTTTCAATTGCTTCTATCTTCTCTTTGATCGGAGAAACACCATCTTTAGATAGATAAACCCAAGATAAGGCACACTTGTTTTCCGACAAATACACTTGTCAATGTTCAGGAGTCAAACCAGATTGTTGGGGTTTATCTAAAACTGAATGCAAAGCCTTGTCATGCTCCTTTAATGATTTTCCAAAAATAAGGATGTCATCACTCACATTTATACAGACTTACCATGTGGCCAATCACCTCCACATGCATAACACTTTCTGTCAGTGGCCAAAAGTTTATTAACATTGTATAAAGCGGTATCTTTAAAAGAAGATATTTGGGACTTCACTACCTCTTCCGCCTGACCCATTTGCAAAACCTCTTTTAAGGACTTACTAGGATTTTTCAACATTTCTTTCCTTAAGTGATCAGAGTTTGTACCCAGAAGAGTCTGAATTTTAATTTCCAAGTCCTTCAGTGGCGAGGCGTGCGGTCATCTACAGATTCGCCGATGACTAACTCAATTTTAAAAGTAAATATTTTAGATAAAACTACAAATAACATAATGTTAGAAGCCTAAATGTCTATTATTTTCAAAAGAAAATCATAAATTCTCGGAGTATCAGGCTATTTTTATGCACGGCGTTTTGCTTTGCGCGCCAGATGCGCCGCGACCGTAGATCTCTATTGACTAAATCCAAACCGATTCTCCGAGTTTGGAGAATCCAATCTAGTGGAGCGCCCACCTCCCCGCGTCCATCCCCACCACTCACACCGCTGTTTTACAGGCGGCCAAGCGATTCTCTGTCGCTGGAGAATCGGTTGGCGTCCGGCTCCCTTCGGCTGTACTCGGCAGCCTTCGCCACGTAACGGGCAACTCTCGACTTCATTGTCGCTGTCAGTGCTACTTCACGGTGCAGAGAGACCTGCTCCGCTACCCGCGCATGCGCAAAGAGACCTAAAATAGTTCACTTCACAGTGCAGAGACACTTGCTCCGCTACTCGCGCATGCGCATAGTTCTCGCGCTGCGCGCTGTGCTTGTGTTTGTGTAGTTTAAATGAGTGAAGTTGCAGTGGTTTAATTAAATTTTTAACATGTTTTATTATTAATCGATGAACACAACAATAACTGAAGGAGAAGGTGTTATAATTGTTCAACTGAAACAATTATAAAAATAAAACTAAACTGATTAAAAAATTATAAAAGTGAAATCATAAACTGCTTAATAAAATAGCTAGCTGCATTTTTCAATGTTCAACTTTCATCCGAGAGCTTTTAAGTATCAGTATTATTCCATTCGCCTTTTCAGTAGGGTTATGGATGTTTTTATCTATGGTCGTGGGGTCTATGAATGACGCTGAGGGACGGATATCCGGGCCGGTCAAGCGCAGGTCTGTCGCGACTATTCTATAAATAGCAATATAGCCGTTCCGCCGCACGGCGCCGGCGCAGTCCCGTATACCTCTACACTATCAGCGATGACCACTCAAAAATGCCACGCGTCGCCACTGAAGTCCTTGTCATGAAAATTACAAGTGGAGACTAATTTACGTAATCTCATGTAAAAATCCATTAATTTCTCTCCAGGGTCCTGTTGGCTTTACGAAATTGAAAAATTTCAAACAAAACATTAACATCTGGCACAAAATGCTGAAACAAAGCCGTTTTGGCCTCATCATAAGTTGTCCCTGAATCTGGAAGATTTTGGAAAGTTTCTATTACTTCACTCCCAGCACAGTTAAGGAGCAAAGCCCTCTTACGGACATCATTAGTTATATTTTCAGCTAATAAATAAATCTCAAACTCATTGATCCAAGACTTCCATCTAGCTGAAGCATTGTTATCTAGAAATGGATCAAACTTCTTTGGTTTGTTAGAAACCTCCATAACAGAAAATAATTAATAAATCAAATAAATAATTGAGTTAATAATATACTAAAAACATTCCTACTTGTGAATCTGCGCCAAATGAAGAGTCCGTTCAATGATGGAAACGTATTTAAATTAATTAAACACCATTTCATTTTAATAGAAACCAAGACTGTTTATTTATTATGACAACTAGTTAAATATACAAAACATATAATCAGATGATTATAATATTTATATCATACAGACACTCAGGTCACTACAGGCTTTAGGGGGGCACAAACACTGATATTCTGGAAAATTTTTAGCAAAAAAATATGTTGAAGCAAAACTCCTTGTAGCTTACCGAAAATAAATGTAAAAAAATATTCTTAATATTTTATTCCGTTACTGTCACAAAAGAATGTTGGTGACTATTTTGTTTACTATTATTTAATTTTACTTTCAATTAATTGTTTGAATAATATTTTTTAAATAATTAATTAACTTAAAAATTACTGTACATAATAAATTATATTTCTTTGAATAATCTTTCCCTAATTGGATAGAGCTTGTACAATGTTGTGTGTAGTGAAATAGTATCCAGGAAGTGAGGAAGTACAAAAAATGTCGTTAGTTTCGTTGGAGGTCGTGGGGGGAGAATGAGTCTACGAATAGGGGCGTACCGGGAATACTTGCATTGGGGCGCAGTCCAGGGTTTAAGCTGGGAAAAAAATTCTTTGAGCAAAAATGCTACAAGCTCTTTGAGACTTGTAGCAAAATTATTTTCCTTTTAGCATTTTTATCGCATGTCATTAAGTTATAGCACATGTCATCAAACCAAAACAACTTCATCGAACAACATAACCTCTAACTATATTTCGCATCACCGTTTTCGAGACGTCTGTTTTCGCCAGTGTTGCCAGACTGGCCATGAGATTTTACCCACCGTGAGTTTCGAAAATCCCCGCTTTTACACGGCAGTTTGTTTAAAAATCCTAGCATAATCCACGGTACCGTTTCTTGCCCCTTAAATAGGGTATTCATGGCTTGAAACTGAAATTATCGAATGACTATATTGATTATTCGACTCCATATCATTCCAAGCGGTGGCGAACTAGCCCCCCACATTCTCGCATTCCGCATTCGCCACCGCTCGGCTAGACTCGGCGACTCAGCCACTACAGAGTGCGCCCCAACTGCTCTTTAGCACAGAGAACGTATAGAACGTCTACACGTTCTCTGTGTCTATTTATAGTCTTCTTTTTGACTGTGGATCTTAATGACGCGGCATCTGATCGAGGGTTACGTTGACGACTACATTCTATAATTAAGTCTTATTTTATTTTAAAGTCATACAAAGTAATTTGTGGAAGTAAATGAACTTTTATTGAGATTCGTATTGGTTAACTTTGTTATTGGTTAACTTTATTTTCTGCAATAGAGTTAAATAATTTCCACTCTTTACTTTGTAGCAAAAAGGCGACAGCCTGTCCAAATATTGTCGCATTTTCGTGGAGCATGTCGCATTTTGCGACAAATGCGACCGCAGCTTAAACCATGGCGCAGTCAGACTAGTTACGCCACTGTGAACTCTGAGGCCCAATTCACACTGAATGGACATGAGGCACGGCGCAGGTGTGGAACGGTCGTTTCCATTTATAACAACATGAGAACGGCCATTCTGCGCCTGAAACCAGGGCTACTAATACAGAAGGGCTGCGCCGCTCGCGCTCCAAAAGTGATCCCAGCGGCAGGCGCTGTGATGCAGCCCGGCGAGCGCTGTGACGTCACAGTTTCCAGACTGGCTCGCGGCTCCCGCCCGTATGATAGGCCTGATTCACTGCTTGAAATGCTTGTATACGACTATATGCTAACGGGTGATTGAGCTGAGTGATATGATATGAGTAGGGTACCCCCCGATTTGGGACAAAAACAAGATGGCGGCCCTTCCCGCCAAAATGTGACGTCACCGGAAACAAGATGGCGGCGTCTTTTCCCGCCAAAACTCATAACCTCACTTTTGGTTCCCGCCAAAACACATAACCTCACTTCTGCTTCCCGCCAAAACTCATAACCTCACTTTTGGTTCCCGCCAAAATGTGGCGGGAAACAAGCAAGATGGCGGTGCCAAATGTGACGTCACCGGAAACAAGATGGCGGCGTCTTTTCCCGCCAAAACTCATAACCTCACTTTTGGTTCCCGCCAAAACACATAACCTCACTTCTGCTTCCCGCCAAAACTCATAACCTCACTTTTGTTTCCCGCTAAAATGTGAGAAACAAGCAAGATGGCGGTGCCAAAAACCTGAAAAAGTGCGCCAAAACGGAAAAAAGCCCGCCAAACAGTGTTGCCAACAGCATAGAGTAAAAAGCATATACTATAACATACTATGTCATGCTACCCCTATTACATATGTATTTACATACGTACATACTACGTCACGCTACCGTATATTATACATTTATATATGTATAACGGTATATTATAATGGTTTATGGGTGGACATAACCTCACTTTTTCCCGCTAAAACTCATAACCTCACTTTTGTTTCCCGCCAAAATGGCGGATATAACCTATACCCATAGAGTATAACCTCACAGTACATAGAGTGCTATAATATTATGTATGTTGGTTTTGCGCGCCAAAATGGAAAAACCTATACCCATAGAGTATAACCCCATAGTATATAGAGTGTTATAATATTATGTCACGGTATGCTTACAAATAAGATTAAATTGTGTCAAGGAAGGTAGTGTCTCGCGTAACAGTTTGTGGTTGTCGCGGTTATAGTGGCTGATGCGGTCGAGTAATTATCATGGTTGAGATAGTCTTGCAGTTGTCACGAATTCAGCAGTGTTGCCAACAGCATAGAGTAAAAAGCATATACTATAACAGGTATACACTATACTATAGTACATAAAATATACTACGTCACGCTACCCCTATTACATACGTATTTACATACGTATTTACATACGTACATACTATGTCATGCTACCATAAATTATACATTTATATATGTATAACGGTATATTATAATGGTTTATGGGTGGACATAACCTCACTTTTTCCCGCCGGCGGAGACATAACCTCACTTTTGGTTCCCGCCAAAATGTGGCGGGAAACAAGCAAGATGGCGGCTGTGGCCCGCTGTGACACCGTGGTGCGTGATCAGCTTAAATTATTTGTTACAAAGTCTTAGTTAGTTTTGTTTATATAGGTACATTAAGTCGTGTATAATATTATTTTAAATAAGCTAATAATCACCACAGTGAGCCTTATCAGAGGAGAGCTAGACTGATAAGAGTGAATCATGAACTAATTATGTTTGTTTACTGGCCACGCTACTGGAAAAGTGGCCAGTTTATTTCCAGAACTTCAACTTAATTTGCCAATGTAATTTTTTGATTGGAAATAAATCATTTATTTATATATTTATTTATTCATTTATTTATATTACGTAGTTCTGGTCCTATACTATCAGCTGATGTTAATGTATTTTTCGCACCTAGTCTCATTTTTTTGAGAATTGAGTTCAAATTTGGGCTGACTTACCTTTTGTACCGTGACCTGCCGGCATGACTTTAAACGGCTGTAACTCAAAACTGTAGGCATTTTTTTGAACCAAACTTTTACATTACGTAGTTCTGGTCCTATACTATCAGCTGATGTTAATGTATTTTTCGCACCTAGTCTCATTTTTTTGAAAATTGACTTAAAAGTTGGGGTTGATAACCTTTGACGGCGCCATGTCAATATGACTTTAAACGGCTGTAACTCAAAACTGTAGGCATTTTTTTAACCAAACTTGTATATTACGTAGTTCTGGTCCTATACTATAAGCTGATGTTAATGTATTTTTCGCACCTAGTCTCATTTTTTTGAAAATTGAGTTCAAATTTGGGCTGACTTACCTTTTGTACCGTGACCTGCCGACATGACTTTAAACGGCTGTAACTCAAAACTGAAGGCATTTTTTTGAACCAAACTTTTATATTACGTAGTTCTGGTCCTATACTATTTGCTGATGTTAATGTATTTTTCGCACCTAGTCTCATTTTTTGAAAATTGAGTTCAAAGTTTGGGTTAATAACCTTAACGGCGCCATGTCAGCATGACCTTAAATGGCTGTAATTCCAAAAAAAGTAAGGAGTTATAGGAACCAGAATGGTGAATTGCTTTAGTTTTGGTCCTATTCTATCTGCTGATGTCAATATATTATTATAACGCAGTTATATTTTTGAATATATTGTAATAAATATTAGTAAATGATTTTGAAGATTGGCTGGAAGAAAATTGAGGTTAGGAACATTATTTTTTTTAAACTGGCGGGAAACAAATTTGAGGTTAGGAACAGTAACAGTAAGTGGCAGCCATGTTGTATTTGATGAAGGGGAAGTGGGAGTAGGGTGGGGAGCAGGAATGTGGTGGGGGAGGATGAAGTTATTGATGAGAAATTGGCAGATTCACACCGATAGTTCTGCTTTACAGCAACATGTAGCTGACCGAGAGCAAACACTGGCGCCGTGAGCTAAGACCTCATTTGTTTAGGGACTGCCCCTGCACCTTATTGATAGTTATCGCCAAAGCGGAATCATAGGGGACGGCTGTCTTTGTAGGGATCAACGCTTAAATAACGCACTATCTCTACCAGTATTTTAATTATTGAAATGCAACACACCGTGATGAAAAAATTGTAAGTTCATTGGTCTGAGGTTGAAAGGAGCATCAAATGTTACATCGGGAGGGTGATTGTAGGCGGTTGCGATCATGTTCCTTCCAATCGGTCAATATTCGCCTTCTTCTTATTGGCATTATTACCGCACCATATCAAAAAATAAATTGGCTCAAGTTAATAAAACTTCAAAAAACACTATGCTGAAATGTATTGGGATATCGTAAACTACATTGTAAAACTGGCAACTGCTATGTTTAAGCCCTTTAAAAACACTTCATAACATAACCTAAATTACATAATAAATCTTTTTGTTGAAAGCCAAAGCAGCTGGAAAAACAAAAAACGTTTCTTTTCAAAAAAAACAAAGTGCTGCAATCTGTGGTTTATCTATAGAACTTTTTCAGAGCTTGACAGGCTTGACCATATGTTCAGTTTGTACACAAAGTGAACTGAGCTTGCTCAAATTTCGATGAATAGCGCCACTGTTTCGAAACTTCAGCCCTTTACTGTACTTTAGTGATGCCCTTTTTTAAAATTCTGAGACTTGTTGACAAATATACATAAAATTCCCTTTAATTTGACACCTCAAACGTTAAAATCCGCCCAGCCGTTACTGCGGTTTGACTGTGAAAAGAAAACCGCTTGCGTATTAATATATAGATCATTAGTACAAAACAGTCAAAATCAACACGCAAATCTACTGTTTGTTTGTAAACAACAATGGCGCCGACAACCACTTAGTGACCATCACCAAAATCACGTCGTCACCGATCGGGTCAGCCAATCAGAATTCAAGCCACAATCGAACGACTCTTTCTATTGAGCTGTTCATTCCAAAAGATTCGTTCTTTATGGGACGGTTGGAAATTTCGTACTTTTTATCGAAATATTGTTATTTTTGGATTAGACGCTATGGGAATCGTAATGTATATTTGTCGCATAGTGACTAAAGACTTGTCAGTGAGTCCCATAGCGACTAATTATTATTTTTAGACGCTGTGGGACTCACTGACAAATTATTAGTCGCTGTGCGACGATTTGAAATTTTTATTTTCCCGCTATTTTTAGTCGCTATGGGAATGTTCGTTTTTAGTCGTTGTGAGACGAATTTAATTTTATTTCACTTTTAGTCGCTGTGGGATTAGTCTCTATGGGACCCCACGCATCGACTTAATATTGTTTCTTTAATTTTCCTTTGGGTTCGTATAGACTATGATAAGTAATGTAAGTGAACCTATTCTTTATTTCAATTTTTAAAAGAGGGGTCATAGTCTCTACGAGCCAGTAGTGCAAATGAACCACATATCTAAATTGAGATTTTACAAAAGGTTCGTAGAGACCATAGAGTAATAATAATAACTTAGAGACCTTCATCAGTAGTGTAAATGAACCTTCAATATTATTATTTATTTTAAAATAGGGTCATAGTCTCTATGATCCGTAGTGTAAATGAACCGCAACCACAAGAGTGCATAGTTTTTTAAAGGGAAAACCTCCTATTTTCCAAAAAAAAAAACGTAATTCGAGTGGTGGCATTTTCATAACTAAGGATAACTCTTCTACCTTTAGTCGTCTGTAATGATTAATAAAAAAGGCTAAACTTAAAAACAAATTATATCAATCGATAAAGAATTTTATTTTCTTTGAAAAATGCACTCGGTAGACGAGATGGAAGTTTTGGTTTGGTCATAATTTAAATTCAAAGCAGCGCGCGTCGAGTTCGTCCAATTTCTCGCCATGTTTTCGTAGTAGCCGTAGCCGTTGACCCCCACATGACGTCATGGCAACAGCTGGCCCGACAATCAGCTGACACTGTATGCGCAGTAGCACACCCTACTAATTCTACCAAGGAGTATCTAACCTCTTACCTCCTCAAATAAATGTAACTAGTAATGTCGAAAATTATTACAAAACATAACACTAAATTAAAGGTCAGCAACCAAATATTTAACCACTATTAATCGAACTACGAAATTGAGGAAATTGCATAGTAGTTGCTAAGCCTGCTTGTCGCAAAAAAAAATTAAAAAAATGAATTTGTTTGTCTGGATGTCTGGAAAGGAAAGGTTAGGTTGTTTACACTTACTAGGTAGAAACTGGATTGGTGATAAAAGGCGACACACTTTGACAGTGATTTAGCGGTTGTCAGCATGACATTTGAATTTTGATAGAGCTTTGTTACAATAACTGAATTTTCTGAACCTTAAGAACACTGGCCAGTAGAGGGATCTGTTATCTCTTGCCTCAAGCCGGCTCTGTAGTTTAGTCCAGTTTTATCTTTCACTACGAGATACTGCAGGTAAACAAGTAACTGTGGTGGTAAATAAGTTACTGTAGGCCTAGATGCATTTTCTGTGAAGTTGCTGAGTTGCCCTTGAAAAATTCTTGTTTCAATAAGGTTAGAAGTAATTCATAGACCATTGAATACAGGACCATTCAAAGGGAATTTCTGGGACAAGGTTCTTACTTTTTTGGCGGCCCTTTTTATTCCTGTAAGGGTAGACTTTCTTAATCATAATGATTCTAAAAAACTGTTTGAAAATAGATAGAATCATGATCTGTTTGTTAGGCCTACTTATATGTTATCAAATACCCCCCCCCCCCCCCCAAAGAAGGATGACATCATTCATTTGTACCTAACTAAAATTAATGTTAGTCTCTAGGCTAATCAAATCAATCTATCAGGCCATCAAATTATATCATCAAAGTTATCATTATTATCATCGATGTCTTGTAGTTTTTGACATGTCACATATACGCAGTAACATAGGCCTAACTAAAATGCCGTTAGGCCTATAAGTGCCAAGAAAGATCATGGTATTAGGTGTGGGTGTAAATTAGGCCTAGGTACATTTTAAAAAGATCTTAAGGACCTTTATTCTATAAATCAACAACTAGACAATTTCACACTCATGATATGTCGTCTGTTATTTTAAACAACTACCATATATAACTCAATAGTAGCAGGACCCGATAAAAATTCTACACACCATCCTTTAATAATTAACTTTTGGTTTCTCTTGCGCTGCAAAAACTTACTTCTTGAAACATGTCAAATGTAGGCCAACGTCCATGAAACAGAAAAATGTTTTTTAAAGTTTGCTAAGTATGCAGGTCTGCTGTGACAGGGGTGTTGTAATTGTGCCTGAAGGTCCCACATGTAATGGAAAATACCACCATATTCAACGCCCCACCGTAAAAGCTTTTTTTTAGCTAAATTACATTTTTAAGTCTAATTATTGCCTCTGATTCACTCCAAATACCTTATTTTCAGGTGTGTGCGGCCCCCTGTTGGCGCACAGCCCTAGGCCCGAGCTTTGTGGGTCTAGTGTTAAATACAGCACTGGTCTTCCGTCCATTAGATCTTGCTATGCGGTGGTGAAGATTGCGCTCACACACTCGAGAATCTCTGAGTTAACCGAGACTTGCTTACCCGAATCAAGCGCCTAGAAGCATTCATGATCGGTTCTGCTCACCACACAGTGTCTAAACTTGCCCTGATGTGTTCTCTGGGCATGACATGAGGAGTACACTTTGTTCGGCAGCACTTTGAATCTACGTCTCTCTCTATTATGTAGTATAGAGTGGTTCTTTTTTTTTGTAGGGGGGAATTGGTAGTCTGGGTTGCCCCACCCCACAGGAAAATCCTGTGAGGGTACTTCAGCCAGTATTTTGTCTTTTTGCATGGCACCGGAAAGGAAAAGAAGCTTCCCTTAGATTATCCTTTAGGCTCACAGCCTTTAGAAGATTAATACAAGAGAAGCAAAAGGAAAAAAAAGGAATCGGTAGATGGAATAGGTTCGGCCAAGCTTAGACTGGGTGGGCAAAGTATACCAATATCCAATGGACGTTGGGATAGGGCCTCAAGGGATAAGGTGGCCCTCATATTGGCCCTCATCTTGGTCGTCAGTACACCCCTGCCCACCCTGGTGTCAAACCCAGCCTCCCTTGGTGGGGAACTGAAGTTGTTTACTGAAAGACAGCTACAACACTGCCACCAATCGTGACAACTTCCGTTACTGTACCCAGTATTGGTACCTAAACTAGCAAAAGCCAGTTAGGATCCCACTGGGGTAAAGAATATATGTACCTCTGTGTCTTAGGAAAATATGTACCTCTGTAGCAGCAGACTTGCGTAAAAACATTTTCCACCTCATGAACCATGTTCATGAGTGTGTTTTATGTGTTGGTAGAACCACAGATCATGCCTTGAAATTGTATTCATTCAATTCATTGTCAAAAATCATTTCTCAAGTTTTAGGGTCTACTTTGAACAAAAAAATTATATCGCCGTCCCAGCAATTTTTGGCAACACTGTCTGAAGTTTTTATGGTCTGTGGAACAATTGTTTACAGTAGCACACTTTATTTCTCAATAAACTTAATCCTTGAGGGGGCGCTTCACTGGCAAAACGCGAGCGGGCGCATGCGGAGTTTTACTCCGCAACACTAGATTGCACAAATTTAACCCATTTTACTTGTTTTATAATGAAATATAATATTTAAATGTTGCAAACTTCATTAGGAATCACATTTCATCGTCGATTCAATTAATTGTTCAACTTAATAGGTGTAATATTTCAATTAAACATAGTAAGTAATTTTCTAGTATAAAATATGTATTAATTATCATTAACATTTTGGACTTTTCCTTTCACTTCTTTTTTTCAAAAGCAAAAGGAAAAGTCCAAAAAAATAATAAAAATTACAAATCCATTGTTGTTATGAATTTTAAAAATAGGTATCAGTGTCTGTGTAACGGGAGAGGGCCCTCCGCAAACTGAAACGGCATCTCTGAATTGCATATAATGAGGTACCAACGGGGGGGGGGGGGGGGTGGGGGTATAAATACTTTTAGGAAATTCCTGGAATGAATGGCATAAAGTACAGAGCCGGACACAACCGCCGACACCCATTATGTCTGTTTATTTTAACATAAAAAACACGTGCGGAGGAAAACTCCGCGTGCGCCCGCTCGAGGGTTAACAGCTGTTATATCGAAGAAAGGCCCTTCAAGTATCTCCCTCATCGGCGATGATTCACCACCGGCAGTCGTAATCAGGCGTTCGGCTCGGTTGCGGGTATCCAATTCTCAAGGACTCCCTTAGAAAATGGGAAACGTTTGTTTATGGTTCCCCGAAATGTCGGGTGAATTTTTTTGGCGTTTTATGTTTCGTAACGTGTGTTTGTGTTATGTTTAGTGTTTTTGACAGGAGGATTTTTTTTTGTTTAAATCAGCGCTAAACGGACGGACGGACTTTTCGCCATGACCTGGAGGTGGGTAGAAGCCCAATAGTTAGTAAATACAAGTATCTCTAGTCCGTGATTTTTTGTTATTCCTGACAACTGTTTTGTCGTTCTATTGCATTTCTTGCTTTTTTCTTCTGATTAATGTAGGCCTAAGCATTTCATCAATTTATAGGCTATAAATCAAGGAAAAGCCATGTGCTTCAATCTGTGGGAAATGTGTCTAACTAAAACAATTTTACTTAAAGTTCACCTGTTCAAGTAAACATGTCATTTCTTTTTTATGTAAATAATATCTTTGCTTAAGGCTGATATGGGAACCCTTTGGGCCTCTGTGGAGGAACCCATTTGAGTTAGGACGAAATGGATGGCTTATAAACCTTCTCGGTGAAATTTTACAAACATCTACAGTAGATGTTTGTAAAATTAACTAAGTTTCATGGCAAATGGTTGTAAGCGTGAGACGTCGATGTTATTATATAAAATAATAATGAACGAAAATTTAATATCTTCTTACTTTAACTAACTTTATTTAACAATCTTTTTAATCTGCTGCTATGAACAACAAACGTATGTTATAATTTTTTTTTATATTTACATCAGCTGTAAAATCAGAGTTAGAGTTCATGAAGACTTCAGCACGTTTGAAGGCGGGTTCAACAACAGCCCCCCACGGAGACTGTAAGTCCGTGAGATCGAAAATGAACTCGGCATCCCGACGGGGTGGTGTAGGAGGATCTTCCTTGTTCATTTTGTAGGCCTACATTATCAGCTACAAAATATGCAGGCTTCACCTGGTCGATGCTGACGCGTGACTGTTTACCATTGACATTGATTTTTATGGTTTTTTCGTCACGCTCGAAAAATTCCTTAAAGACCCGTTTACGGAGCCTGCAAAGATTTCCGCACGGTGCCATCTCTTAAGAAGACATGCGAGCAATTGTCTAGGTCTTGAAAAATAAAAAAGGAGTTTGTTTGTCATAATTTGATCCAGACACGGGTTGGAGCTTGGACATGTGTTTGCGGAGCTGGAAAACAAAATCTGAGCGATGAAGTTGCTGTTGTTGAACACTGTAATCAATCATTAGTTCACCGGGAAGTCGAAAAGGTTCTCCATACTCCAGTTCTGCCGATAAAGTTTTCAGGTCAGGACAAAAAGTGCTGTGAATCATGAATCCCAAGCAATACGATCGGTAAAGCTTGGAGCCAGGGGGTGATTCCAAGTCAAATCATCCAGAAAAAAAAAGGATTTGTAACCCACCATCTCAGAATTTGATGAAACTTGGTGATTTTGATCTTTTCACTTGCCTATGGAAGAATACCAAATTTTAGCTTCTTATCTCAAACGGTTTTTTTCTTACAGACATTTGAAATTTGTAAAAATCTGCCATTTCTGTTGTTCCCGAGCTCCAAGATAAACTTGCATAGATTAAGAAAAAAATTTGTATCTTTGCCATTTTTAATCCAATTGTTATGAAAAATTGCAGTAATATTAAGTAAAGTGTGCTAAATCCAGGAAAAAATAAATCATTAATATCTCTCTATATTTAGGTAATTGAAAAAAACATTTTTTACAATTTTTTTGATATTTTTAGTCCGATGACAGTGTTTTACAAAAAAATTAATATCTTCTAAAGGGACAATGACTATCAAGTAAACTTTTTTTTAAACTAATCTACATTAAATTTCCTAACAGATGAAGCAACAAAACACGTGGCTTTTTGCATGCTTAGTAACTTAAAAAATCATTTTTAAAATTTCCAAATAAAAACATGTTTTTTCAATTTTTTTAATGGAAAATTTTAAAAAAAATCTAATTTTGGTTTGCACCATTAAATTCAGCCTGAAAAAAACAAATATTTTAGTACTTTGAATCTTTGTTCTATGTTTATTGGTTGCTGAGATATTGAATGATGTTAATACGGTACGTTGTCCAATGTTATCCTTATGGAAAATAATTAAAACTCAATATCTCGCTTATTTTTTAACTTATCATAATAAAATTTGGTATATAGCATCTCCTATTTGACTTTTCTTTGATGATGGCTAAAAACATAAACATTTTCCATCCCTATGTCAGCAATCCTGCATCCTCATAAAAACGGAGTGTTAAATTATTGTAGCCAAAAGTAAGCAATTTTGCTGCCTTGGGAAAATAAAAAATAGTTGATTTCCAATGATTATTCAAAAAATATCAACCAGAAGAACCCACACACCAAATTTTATTATGATATGTTGAAAAATAGGCGAGATATTGAGTTTTATTTATTTTCCATAAGGTTAACATTGGACAACGGACCGTATTACAGTAGACGCCCTCTAGTTCGGCTTCGGTTGGATCGGCCGCCCTCTAGTTCGGCTTCGGTTGGATCGGCCGCCGGATAGTCCGGCCGGTCCTAGGAGGATGACTTATATTCGGGAATGACCTTCGACAGGATTTATCTTGAATGTTTAATTTCTGGCCGTAGAAGTAAACTATTTTATGTCACATTTAGTTTACGGGCAAGCTTGTAATTGATGGACACGCTTGACCTCAACCAACTAACAAACTATGTTGTAACCCTTTAAACCAAAGGACTGGTACAGTAAGAATTGGTCTGGGATTTCGTGTGAGCATTTTTTGCTGTTTATAATTAGGACTGTTTTCGGGAGTGGACGTGACGAGTGTAATTGTAAGTTGTACGTGCACAAATTGACTTGAAGAAAATTTTTTTTCTTAAAAATGGCTAGAAAACGTAAACACACGTTTGTGATAATGAAACAAAAACTTAAGAAAAAAATTTGCATAAAAAAGAAAATAACAGATTTCCTTTAATTTGTTTAGGTTATAATTTGAGTAATCCGTGTAAATTAATTTGATCAAATAAATTTCTAATGTGTGTTTACATTACGTAATGAGTTTTTCTGTTCACTTTACATCCTCAGTAAGGTATCGGTAAAAACGTACCTATCTACGAGTGAGGCAATATGACAGTTCAACATAGAGACGTCAAAATATTTTCTTTGACTATTAAACACTGTAAACATGTTTAAATAACGTATTTTGTTGATTTTTAAACATAGGTAATAAGTTTAATAGGGTTATTTTACATTTTGATGGTACATCCGGATAGTCTGGCCATTTTGTAGTCCGGCCGGTAGTCCGGTCCCGAGGTGGCCGAACTAGAGGGCGTCTACTGTATTATCATTCAATATCTCAGCAACCAATAGATATAGAACAAAGATTCAAAGTACTAAAATATCTGTTTTTTCAGGCTGAATTTAATGGTGCAAACCAAAATTAGATTTTTTTAAATTTTTCCATTTAAAAAATTCAAAAAACATGTTTTTATTAGGAAAATTTAAAAATGATTTTTTAAGTTACCAAGCATGCAAAAAGCCATGTGTTTTGTTGCTTCATCTGTTAGGAAATTTAATGTAGATAAGTTTAAAAAAAAGTTTACTTGATTGTCATTAATTTTTTTGTAAAACACTGTCATCAGACTAAAAACATAAAAAAATTGTAAAATTTTTTTTTCAATGACCTAAATATAGAAAAATATTAATGATTTATTTTTTTCTGGATTTAGCATACTTTACTTAATATTACTGCAAATTTTCATAACAATTAGATTAAAAATGGCAAAGATACAAATTTTTTTCTTAATCTATGCAAGTTTATCTTGGAGCTCGGGAATAACAGAAAGGACAGCTTCCATAGGCAAGTGAAAAGATCAAAATCACCAAGTTTCATCAAATTCTGAGATGGTGGGTTACATGGCCTGGATGACTTGATATGGACTGACCCCAGGTTGTCTCAGGATGGCACATGATTGCAGCTTTCAGCTGTCTTTGTAAATGTTCGACCATTCTGTTGGCACAAGGATGGTGCCAATCCTGAATTGATCTAATGTAATCGCCTACAGGTGCGATTACGTTAGATAACTAGAGACAAACCAAGACGGCGAAAGAGATCAGATTCAAACCGCCTTCCTTGGTCTGTAGTAATACAATAAGGTGTTCCAAAATGTAAAATTCATCAGTTCATTAATGCTTCAGCAACTTCTGTGGCTGTAGTGTTTTGCAGAGGCCAAACTTCAGGCCATCTAGTAAATCTATCCTCTGTTATACAATAGCGGTAAGATCCTGCTGAAGAGAGAGGTCCGATGAGGTCGATGTGTATGTGCTGGAAACGCGATGATGGACTGGGAAGTTTTCCAGGAGGCGCTTATACATGACGAGTCACTTTTGAACGTTCACAGGCACAGGCCCAGTTGCGACAATCCTGCTGCAAACGGGGCCAAACAAATCGTTCTGCTACAAGTTTCGCAGAAGCTTTGATGCCTGGATGACTGAGGTTGTGGAGGCTACAGAAAATGGAGCGTCAGAGAGATCGAGGGACAAAAGCACATTGAGTGGACGTCAATGAGTAACAGTTAATATGGAGGTCTGTCTCACGGATGTTGACGGGTGTCAAACGAAGAGATGAACCTGAATCTTTCTATTGCTGGTTAAAATCTCCTGAAGTTCGTTATCGTTAGCTTGATGTTTGGCCATTATGTTAACCCCAATCATAGTTATTTTATTTTCATTATGGTAATAAAATAATAATCCTAGAAAAATAAAACAGCTGAAAACTAATCAGCTGATAAGACTTTTATCTCTTACCCATCCCACACCCATCCTTAATTTTATATTCCATTTAAAATATTCAGCAAATTTGGCTATTGTTTCTTTTTAGCTATATAGCTTATGGTTATATTTTTTTTAAATAATTTTTCTCGGTTTTAGTGAAATGGGTGTTTTCTCAAGAGCTTATACAGTCTCTTTGAAATTAATTATTCTGGCTGGAGCAATCACATTTATTCCTGGAATACCACCAGACATGGAATTTGAATCCTATAGGTAAGTGCAAAATTTATAAAAAGCACTTTGGGAGATGGTGGGCAAGACTTTAAAGATTATACAACTATAATAGAACTCACAGAGTAAATTAAGTTTAATTAATTGTTTTAACCTTTTTAACACCAATTAACTACTTATAAAGTATAGTAGAATGTATTCTAATGGATAGCAAATCTCCAAAACTATGAGACGTCAAGAGCTGAAATTTGGTATTAGGTCTATACCTACTCCCCTTGAGCCATGAATGCATACTTAGAAATGATTTTACTAGATTCTCTTAAGGCGCTGACCAGGGGTGCCCATCCCCCCCAAGCCTCATGGCGCCCTCCCCCCCAAATTTGGCTAACCACTCCCCCCCCAGAATTTGATATCCCTTTTCCCAAATTTTGAGTAACCCCTCTCTTTGTTATCAGCTATAAAGTGAACCTACATGGTACATAATTCCAATAGATCCAATCAGTAATCATACAGAGAATTTGTGGAGTTTGAAATAAACAGGCGTAATTGTATTTCTCCCCTTGAAATTTTGGATGAGATCGGGATGGTATCTTACTCTCCTAAAACTAAAAAAATCGGTTTTCTAATCATTTATTGGGGGGGGGGGGGGGTGCAATTACTCATCGAGTATTTTTGAGTCGAGTATTTTTTACACTACTCAACTCGACATTTTGCCATTCGTTACTCAAGCCGTTTACCTATAACAGGTATGTGCGATCGGATTTTAAGGTAATTTTCACACAGTTAATCGATCTGTCTTTCCCATCAGTAAAACCTCATTTATTTAACTGGAATTAAAGATTTCTTTTGGGTTATTAAGAATAGTAAATTAATATCACCTTATTTCTTCCTATGATTCAAGGTTTTATCTCATTCTTTTTTCTTTACGAATAATTTAGTTGTTTTAGAAATGATAGTAAAGTATCTTAAAACTAATTTCTATAAAATTTTATAAGATCACAAGTGTACTTGGGAGGATAACTTAAAGAATATATTTTAATCAAATATTAAGTTAGGCTAAGAAGGTTTGACTAATTAACACTATTCGTTGTAATCACATGGAGGACTAATAAGCCTAAACAGCCACATCAGCTATGTGTTTGATGATATTTATTTATTAAGCTAGGATTGGAAGGTACCAGCAAATAAGGAATTATATAGCGAATTTTTAAATCTTTTCGTTAATTAATTCTGTATTATTTATTTGTATACTTGCTCTTAGTTCATTAATACCTTTGAGTTACCTAAAAAAATTACATCGGTTTGATTTATAGGCTAATAATAATAATAATAATTTTTAACATGATATTTATGTAGAAATGCAATGTCAGTTACATTGTAATAAAAAAACTCAACTCAAAAGAAGCTCGAAACTCGGGAGTTTTTCTTTTCAACTTGACTTCAAAAATCACTACTCCCACACCCCTATTCTTTATTTAATGTATCACTTACTTTTTCTCTTATTCTTCATACAGGGTGTTCAAAAAATGTGGGGCAATAATTTACGTAGTGATTCCTTGGGTCAAAATAAGCAAAAAAGTTTATATAAACATAGGTCCTAAAGTGCTTCGTTTTCAGTCTGTGTCTCTGTTTATGATTTTTACATATTTAATCATATCTCACGAACAACTTAACGTATAAACTTCAAACTTGGTATATAGATAACCACTATTAAGAACTATTTTTGTAAGAATTATCAAATTTCTACTTTGTACCATTTCAAAATGACAACTGATTTCAAAATGACAACTGATTTTTCATTTCTATTGGTTTAGCCTCCGGATTACCATGAAATATTAAAAATGGTTTAAATACCTGCTTCTAGGTAATCCTAATGTTGCTTGATAGCTACTAGTTTCGCCTCCTCATGAAGGCATCATCGGGCTGCAAGGATGTATTTCTTTCTTCATAGTTGAAGAGTGTCATCACACGTACACACGCGTTTAAAAAACATCAAGTACGAACACACGGACAACACGGACATTAATAAATAAACATAAAACAGACGGCCGACTTTACAAAAAATGATTAAAGCGTTGCGACACAATCCCGGTGAGAGTTGGGTCCGGACTGATGCCAAGGTCAAGGTCACGTGATCTAGTGTCGCTCGCTTGTCTCCATTCACCTGCCGGTATTGTTCAATCTCCCCTCCCTCTCCAGTAACTTGATGGCCGTATCATAAATATAATTAGATGAAAATGAGAGTTTGTCATTCATTAAATTATGTTGGTCTGTCTTTACGGCTTTGTATATTTCGAATTCCTCAAATGTGTTTGTTTTGAAACTGTCTTTTGTAAAATGTAAAATATCCATATTATGACTAATACTGGTGTAATTATGATTTTGATTAATTAAATGTTCGGCAAAAGTTGAAGACTGCTGTGTGGTAGTTTTCTTTGGCACGTGTTCTTTGAACCTTTTATTGAATGAGCGGGACGTCTGGCCTATATAATATTTGTCACAATCCGTGCAATTAATTTTATAGACACCTGTTCGTTCATAAGTTGGCGTGACTGTTTGTGGCCGCTCTTTCAACAAAGACCCTAGGTTGTTAGTTGTTTTAAATGACACAGTTACGTTGTTTTTTGCCATTTCATTTTTGAATTTGTGGCTCAACGAAACTCCAAACTCAGCTGATATAAATGTTTTCTGTCCTGTTTCTAATCTTTCTGTTTTGTTTCTATGTTTAATGATTAGTTTATCAATTAATGTACTATTGAACCCATTAGAAACAGCTATGTGTTTGATGATATTTATTTCCTCGGTAAAATCAATCGTACTCATTGGAACTGATAAAGACCTATGGATAAAACTAAGATATGCAGCCATTTTATGTGCGTATGGACAGACCAACATAATTTACTGAATGACAAACTCTCATTTTCATCTAATTATATTTATGATACGGCCATCAAGTTACTGGAGTGGGAGGGGAGATTGAACAATACCGGCAGGTGAATGGAGACAAGCGAGCGACACTAGATCACGTGACCTTGACCTTGGCATCAGTCCGGACCCAACTCTCGCCGGGATTGTGTCGCAACGCTTTAATCATTTTTTGTAAAGTCGGCCGTCTGTTTTATGTTTATTTATTAATGTCCGTGTTGTCCGTGTGTTCGTACTTGATGTTTTTTAAACGCGTGTGTACGTGTGATGGCACTCTTCAACTATGAAGAAAGAAATACATCCTTGCAGCCCGATGATGCCTTCATGAGGAGGCGAAACTAGTAGCTATCAAGCAACATTAGGATTACCTAGAAGCAGGTATTTAAAGCATTTTTAACTGATTTTTGTTTTCAAAGCTAAATAACTTAAAACCGTAAATTTTAGAAAAACTATAAAAGTAACAAAAAGGTTGCAAAATTTATTCTAATTAACAGTGATATGAAGATTATAACAATCGGATCACTAATAATGGAGAAATTTTAAATTTTCCGAATAAAATCATCCAAATATCAGACATAATGTTCTAAGGAACCATGTTTGTATGCAGAAAAGTTAAAATTTCTCCGTTATTCGTGGTCCGATTATCATAATCTTAATATCAGCATTAATTGGATTACATTCTGCAACTTTTTTGTCTCATGTATAAGTTTTCTAAAATTTACGGTTTTTAAGATATTTAGCTTTGAAAACAAAAAACAGTCGCCATTTTGAAATGGTACAAAGTAGAAATTTGATACTTATTAAAAAAATAGTTCTTAATAGTGGTTACCCATATACCAAGTTTGAAGTTAAGTTAAGTGGTTCGTGAGATATGATTAAATATGTAAAAATCATAAACAGACACACAGATGGAAAACGAAGCACTTTAGGACCTATGTTTATATAAACCTTTTTGCTTATTTTGACCCAAGGAATCACTACGAAAATTATTGCCCCACATTTTTTGAACTTCTGTATAATGTACAACACACTTTTTATGATATACGGGCATCCGGGAATTATGGTAAAATATTTTAGTATATGATAGTGCAGGTAAAAATAAGAAAAAAAGTTTATATAAACATAGGTCCAAAAGTGCTTCGTTTTCTGTCTGAGTGTCTGTGATTTTTACATATTTAATCATATCTCACAAACCTCTTAACGTATAAACTTCAAACTTGGCATATGGATGACCACTATTAAGACCTATTTTTTATGAAGTATCAAATTGCTACTTTATACCATTTCAAAATGGCGGCTGTTTTTTGTTTTCAATGCTAAATATCTTAAAAACTGTAAATTTTAGAAAAATTATATGAGAAACAAAAAAGTTGTGATATTTTATGCAATTAACGGTGATATTAAGATTATGATGATCGGACTACTAATAACGGAGAAATTTTAACTTTTCTGAATAAAAACATGGTACTTTAGAACATACTGTCAGAAATTTGCATATTTTTATTCGGAAAGGTTAAAATTTCTCCGTTATTAGTAGTCCGATTATCATAATCTTAATATCAGCGTTAATTGGATTAAATTTCACAACTTTTTGGTTTCTTATATAATTTTTCTAAAATTTAAGTTTTTTAAAATATTTAGCTTTGAAACAAAAAACAGTCGCCATATTGAAATAGTACAAAGTAGAAATTTGATACTGCATACAAAAATAGGACTTAATAGTGGTCATCCATGTGCCAAATTTGAAGTTAATACGTTAAGAGGTTCGTGAAATATGATTAAATATGTAAAAATCATAAACAGACACACAGACGGAAAAAGAAGCACTTTAGGACCTATGTTTATATAAACGTTTTTCTTATTTTTACCTCTACTAGCATATACTAAAATATTTTACCATAATTTCCGGACACCCTATATACTCCAAAACTACACGTCGTAGACCCTTGATCTTGGTATCAAATTAAAGCTTGGAATCTCATGATGTGCACTATGATAGTTGGGTTTTGATATCGTATGGGGTTTAGGTACAGGATCGTCCGAAAGGGACCTATGTCAAGGATTTTTTTAGTACTTTAGGTTTTATTTGTTTATATCAATTCTTATGGTTTAATTTGAAATGGTTAGCGTGGTTACAGTGGTTGCCAACAGAATGTAGCACCTGCAATTATTTTGTACAACAGGTGAATACTGTCTTATTTAGCAAATGTGTTATTGTTTACGTTTTCAATTATTTAGTAAATTTTTATTGTTAGGTTATGTTATTAAAAACATAAAGTGCACTAAAATTTAGAGATACATATTTTTTTGTTTTAAATTCAATGTTAGTACTAAAAATAAGACGATAGATTGCTCGAAAAAAATGAAACAACGAAGAAAAAGAAACACATCTAAAGGTGTCATGGGAAAATTCACATCAGTGAAATCAAGAAACACTGATCAAAAAAGATTGGAACAGAAAGAGAGAGACGTACAAGGTGATGAAAGAAATAATCAGAACATAGATAATGGAGAACCTTCAAAAAAGGGATCGTACAGAAGAAGCTGATTTAAACTAAACAACTTTACAAGCTGTTTGCAGAAGTACTGGTTACTATGATTTAGACCATGAATGACACATTATTCCAATCAAATAGGCTATAGACTTTATTGAACACCCAAATATAGTAATTTGCAAGATGGATGAAATTTGTTCTTATTGCATAGCAAAGAAGTTAATTCAAAGTGGAAACGCAAATTATATGCTGTTTGAAAGGGCAAATAAGACTGCTACCACCAAATATACCACCCCCGGCTTTCTCAAATATATGTATGGAGAAACACCAAAATTTATTGAATTCATACATTACATTAGACGTTATAATGCTTGCTTCCAAATTACGTCTTTTGGAGCTACCACTATTTATACCTTCATAAGATTTTTCAACCCAGCGAAGCGGGTTACCAATAGCTAGTAAATAATAAAGCAACCTGCTATGTCCAAAATAAAAATATAAACAAAATTTGAGTTTTTAACATTCAAATTTCAATGTATAAGAGAAGAGTTCACTAAAATATCTAAGAAAAATATGATCAACATTTTGAAACTGTATATAAATGCAGTTTGATATTCACAAAGTGAAATGCTAATTGGTAGTATTTTATTCCCCAACTAGCTGTTGGTAACCTGCTTCGCTGGGTTGAAAAATCTTATGAAGGTATAAATAGTGGTAGCTCCAAAAGACGTAATTTGGAAGCAAGCATTATAACGTCTAATGTAATGTATGAATTCAATATATTTTGGTGTTTCTCCATACATATATTTGAGAAAGCCGGGGGTGGTATATTTGGTGGTAGCAGTCTTATTTGCCCTTTCAAACAGCATATAATTTGCGTTTCCACTTTGAATTAACTTCTTTGCTATGCAATGAGAACAAATTTCATCCATTTTTTACAAATTTTGTCCATCTTGCAAATTATTATATTTGGGTGTTCAATAAAATCTATAGCCTATTTGATTGGAATAATGTGTCATTCATGGTCTAAATCATAGTAACCAGTACTTCTGCAAACAGCTTGTAAAGTTGTTTAGTTTAAATCAGCTTCTTCTGTACGATCCCTTTTTCGAAGGTTCTCCATTATCTCTGTTCTGATTATTTCTTTCATCACCTTGTGCGTCTGTCTCTCTTTCTGTTCCAATCTTTTTTGATCAGTGTTTCTTGATGTCACTGATGTGAATTTTCCCATGATACCTTTAGATGTGTTTCTTTTTCTTCGTTGTTTCATTTTTTCGAGCAATCTATCATCTTATTTTTAGTACTAACATTGAATTTAAAACAAAAAAATAAGTATCTCTAAATTTTAGTGCATTTTATGTTTTTAACCCTTGAGCGGGCGCTTCACCGGCAAAACGCGAGCGGGCGCATGCGGAGTTTTACTCCGCAACACTATAATGCACAAATTTAACCCATTTTACTTGTTTTATAACGAAATATTGTATTTAAATGTTGACAAACTTCATTAGGAATCACATTTCATCGTCGATGCAATTAATTGTTTAATTTAATAGTTGTAATATTTCAATTGAACATAGTAAGTAATTTTCTAGTATAAAATATGTATTAATTATTATTTACATTTTTGGACTTTTCCTTTTGCCTCTCTTTTTCGAAATCAAAAGGAAAAGTCCAACAAATTTGATAATAATGACAAATCCTTCGCTATTATGAATTTTAAAAATAGCTACAGTAGAGTCCCACAAACCCGGAATTCGATAACCCGGAATTCTGGATAACTCGGAAAGCCTGCCAGAGCAATAAAGTGCACTGAGATTCAAGGCCAGAGCATGGTGTGACACATAAAACAGGTTTGGTTTTTCTTTAAGTTTTTTTGTAAATGATAATGTAGTTTTTGTATTTTTTACTTTTCAATAAATAAATGATTTCTTACAGAAATAACAGTTTATTATTATTTTTTCTTATTTTTCTCTTTCGCGATAACTCGGAAATTTCACAAACCCAGACACCAGTCGGTCCACATTAGTCCGGGTTTGTGGGACTCTACTGTTTGGTCTGTATAACGGGAAAGGGCACTCCGCAAACTGAGACGGCATCTCGGAATTGCAAATAACGAGGTACCAAGGGGGGGGGGGGGTGGGGGTATAAATAGCTTTAGGAGATTCCTGGAATGAGGGGCGTAAAGTACGGAGCCGGACACGACCGCCGACACCCATTATGTCTGTTTATTTTAACATAAGAAACACGTGCGGAGGAAAACTCCGCGTGCGCCCGCTCGAGGGTTAATAACATAACCTGACAGTAAAAATTTACTAGATAATTAAACGTAAACAATAACACATTTGCTAAATAAGACAGTATTCACCTGGTGTACAAAATAATTGCAGGTGCTGCATTCTGTTGGCAACCACTGTAACCACGCTAACAATTTCAAATTAAACCATATGTATTGATATAAACAAATAAATCCTAAAGTACTCAAAAAATCCTTGACATAGGTCCCTTTCGGACGATCCTGTACCTAAACCACATACGATATCAAAACCCAACCATCATAGTGCACATCATGAGATTCCAAGCTTTAATTCAATACCAAGATCAAGGGTCTACGACGTGTAGTTTTGGCTGTAGCACTAAATATACCAACACACAACTCTCCTTATATATATATATATATATATATATATATATATATATATATATATATATATATATATATATATATATTGATTATATTTGTGTGCATATACTTTGCAAACGTGGTATTTAATTTTTAAACTTTTTTTGCTCTTATTTGAAAGGAAATGTGTTCCATGTTATAACTATCATCAGTTATAAGTATTCATAAGACAGTAAATCCTCACAAACAAAATATGTCTGAACCTTTATAAAATATCAATTACATGTTTGAAATTTCAATCACCAAAGAAAAATTTCAGTTTTCCATTATTTCTTAACTTTATCCGTTACAACTGTCTCTTTATTTACCCATAGAAAGTAATTCTGCGTCCAAAACAGATACTGAATTATTTATGAATTTAATTAACGGCTGAACCATTTTTCAGGCAACCGTCGCGCGTCGTCGCGGCCGATATCATGCGTGAATTTCGCACTTCGCAGCGCGGCGTTCGCAAAAATTAAATCCACTCTTTTCCGCGTCCGATAGACACACGCGTATATACTTTGCGCCATTGCTCAGTATAATAATAGATCAATAAAATTTGATAATATTATTTGTAATGGTTATACTTCTGAGCAAACTCGAATTTTCAATCATTATGATCACATAATTTCATACTTTTTCAATGTTTAAAAAAATCCCCCCCCCAAAATTCCTTTTGATACCCCCCCCATTCTGGGCACCCCAGGCGCTGACATACTACCACGCATTTCATCATACACACATCACACCGCGCAAGGGAGATATAATTTTTGCTCCACACATTTCCCCAAACAAGATCATATCACACAAACCTCCGAGCGCGTTAAAAGGGAGTTTAGAGAGAGATAGAGAACGAGACCGAGAGAGAGGGAGGGAATGTGTATGGTGATTGGTCCGTTGCTTACCAGTAGCATCAGAAAAATTTTTATTTTTTTATGCCAGTAGTAACTGAGTGATCGACTGTAGCTTTGCTGTTGTATTTCAGTTGTTGTGTGACAGTCATGGATGTGCAAGTGGCGGCAGCTGGGTACATTTAAGTTCACCTGGCCACAAAAAGATGAAGACAACTTCAAAAAAATCGACGATGGTGGGAGACGAGGTTGTTTACAGGAAGGGCGGACCACAGTTCCTTGGAGTTTCAGGCTATAAGTTATATGACTCCAAAAAACTGAAATTTTGGTTTATCCAAGATTTTTCCTGAATCAAGGTTTAATATCTACAGTTCTATTAAATATATAAGTTTAAAGAAATGGACTTAAATTATTTAAGGGATCACTGGCTTTCATTTGTAAATATATCGAGCGGGAAAAGGTTAATAAAAACTCGAACACTTCTTCAGAAGCAGAGAAATAAATGTTTTACATTGGCGTTAACGATTGACTAATATTTATATAAGTAATTAAGTACTCAAAACTCGTAAAATAAACTTTTAACTTTAACCCAACTAATCCAAAAAGTACACCACACAACCTTTCAGCATAAAATTCCGATATTTCACTAACATTAATTGCTAATTCAATTAATTAGGGGTATTGCAAAATTTAATGTCAACGCGTGCGGGGCAGCGCTCGCGACGGCGTACGGAGCGACGTTCGGGGCAAAATAGTCCCTGACACACTATCACACATCATACAAGACAACGTACCAGACTTTTCTTTGATCTTTCATCAAAAAACCGCCTCCAGAGTGCTTGCGACAATGTGTGGTGTGATGTCTTGTGTGATGCGCGGACCCCTGACACACCATCACACATGCTCCCTTTTGTCCTGTGTGATGTGTGATGTGATTTCTTGTATGATGAAATGTGTGATAGTGTATCACCGTCTTTAGGGTTACGCCCTATGTTACTCCAAAGTTTCAATGTTAAACTGAAGGGAAGCTGAAATTGGAATTAGTTGAATCAAGTCCAAGAAAGTTTTTCCATGGGTGAAATCCAGTTGATCAGATAAATTATAATGCCATGGTTGACTTTGTTGTTGTTGATATAATAGAGATTGCTTTAATAATTAGTATTCACTTTTGTTTTAGCTTAACACCTCCCTTGCCGTTAGAAGGAGTTCTAGGTTTAAATGATAAGTTAAATGGTGCAGAGAAACTCTTTATGCATGAAATAAAAGGACCAGAGCACATGGAAGTTTACAAGGGAGTTTTATATACAACATTGGATGGAGGTTATGTGGTGAAGATTTTAGGAGAAAAGATCGTGCCTGTTGTAAAATTTGGAAAAAAATGTGGTATGTAAAATTTTATTTTTAATAGTTTTTAGCTCATCTCTCAATAGTTTTGATCAGTTAAGAAGTAATGAATAAACACATTGACCCTCAGCCATTAATTGTCTTCTGTATCTGGATCAATTGCAGTGCCAGGGTTATTAATCCTAGACTCAATACAATTTTACTTGCTATATCTAGTTTGTTACTGGTCACATTACAGTTAATCCAGTAAGGCCGCTAATCTGGTATCCAACCATTGTCCTCTACCATATTATGCTTATAACTTTTAGCACTATTATATTTATAATCTGATGAGCTTTTTTTTGGGGATATTCAGGAGAGCTCATGCATGCATGATTGGCTGAGTTCCTCATGATTGATTGGCATAGTTTGCAGACAATGAGCAGAGGTAGGGTAGATGAAAAATGTGGGATATCGAGTCAGTTCCAGGCCAAAATTTCTTTTGATCGTGGGGATTTTAGACTAATCTATATTTTTAATTGAAAAACGTGGAATATTGAGTCAGTTCCAGGCCGAAATTTCTTTTAATACTGGGGATTTTAGACTAATCTATTTTATTAATAGAATTTCTGGGATTTTGTCCAGAGCAAATCGACCCCAAAAATTGTTTCATTCTCTCAATCTAACACCTTATTTTAGGTGGCACTCAATAATACACCATTTTCAGTAATTAGTTATCTGATATCAATGTCAATTGGTTATCAGTGCAGAATGAGCTGGATAGTGAGTACTTCCAATCCCACTATTAGGTTAATTAGTAATCTTAAATAGGCTTTTATTTTGATTGTATACTGTACTTTGTGTTTCTGATTGGTTTAACCAGTATACAGGTTAATAACTGGTTCAGTAGTAAATAATAAAAGCTGTTATTGAATTGATAACCTTTGATGAAGTAATTGATGAAGTTTGTCTGGCTATTGAGGGTGACTAGCTTCCTGTACACCTTGGTTCCTCCTTGTCTCCCAAGGAGCTTCGTTCGTACTTGAGGTATTAGCAGATCATCCCAGCTTATTCATCTGGGAGGGGATGAGGGACCCTTACCTGACCCTTACCTGTCTTTTTATCTTAACTAAATGCAAAATGCCCTGGAGGAGCTTCACAACCCAGAGGATCCTGGGTAGCGATCCTTTTCTAGGAGGGCCTGACAAGCCATTAGGGTTAGGCAGTGAGAGTCAGAGGAACTCGGATAATAGCTTGCAAATGTTTTTATCCTCCTTAAAGGGCAAGGCCGATTGACGATTTTATGCCTTTTCCCATCTCTTCAAATTCCCTCCCTCATTAAGCTGACTAGTTGGCTGGGTCTTTCAATTCCTCTCCATCTATCTCTCTTCTTCATTGGTTATCACTTAGTAGGTAAGGGCCAATCCACATGAAATGGTTCAGAAACAAATTAATTGGCAGCTTTAATATTTTATCATTTATTTTCTTAGTTTTACCAATGAAAGTACAGTTCTGTAGAAGTACAAAAATGCAATTACTTCATTGTTTGGATGTTCATCCAAACAATTACGGCCATTTTCTTGATGATAATTGTCACTTATTTAAGAGCTCTGTATTAAATTCAATTTTTACTATAATTAAATGTAAGACTGTATTACTTACTGGTTACGTCAGACAGCTCAAAATTGAATCATTCTATTCAGAACATGTTTCGGTGTACTTCCAGTCAGTCTACACCCAACCACCGACGCACCGTGTTCTCGATTATAGTTGTGACAAGCCTTTATTTTCGTTTTAAATGTTCAATTGTGTACATGTCGTGTTTCAATGTTATGTACTAAGTGTTTTTTAATCTACTATGACGAAGCCATCCACCGATGGATAATTATTTCCTTCACATCCGTACTCAGCTGAAGATGGTGTTATTACACGGAAGCATGTTCTGAATAGAATGATTCAATTTTCAGCTGTCTGACGTACCCAGTAAGTAATACAGTCTTACATTTAATCAATTTACATCATACCGACACAGAAACATCTGTTTTCTCTACCGCGTTGTTCGCAGGCAAGTTACTTTGCCGAAACAAGTCTGGGCAACTTGCTGGCCTAAGCCTGAAAATTGTCTGGACTGCTAGGAAAATTTTATGATTACTAGGTAATGGAAATAAACAATCAGCTGATAGCAGCAAACTGATGTTTAAAGCATGTTATAGGTTACTTAAGCAAATTTTCGTTTGTTTAAAGAACAAACAAACAATCATCCACACACATCGACATCCACTAACATCGTTGTAGGTTAGGTTTAAAGAATTAGGTAGTTTATGCAAGGAATACGTTATGATTTGAAAATATGTTCATATGAGTAGTATAATGAAAAAGTATTGTACGTCACATGTCTGGTAAGTTTTACTGTACTCGCATGATAATCTTGCACTCGCCTCAAGGTTGCCTGGGAACTAATATACTCGTCTGGTAAGACAGTACTAATTGGCCGAGTAACTTAATACTTTTCCTTGCACTCACCTCAAGGTTGCCTGGGAACTATTATACTCATCTGGTAAGACAGTAGGCTACTAATTGGCCAAGTAACTTAATACTTTTCTCCATAGAAGTTCATCCTAAAACATTGAAATTAAGACAAATCTCTTTAGAAAATAATGAACTTTAATAAACGTTTTCATAAGTTTGCACTAAAAACTGGTTATGAGGATCCGCATAGACCTTCAGCGTAAAAAAATCTCCCCGATGCAGCAGACCTGCATACTCAACAAACTTCAAATGCAAAAAAAATTAATAGTCAATAGTCAGTCATCTTTATTCATCAAGAAGTACAAGGTTCTACATTTGAATAGTGTCAAGAAGCTTAAACTAATACATTTAGAAGCTCAAGCTAAACTCAATATATTTTTCATAGCCTACTTTCTCCATATACTATGTATAGGGGGGGAGAAAGTAAAAATTTTATGCAAGAAATTCAAAGAGGTACCTTGCAACACGTGTTCGGGAGTTTGATGGAGAGAGCATAACTTTATACAAATGCCAATGGCGGACTGTTTGAGCACATAATGTAAACTAAATGTGGTCAAGCTTAAATAATAGGCTGCATAAAATGTAAAGATTAATAAAACAATACTCGTTTCATCTTTATAATTGCATTAATTCAATCTTAAAAATGGATTGCGTTTAAATAAAACACCCCGAATTTTTTTAAGATTGTTGATGTTTTCAACATTTCTACATTCACATATTCACATTTTTATATTATTTTCCATAAAACAAATGATGTGATATTAAAGTGAGAGATTGTGTTGAAAGACACTCATAGTAAATTAGAAATTTGTTTCCTAAATTTAGTATTGGCTTACTTTATTTTAGTAATAAATTATGTATTTGTTGTAAACTCTACTTCTTGTATGTAATTCAGGAGAAGAAATGTAAAGCTGAGTGTATTTGAAAATCATACTTTTGTATTCCATTGTATTATTGATTATTTCTTTTTTTTCTTTTTTTGTAAACTGTTAGTATCAATTTGTGTTTGTAATTTTGTATTTATTATTTGGATAGTAATGTGGGAGAAATTGGGGCTATAATGGGAGTTGGGAGACCCTCATATAAAATAAAACAAATATATTGTTCTTTGACGAGTTTTTATTATATTATTTATATTATTAATTTGTCGGTGCTGTAAATTAGTTGTTGAAGTTTAACAATAATTGTTATTCAAATTTACAAAAATTGTAATAATGGTACTTGTCAGTTAGGTAAATAGTTAGCGAGTGATACTGGAATTAAAAAAGGAAGTTATACTGGAATTACTGGAAATATACTGGAATTTTAAAATAAGATTTCAGTAGACACCCTGTAAAATTTTCATCCATTTCCGGGAAGTTAGTGCTCCTCCACGCATTTCTCCATGTACTGTTAAAAACTCATTTACCAAAAAGTCCACTCTTTCATCTTCATAATGTCAAAGTTCTTTACATTTACTGATATCCCTACGCACACGATAATTTTTTTTCACGTCTCACCGGCTTAAACATCGCCATCTCACGGAAGGTTAGACTCCACTGAGACTGGCTAGCATGCTCTTCCACAGTCTTAAAAAAAAGCTAGATACTCTACTAACCTTATTCACTTAATATCTAGATACATCTCGAAATCAGGTAAGACTTAGCTATATCTAGTTTTTATTCACTTCACTGAATAGATCACGAATTTATTTATAATTTATTAAAATGTATATTAGGCTAAAGTAATGTTCTTTTATGTTAATATATTATTAGAGTTATTGCAATTCACAATAAGACAGGCTGTTTCTTCATCGTCTGTTAAACTACTATTTAATTCTACAACATAGTCAGGCATAACACTGTTCGTTGACGCGCTGGCGTCCTCTACCGTGGTCAACTGTTGCGGGCCATCTAAAACTGACAAAAACTGAGGTTAAAACCTGGACATTTGAAACATTAAAATTTCTGAATTTCATTGAAACACCAATTCCTGTCGGAAACAAGGATAGACAAACAAGGATAGGACTGAGTCCGTATCTTGTACCATTACTATTTAAAAAAACTTAAACTTACATTAATTCCACAGCGAAGAAGGGCACAGTTACTTAAAATTACAACAAAAACTCCAAACAAACAACAGAACACACAGTAGCGCGTTTATAGATCCCAGACTAAGGTCAAGAATTGCATACTGCAGTATCGTAGTCGTCTCTTGTTGTCATACCCTTAGCGGAAGCCCCGCAAAAGCTACCGAGAAGTTACAAGAGTGGCCGAGAATCTCCAGAAGCATTGTCGTACCTTTATCCGAAGCCCCACAGATACTACGGAGAAGTTACGAGAGCAGCCGACAATCTCTATAGCCATTCGATTTGACGTATTTGAGCGGGAACCTAAAGGCGTTGTAATTGGCTGCAGGTTTGGGGGAGGTATATTCAACGGGCACGGGGGTAGTTGTTCCAGACTCGCACGAACTGCAAATCCATACTGCCTAGTCGCTACCGCTACCTTGCCAGCTGCCAGCAGTCACTCAAAATCAGCTAATGTAGCTAAGTCTTACCTGGTCGAGGGTTTGAAGCGGTCGCTTGAGCACAACTATAAACATTTCCAAGATTTTTGCCAGGACAGAAATTAATTAATTTTTTGTGGTCATCGCTGAATCCAATGATGACCACACGCTTCGCCACTGATCAATAGGTACATTTCCTCAATAGTAGTTAGACCTATTATATAAAGATTTTCATGAGGTTAAATTTAAAAATATTTTGGGCTAATCCATTTAAGTATTTATTTAAGTGTAGTGTGTGTGTTTTTAGATGGTTTGTATGAATCTGAAATATGTGGCCGACCACTAGGACTCAGTTTTGACCAGAAAAATAACATGTATGTAGCTGATGCTTACTACGGTGTTTTCAAGGTGGATTTGAATTCAGGTGAATATTTTTTTTATCTATACAACTATAATAGCCAATGTGCTAAAATGATTTTTGGAGTGGAATTTTTTTTGGTTTGAAGTAAATATTTTTTCATCACTCTGTATACGAAAATTGCCTGTTACCATACAGCTGAGATCCACGAAAACCCTCGATTTCCTTACACCAAAACAAATAATGATCTGGTGATTTTTCGGTATCCAAACATTGCATTTCCGTACCCAAACAAAATTTTGCCGTATCTAAACAAACGAAGTTCCTATTTTGTAGGGGTGGGCGAGTACTCGACAGTCGAGTACTTACTCGAGTAGTTACTACTACTCGAGGTCAAGTTGAGTAGTTAGTTACTCCCGCCGTTTACGCGGTGGTCGAATTTACGTGCGATTTACGTTTGTGCGATCATATTTTACAGCCGTTCGCGAGTTACGCAAAGCTACATCTGCCGTGTATCCGCAATCGGCAGATTGTTTATCGCGGCCGCTCGCTAGTTAAGCAGCATTTTCTATTCACTTGTGGCCGGCAAAAACGCGCGACCGTTTTTTACGCCGATCGCTGGTTTCGCAAAGTTGCATTTCGTTTAGTTACGATCGGCAAATACATGCGATCGTTTTTGCGGCTGATCGCGACTTTTGCAACGCTACATTTGCCGATTTTCGGCGATCGGCAAATACGCGCGATCGTATTTCGCGGTAGATTGCGAGATTTGGAAAGCTACATCTACCATTTATCCGCGACCGACAAGAAAGATATGCGCTATGGTTTTTCGCAGCCTTTCACGAGTTTTTCATAACAATAACCTCGAAAATATTTCATAAACTCGTAGAAGAATGGATTTTGACAGTTATCTACAAATAACAGATTCTGAGAGATGTTTCAGAATTCGGAAATTGAAAACTTACAGCTATATTTAGCTCTGACCTTACACTTAACAACTTCAAATTTGTAATCATATTTTATCTTTTGAATGATACACATTCATTTCTATCTCACTTGATTTGTAAAAATGAGAAGAAATTGTGGACTTCATAAATCAATTAGTTAAGGTTTTGTAATTTTTGTATGGGAGGGGGATATCTTATTCTTATCTGGTCGCAGCTGTGTAACTCTGCTCTAGTGATTAGATGTCAAAAAACAATAGATCAACAGTCAGGCAAGGGGGCGGGGTTGGGTGTAGAGAAGTAAACAAATAACTGGGCATAGCTCTCCCCCCTGATGTTTTTAATTCTTTCTTCCACAATTTCTTGGCTAAGGTTTCAATTAGAGCCAACAATTATTTTAGGGAAAATATAAACCTGTTTTTGATTTTTAAAATAATAGGCTAATAATTTAATCTTTTTACTGCTTAAATTTTACAACTATGCATATTTTACATAAATTTATTTTGTGAGCTAGTTAGTTTGTTGATTAAGTTTTTTGATATTTTGAGTGATTTGGCATAGTCAACTTATTCATTTAAAAGTGGGGTTTATGCAGTGTAGGGGTAAATTAAAATATCGGAGTTTTGTTTTTCCAAGAAAAATTTTAAAAAATTAGCTTAAATAAAGTAGACTAATTTTATAAGTAAAATTGAAGAAAGATTTGAATTAAAATGTAATTCAAAGACCTAAATACTTTAAAAAATGATGATTTCATTACTTTTCACAAAAAACTACTCGAGTATTTGGCTTAATACTCGACACGACTTCAAAATCCACTATTGCCCACCCCTACTATTTTGACAGTTCAACCAGCTGACTTTAAACTAAAATAGACAGTTCAGCCGTATTGTGTTTGCTCATAGAAAAATGACTAAATTATGAAATGTTAGATGATTTTTTATAAGTTTGGTTACCTATTTGCATCATGATGAAAAGTACTGTTCACAACTCGTCACAAAAGTCCCATTCTGGGGCAAGATAGTGTTTTACCTGCTCGGCTTATGCCTCGCAAGTAAAACACTATCTTGCCCCGTAATGGGCTACTTTCGTGACCAGTAGTGAAATATACTATATCCTGGAACACTTTCCAGCAAAACACATTAGTAGAAATTACTACAACGTAAACTATGCATTATAGAAAAAAAAATTAATTGTGTAGGCCCCAACAGCTTTTTGAAGGCCCTACAGCTGCGAATACTCTCCAGTTTAATACTGTGAACAGTGTAATAGTTAGTTACCTTGAAATCATTTATCTTGATTAAAAACTGTAAGGGCCTAGTCAATGAATTTTTTTTACAATGCATAGTTTACGTTTCAGTCATATCTGCTTAAAATATCAAATGTAATAGCACAATATGAGTTTATTAGCTCAACATAATTTACGTTGCACCAAAGTAATGTAAGTCTATCTGTCGATCAAATAGTTAAAGACTTAAATAAAAATATTTACTTGTGTATTGATGGAGTGAAGTGTAACATTACTCAAGTGAAATTCCTAGGATAGTTTTCCCGAGGGTGACAATTAACTTTATTCCACAATACATGTGGATTGTTGCCAATTATAATGATAATTTATTTATAAATTAGACATAACCAAAAAGTAATACCAAAAAAATACAAAAATATAATTATTAAAATGTTAAACATTCACATACTAATTGGTTAATTATCAATCTATTTATTCAATTACAGGAGAATATGAACAGTTGGTTTCAATGGAAACTGAAATTAATGGGAAATTACCCAAACTCCCAAACTCCCTGACTGTGGCTAAAGATGGTTCAGTATACTGGTCTGATTCTTCAACAACACATTCTCTTCATGATGGCCTCTATGCGTTGCTGGGTAATGGAAACGGAAGGTAGGCCTAAATATTTTACATTTTGTATTATGAGTATTTTTTATTTCTATATTTATTGGAATAAATACAGAAATGTCTGACCATGACTGTCAGATTACTCAAATTTTAAATTTACAAATCAATTTGTGGAAAGATCAGAAAGTTAAAAAATATTGCAGAAAATTTAGCAAGGAAAATATTGATTTATTTGTAAAATATTTACTATCTGAATCGTGGATTGATGTATTTCAAGCACCTGTAGATATTAAGTATGAGGCTTTTAGCAACATTTTTGCAGTATTTTGGAATTTGTAAATAACAGTAGAAGTAAGATCAGTCCTTGCATCTCAAATGAAATAAAATGTAAGAAAAGAGAAATAATAGAACTTAGTCAGGTTTTTAGAGAAACAAAAAATTGTCAATTAAAAGCTGTCATTAAGGAGAAGAAGACATGTCTAAGAAACTCTGTATATGCAACAAAGCAGGAATATTTTGACTCCAAATTGTGTAATTCAAGTAATGTTGTTAGAACTTCATGACAAATGGTGAATGAAAAGGTAGGGAAGCAACTGTACTGACAAGAGGGTTATACTAAACTATAATGGATCTAAAGTCATCAATCAAAAAGATATTCAAAATATTTTTAACAATTACTTTGTGTCATTTGTTGATGACTTTGTTGTGCCTCTCTTGAACCATACTGGTTCAAACCCCTCTCTTATTGATTCTTTGACATCTCAAACCTTCTATTTTAGACAGGTTGAAGCAAATGAGGTAGATTCAATTATAGCATCTTTCAAAAATAAATTATCTTCTGGTATTGATGTCATCCCCATAACCATAATTGAGGAGCTTAGGAATTGCATCGTGAAACCCCTCACTCACATTATAAACTCTTCTCTGATCAGTGGGATTTTTCTTGACAATTTGGTGAGGCCGGTATTTAATTAAAAAAGGGGATAATTCAGATGTTTCTTGTTTAGTACAGTAAAACCTAACTTTGTCTGAAAAAAAGCTGCAATAGAACATTTTCTCCAGAACCGCCCTAAAGGCACTGTACCAACCAGCTCATTTATTTTGAACCTGATAAGATTCATTCTTGAGAAGAACCACTTCCAATTTCTTGACAGACATTATCTTCAGATCAAAGGAACTGCTATGGGCACAAGAATGGCTCCATCGTACGCCAACTTGTACATGGGAAAAGTCGAAGAATCGTTCTTGAAGACCCAAACACTCCGACCCTTATGCTGGTTCCGATACATTGACGATATTTTTTTAATCTGGACACATGGACAAGATGGGTTAGAAATCTTCCTCCACAATTTGAACTGCTGCAGCCCCCTTAAATTCACCTGGGAAATTTCTAAATCTGCTATTAATTTTCTAGATGTTTCAGTGAAGATCGTCAATGGATGCATCACAACAGCCGTTCACACAAAACCAACCAACCACCAGCAATACCTACATTTTGAAAGCTGTCACCCTAACAACACCAAACGTTCACTCCCCTATAGCCTAGCCCTACGAGGTCTGCGAATCAATACCACTGAAGAAGACACCCGTACATACAACAATAAACTCCTTACAGCCTTTGAAGACCGAGGATATCCCACCAAACTTGTCAAAGCTCAAATAACTGCAGCCACTAAGAACTTTAAACACCCTCAACCCAAACCACAAACAACCAGTAAACCAGTGAACCTTATCACTACATACCACCCCGGCCTACCAAAACTCAACAATCTCCTAAGCTCTGGTTTCAAAATTTTACAGTATGCCAGCCAAACCAAAGATTTGTTCAAAGAACCTCCCCGCCTTGTTTACAGACAGCCACCGAACCTTACAAATATGCTCGTCCGCCCCAAACTACCTGACCCCTCTGCAAACCAACTGGAACCACAACCACAAGGCTCATATCCCTGTGACAATAACAGGTGTAAAACCTGCAGCATCCACAAACCGGCCACAACATTTTCCAGCAGTACATACAAAACAGATTACACAATTGAAGGTCATCATACCTGTACTACAGAGAACCTAATCTACCAACTGGAGTGCCAGCAGTGCCAGGCGCAGTATGTTGGCATGACCAAGAATAGTTTAAGGGAGAGGATGAATGGGCACAGGCAAGAATGTCAAGTCCGGAAAAGAAAAACCTGTGGCCATTCATGCCAAGAGCCATAACCAAGACTTTGACAGCTGCTTCACTACCAAAGTGATTAAATCCCTCCCAAAGAACCACTGCAACCCCTCCATGTTAAGAAGATGGGAACTAGCTTTCCAGTATGTAACTGATTCTAGATCTCCCCCAACCTCAACCTCAGATAAACCCCAACTATCCTAACAGCTAGCTTAATTTTAATAGGCCTAAGTTTTATATTCAAATTTAAAAGCTTTCTGTGTTTGTGTGTGAATATGGGGACGACAAATGGGTGACCTACTGCACACAGCAAGAACCAGCTTTCCTGACGCCAGAATAATTTTGAACAGCGTTCTGATTCGACGTGACCTCTCATACAAGGCACTACACGATTTCAACGACCAAGTTGATTTGATGGCAAATAATTTTGGAGTTGTTTTCGTGGAGGCAAACACATGTGTTAGCCGTCGTGACCTTGTCCGTGATGGCGTTCACTTCAAACGGCCTGCAATGTTCCGGCTGGACCGTTTGATAGTGGACACTGTTGCTGCGATTCTGGCTCCCCCCACTCAGCCTCTAAGTGTCCAGAGTTCCGATCTGCCAAATCCCTCCTCATCCTTGGATCCGGTTCGTGATGATGTCTCTCTTGGTGGGTGTCATGAGCACACATCATTGGGGGCAGCTGATCATTCGGGAAACTAGGTGAGATGGGGGGCAATAGGCATCTCAAAGTTGCGCACCTAAACATGAGGTCACTCAATACTGGGTTTGAAGAAATGACCTCTCTTGTGCAGGACTTTGATTTTGATGTTCTTGCTATTGGTGAGACGTGGCTTCAGTCTGGCACTCCCTCTGACAACTATAATATACCAGGTTACTCTATGCTGAGAAAAGACCGATGTGCTGCTCTGGCCCAATTCGATACGGCTTCGGACGGTGGTGGAGTAGCTTTGTACATCAAAGACGGTCTTGCATATGAGCAGTGCTCTCTCACTGGTAAAATTGACCATAGTATCGATTTCCTTTGTGCTGTGGTGAACTTAAAGGGAAAGAGGCTTGGCGTATGTGTAGTTTATAGACCCCCTCATTTAAGGTACACCCTCCTCGAGCCTTTATTTCACTCACTCTTTGTTGACTTGGCAGTTCAAGTAGATAATGTTGTGTACTTGGGTGATAACAATATAGATTTACTCTCAAAAACCGGTACCCAAACTAAGTTCTTACACCGGCTCTTGAAAGAAACTAACACAATACAAGTCATAGAACAACCAACTAGGGTAACAGAAACTTCAGCCACCTTGTTAGACCACATCATCGTGGACAGGTCGGCTGAGGTCAAGAGGATCGGTGTTATTGATACATCGGCTATCAAGGACCATAGAGGGGTGAAGATAACAGACCACAAGCTTGTTCATTGTGATATCGTATGCCGAAATGAGAGAAGAAAGCCAAAGATAGTAAGATATAGAGATTTCTCCAGATTTGACACTGACTTAGCTGTTGCAGCGATCGCTCAGATAAATTGGGATCAAGCTCTGCAAATGAATGATGTTAATAACATAGAGCAATTTATAACATCAAACATACTGACGGTGTTCAATAGACAAGCACCGATCGTGACGAAGAAAGTGACACGAAAAAAGGCGCCTTGGAAAAATGCCGAGATCAACGAAAAGATAAGGCTGAAGAATAAATTGAGGAAAGCCTATTGGAAATCCAGGGACAGTGAAGATTGGGAAAAATATAAAGACATGAGAAATGAGCTAAATATTTTGATCTGGAGAGCAAAAAAAGAGTATTTGACAGATACCGTGACTTCAAATAAGGACACGAAAAGTATGTGGAAATGTCTAAAGAAGTGTGATATAGTGCCAGATAAAAAAAATATAAGCATTTCGCCTGATCTAAGCTTAGAGGAAATGAATAAGTTTTTTGCTGAAATGGGAGGAGGTTGTGAGGCAAATGTCCTTACAATTGCCCATTACAACGAGAATAGAAAGAAGGAGATTGAGAATAGTATGAATTTTAGACCTGTGACAGAAAAGGAAGTCAAGTCGGCCATGAATGAAATCAAATCGAGTGCGATCGGAAATGATAGTATTTCTATTCAAATGATAAAGGCTGTGAGTCCATATGCGCTAGGAGCTATAACCCATCTTATCAATCAATCATTGAATAATGGAATATTCCCAAATAACTGGAAGATGAGTACTTTGCATCCGCTCCCAAAGACAGCTGCCCCTAAAGGAGTCCAAGATCTCAGACCCATCTCAATATTACCAGCTATTTCGAAGATACTTGAGAAGATTGTTGCTTGCCAAATAAATAAATACATGAAGAGTGAGAATGTCTTGCCAACAACACAATCTGGTTTTAGAGCCAATCATAGTACTTGCACTGCCCTGGTGAATCTGTTTAGTGATCTGATTGATGCGAAAGACAAAGGAAAATGGAGCACGCTAGTACTGTTAGACTACTCACAGGCGTTTGACTCCATCAATCACAAGTTACTATTGGCAAAAATGAATTACTATGGTTTTGGAGCGGGAGCAATTGAGTGGGTCAGATCATACTTGGCTGGAAGAACGCAGGTCACAAGGTTTAAGAGTGAGATATCAACTGCTCTTTCAAGGGAAAGAGGTGTACCTCAGGGAAGTTGTTTGGGTCCTATACTTTTTAATCTGTACACATCAGACTTTCCTTCGTGTGTTCAGAACTGCATGCCGCACTTGTACGCTGACGATTGTCAGCTCCATTTGTCCTATGTTCCTGATTTAATTCAGGATGCCATTCACCAAGTTAATACTGATCTTGAAAGTATTTTGACCTGGTCAACGGACAATGGCCTCAAGCTTAACATAGGAAAGTGCACTGTGCTACACTTAGCGCCACAAGATCGCATACAGGCCCTCAGTGAGAGTGGTGTAGAGGTCGCCCTTGACGGTGAGAGTTTGACTATTTGTGATAAAGTCAAAACTCTTGGAGTCGTCCTTGACAGTGAACTCTCTTTTTCAGACCACGTGACTCACAATATCCAGCGTGCCATCGGCAGGCTGAGGGGTCTGTATAGGTTCAGGGGTTTATTGCCAGAATCAGTGAAACTTCAGCTCATGCAGTCTTTGGTCCTCTCAATCTTCTGCTACTGTTACCCGGCCTATGGAAACAGCATCACGATGCATGACGCTCAGAGAATCCAGAAACTACAGAACACGGCTGTGCGTTTTGTTTTCTCTCTGAGGCGATACGACCATGTGTCGGTGTATCGTGATGCTGTTGACATGCTCCGTATGGGTGACTTATGCAGACTGATGACCAACTGCATGACCCACAAAATCCTCACACTCAGAGAGCCCCAGTACCTGAGTGTGAAACTGCAAGGCAGAGAGGAGGTTTCCCAGCGCGTCAGCCGAGACTGGAAGCTTCACTTCCCCAGAGTGAAACTGGAGCTGGGACGTAAAAGGTTTTCTTATTTTGGCCCAAGGTATTTTAATGACCTCCCTGGGACCCTCAAGTCATGCTCTGTTTCTGTATTTAGAAAAAAATTGAAAGTTATGTATTTAAATGATATTTTATGAGTTTTTGTTTGTTTGTTTTTTTATGTTCATTGTATGTTTGACTTGAGTTGTCCTGAAAAGCAGTCTGTGACTGAGGAACGCTTGTAAATAAAGGCATTTTTATTATTATTTATTATTATTATTTATTAATATATTTTTTGTGTATATATTGTAAATAAATAGCCAATAGTGAAATGTGGCAACATTGCATAACAAGTAGTGAAATGTGGCAACATGGCAGAATGACAGTTAGTAATGCAGCCATTTTGGAACTTTCTTCTCTTCTCTTGTGCCTGAAGAAGTCCCTAATTGGGACAAAATATTGTGATTTTGTGTTTTTCTTCATGTTTTCTATGGCCTGCCTGAACTCTTTCAAAGGTAAGCTAGCTGTCTACCCTTCTATTCCCATAGTTAAAATCTTTGAAAAAAAAAATTAGCCCCACCTTGAAACTTGGTTTATAGGTCATCTTTAGGCTCTAGTTGAAGAATCCGATGAGTCCATAAAAATTCAGGGGGTGGAAGGCCCCTTTTTCGAGGGTGGAAGGGGGGGAAGGTTGTATTTTTTTGTAAATGCAATAACTCCGGTGAAAAAGGTCCAATCCATTTAAAATTTGGTGTGGGCTTTTAAAACAGTATATTTTAACACTACAGAAAAAATCAATTTGATCGTGTCATCCTAACGGGTCCAAAGGGGGGATTTAACACCTCAAAAATGGGCTTTTTAATTTTTTGATATCCAAAAATTAAAATTATGAAAATTTTGTTTTATTTTTTGGATTCAGCTCAAAAAATCAAACAATTTAGTATTTTTAATTATTACTCTATGACCATTGGTTGCCGAGATATTGAAATTATTGGCACACACAGTACGTTGTCCAATATAACCTCAAAATGTACAGAAACTTATAAATCCCGCTTATTTTTTATCATTTATCAACAATATTTCATATTTGGCTTCCTATAGTTGAGTTTTAATGGATTATGGCTCATAAGTCCCACTTTTCCTTCATCCCCTTGTCAGCAAACCTACATACTCATTTCCTATGTTATTTAAATGGGAAAACATTATGTTATGTCAATTTCTCTTATATTTCCGGTTCTAATGACAATAATGAAACAGTTTTAGACTTATTTTACTAGGGAAATCTTTGGCTTTCAGAATAACCATTTAAAGATTAATTTGGTTGGGTTTAAGGCTAGTTCAAATGCTATTATCAATGTTGTATTTTTTTTTAATTATTTTTGTTTTTGATTGTTAATATTGAATATCTCAGCTCTTAAGAAAGAGAATGCATTTGTTTTGGTCTTGAATTTCTCTGTAAATTATTTTCTCTCATTTGACCTATAAATCATGTAGATTGGTTGATATTGAAGGGCGTTGTAATGTTTTATCGTCATAAAAACAAAATTTTTCAAAAAGTCTATATTTAATTAAAGGTTTATAGCTCCTCTTAAAATTAACGGTTTCAAATGATCTATAGCTTCAATGAAAGCCAATGGTTCACTGAATGATTTAAGACCATAACAAACGTTTTATCTCCTTTAGAACCGGAGGTATCATCCTATCACTGTAAGTAAAACTTTAAAAAAATTTATTTTTTCATTGAATTACGCATTATAACTGAGCCAAACCAAAACCAATTTGATCGAAAAATAGCTCATTTTAAAGCTGATACATTCTTGTTTAATTTGAGGCCAAAACTAACATTTTATCTTCTTTAGAACCGGAGATATCACCCTTTCACTCTAAGTAAAACTTATAAAAAATTGGTTTTTTTTTATTGAATTACGCATTATAACTGAGCCAAACCAAAACCAATTTTATCGAATAATAGCTCATATTAAAGCTGCTATGTTCCTGTTTAATTTGAGACCAAAACTAACTTTTTATCTCCTTTAGAACCGGAGGTATCACCCTTTCACTGTAAGTAAAACTTAAAAAAAATTATTTTTTAATTGAACTACGCATTACAACTGATCCAAATCAAAACCAATTTTATCAAATTATAGGTTAAATGAAAGAAAATAATTTACGGAGCAATTCAAGACCAAAATAAATGCATTCTCTTTCTTAAGAGCTGAGATATTCATTATTAAAAATTAAAAACAAAAATAATTTTAAAAAATACAACATTGATAATAAGCCTTAAACCCAATCAAATTAATCTGTTAATGGTTTTTCTGAAAGCCAAAGATTTTCCTAGTAAAATAAATCTAAAACTGTTTCATTATTGTCATTAGAACCAGAAATATAAGAGAAATTGACATATCATAATGTTTTCCCATTTAAATAACATAGGAAATGAGTATGTAGGTTTGCTGACAAGGGGATGAAGAAAAGTGGGACTTATGAGCCATAATCCATTAAAACTCAACTATAGGAAGCCAAATACAAAATATCGTTGATAAATGATAAAAAGTAAGCGGAATTTATAAGTTTCTGTACATTTTGAGGTTATATTGGACAATGTACTGTGTTTACCAATTTCAATATCTCGGCAACCAATGGTCATAGAGTAATAATTAAAAATACTAAATTGTTTGATTTTTTTGAGCTGAATATAAAAAATAAAACAAAATTTCCATAATTTTTGGGTACCAAAAAATTAAAAAAAACCCATTTTTGAGGTGTTAAATCCCCCCTTTGGACCCCTTAGGATGACACGATCGAATTGATTTTTTATGTAGTGTTAAAATATACTGTTGTAAAAGCCCACACCAAATTGTATATGGATCGGACCTTTTTCACTGGAGTTATTACATTTACAAAAAAATACAACCTTCCCCCCCTACCCTCCTCGAAAAAGGGGCCTTCCACCCCCTGAATTTTTATGGACTCATCGGATTCTTCAACTAGAGCCTAAAGATGACCTGTATACCAAATTTCAAGGTGGGGTTAATTTTTTTTCAGTTTGGTCTTTTTTTGGACAAATTTTACTGTACTATGTTACAGACCTATATGATCCTTCCTTCTCAAAAATCTATGAACGTGTTGTGTACTTACAGTTGTAAGTACACAACTTAATGTATCTTAATAAAACTAGGTGAACCCGTGCGAATTCGCACGATTTAATTAAATTATAAATGATCGGCTGCCTTCTATGCGCACATATGTCGTCAGTCTACTGTAAAAATAGGTTTTCGGAACGATGTAGCGTGCTGAAAGTAGAGGTCTGCGGGTACCCAAAAATTCGGGTAGCTTCGGGTAATTACGTGAACCCGAGTGGTCAGGCGGGGTCGACACGTCTCGGGTTTTATTCGGGCGGGTTTTTATTACACATCGGGTCGGGCGGGTACCTACAACCTGAAAGAAATCGGGTCGAAGATACCCGACATACTACCCGAAACTTTAAAAATGTTTAACAATAATTAATTCGCGCAAAGCTTTTGACGTACAGCGTCCACGCACTATTATAATGTGACGAACAAAGATGGTCGCGATCGCGATGTCAAACTTAGAAGCAACCTTCACTATACGTCTCAACTCAGACAAACAGCCGTCTCCTTGCCGGCTCAAAATTATCGTACTCTTACTGCTTAATATCGTATCCTCGTGAACCGACAGCGACGCAATGAAATAGTCGTAGGTACCAACACTAAGTAGCTTTAATAAGCTGGAATTTCTAGCCGAGCTTATGATACGAGAGGTCTTATCGAGAAGATAATTGTTGCGATCTATTTTTGGACACGTTAAACCGGAAGAGCGTGTCCTTCCCACGAAAAACATACACAAATATTATCCCGGAAGTGATAAGGAAAGGACATTGACAGGTGAAAGGAAATAATATCTCCAATTAGATGGAATTCGGAAAGTTTCTGCTATATTTAGTTGACCTTGGAGAACCACAAAGTATACATCAGTCTTTTGTTTGATCATGTATTTTCTCTTGAATGGCAAGAGATAAAAGTTTCTTTTTTGTCACAATAGATTTTAAAAAATTAGACAAAAAATATGAGCCATCATATGTGGTTGTAGAACAAATGGTTTTGATTTTCGCATTTCGTAGTAGGGAAAAGACGAACGCACGCACACACGCAGATAACAAGGACTGGCGGATAGGCTAATTGATAAGTAAACAACCCCCCCCCCCACACTTCCCCCTTCCCACTGATAAGCAGAGTGAGGAAGCTGTTTTTTCTAGCTCTCTCTCTCTCTCTCCCTCCCTTCTCTTTCCTCCCTTCCTCTACTCTGGTAATTTATGGTTTCTGCCTGCTCTTCCATATTTCTTAAACCAACTATTATTTTCTTCATAGAAGTTTTATAATAAAAGTAATTTTATGATAAAAATAAATTATTGTTAATATAAAACTATTTCATTGATAAATTCTGAAATAATAAGTTTAGTCATGAATATGAATATCTATTAACTGTATTGGCTATTGTATATTGCATATTGCACCATTTGGTGCATTACAACGTTTTTCAAAATTTTTATTATATATATTATAACATTATTAAAATTTTAGCTTAAAAATTCATTTTTATCATAAATACAATGATTTGTAAAGAATGTCTTCATGTACTTTATAAATTGGTCTTTTAATTAATATTATTCTTTAATTTTAATTTTTTTTCTTTTAATTAATAAAAATATTTTTTTTATATTTGATGGTAACTTATTGTAAAGTTTTATATTTGTGTATGTAATTGTTCTTTGTGTTTTAGAGTATCTTGTTCGTTGTCTAACTTCAATTCATCAATATTTCTTGTCCCATGTAATGTGTAGTTATTTTCTTCATGCAAACTGTAATTATTTCTTGTATGTATATATGTAATGTGAATGTTATGTTAGATTTTTACTTCGTAACTGCTTGGTAGGCCCATAAAAATTTAATGAAATCAATGTTTTGCTGACAAATGATAGCCGAACCCGACCTGAATTTTAACTAAAATACCCGAACCCGACCTGAATTTTTTTTCAACTTACCCGAACCCGACCCGACCCGAATTTTTATTCCTCTTATAATATCCGAACCCGACCCGACCCGAAAATTGATGGTAATCTACTACCCGACCCGAACCCGACCCGGCTTGAAAAATCACTACCCGCAGACCTCTAAAGCTGTCTCTAATAGCCACTCATTAAGATGCGTATTGCAGCATTGTAAGCGATGTTCGTTGTGCACTTCCTTATTCAAATTGAAAATATGGAAAGAAACAGGTCAGCCATTGGGTCGAGGCAAAATTGAAGAAAGTGTACTCTTCTAAGTGGCTTGTCTTTTGGGTAAATAATTAAGTCACACTCATACTTGGTGGTTCGCTATCGTTTGCTCTAAAAATAACAGCATCATCATTAGAAGTTATTTCGTTTTATCGGCGCTAATATTCTTTTCGATCTCAGACAATGTGCATTCCGAGTTGTGTATGCTGCTCATCAGGAGTATTTTTCAGAACGCAACTCTTCACGTTGAAAATTTGCACTTAGGGATTAACTTAACCAAGTAACTTAACCAAGTTAACTTAGTCAAGCTGTGCATGAGTTCATTGCTACAAGAGCAATTGGCTTTGTTTAGCATTCTTTCTTGATCACCAATTTTGACGTCCGTCATAGATACAGAGCATATAACGAATGTTCTCCTCACGGTTGTAAGGTGCTATAATTGAGTGATAAAGTGTTGCGTACACTTTATACATGAAAAACCCTCCGCCATTGTTTTCTTCAATTTAATGGCTCTTTTGTTTACCGTTGCGAGCACAGCGTTCTTGGAATTAATGTTATCTTTGTAATTTCTACTCAGTCTATCGGTACCAGTAAAGAATAAGACTTTGAATGTAATCGCTTTGTCGAGAAGTAAGTAGATTTACTTTTCCCTTATGGCAGCCGTATGAAAATCCTTTGTCTCTTCCTCATTTTCCTCCTTGAAAATGTGAAACATGTCTGGGTTACCATAACCAAGGTTTACCGTGAAAGTTTAAAATAAGGTATTGCTGTTTCTAAGTTGAGGTTTGAAGGCAACAAAATAAACACACAAGTTTATCAACAACTGAGGTTTATTAATATAAATATATCTTCACAGTTACATCACCATCAGTCCTAATATATAGGCCTAATAATAACAAGTAAGATCGGATAAATTTATAGGCTATCTAAAGAATTTCCTTTATGCTCAAAATATTATTATAAAAAGAACTATTAGGATAGAATAAAAACCAGCCCACTTAATCATTAATAAATTATCAATGGGGGCATGAGACAAATTTTTATATGAACATCTGACAAATTAAAATAAATGACAAAATACATTCACAATAAAATAACAATAAATATTCAACAACAATAAGACATCTATTTAACTTGCTTTTGCAAGGGCAGTATTAAACTGAAATAAAACATTTAATAATCATGGCAATCTATATGGCCTATAAGACAGAATTTAGCTCTGGTGTGGACCGAATTAGAATTTTGAACAAAATGCCGAAATATGTCTATAGACCAAAGATCTTTATTTAACCCTAACCTTAACCTACCATATCACAGATCAATACAAATATCATTTACATACTCTACACAAAATAAAATCACAACTAAGACTCCAACGCATACTATGTATGCATGGAAACAGCGTTAAAATAATTACTTCCATAGTAGGCCGTAGTTTCTGACATAATTTTATGGCTCACAGCGGTAGAAAATTTAATGTTGACAAAAAAACTATTGATTTTATACTGGTTTTATGCTGTACTTGAATTAACTAGATTGACGAAGTTAAAGGGCTGTGGTTAAAAATGGGAATCTAAAATAATTTGGAAAAGCTCAGTCTTGCTAATAAATCTCCTGGGCTGGTATTTCTTGCAGCATATAAAATAAAAGAGTTGATAGCACCTGAGTAACCGGAAGCAGTAGGTGGCCTCAACGCAGCAGCCATGGGACGCAGCAGTTAGGAACATCAACCATAGCTGGCGGTGAGGTTAGGTTGGTTCGGTCCGGGTAGCTACGAGCCATTGGTGAAACCCCCGTAGGTGTCAGCCTCTGAAGTTGGACGAGGCTTCATATCTTAAGTCGGTCAGTCAGGAGGTCAGGAAGACAGTAACACAGGAACCCTTTAAACAATGCACAGAACTTCTAAAAATATGTCCCAACCAAGTTATAATATGATCAAGCTTGTTTTTGAAACACCTAACCTCTCTGATTATTTGACTTTGTACTAAAGGCTGGGGATTTCAGTTACTGCTCACTTCTCAAAATGACATTTTACTAGCCTACTGAGAGCACAAAATGTTTGAAATGTTTGCAGTGGGAATTCAGTCCTAGTTGACAGCAATTGACAATGCTGGTAGCCTTTAAATAATTATATAATTTGGCATCTAAATCAGCTTTATGTCATCAAAATACACAATAGCCTATAAATACATAAAATGAAATACAGTTCTTTGATTTTACTTTTTTGGTACAGATGTGTATGCCATACTCAAAAGTCAGGCTAGGCCTAGTCCGTGGATTTCTGAAATTACTCAATACTACCATAAAATCATTTAAAAGGACAACAAACTACTAAACAGTGAATAAATAGTAAATAACACTTTAAAACTTAACCTAACATACTTAGAGCACATGTGTTCCTAGCGGCGACACGACATGAAACATTCATGTCCCGACACAAAACTAGCAAGCATGATTTTACACTTACGTACATCAAAATACATAAGATACAAATTAACACTTAACACACTCGAGAAATTACAAATTTACATTTAATTTACATTCAAACGAAATTCACAAGAAATATAGATTTATCGATCTAAATCTGGTCTGCTGGAAGACGCCAAGCAGGCTGTGCAACGAGGGAGCTCCTACAGCGAAACAAAATTATTGTATTTTTTCCCTACATTAGAAAATTTACCTGGCATTTGGTGTCTTAATAATTTAATGCTCCATGACGCTGGTGTTGTCTTCTCTCTTCAAAAATTCACGAACTTGCATCAACATTGTTTCTTGGACGACAACACAAACAGGCACAGCGAAAGGAGACAGAGGCTTCGGCGGCAGACGTTTATATACCCGCCGGAAAGTTCTGGACGGTTCCACAAACGAGACAGTAGTACAGTGCAACTATACAGGCGGCCAACTGTCGTCTGAGCCGTGAGCAAAAATACTCACACGGTTCAAATGTAGCGCGCCACATTTTTGACATGGTAAAGCCATCCCGCCAAGTGAATGCTGCTGAATCCTTGAATTTGTTAGTACGATTTTGTCAGTGTAATTTTCCACTAATTGTTTCAGCTCTGCGTATGAAGCTTCTGTTTGCACACCTTCCCGTACGTTGTCCCGCCGTGTGCGAACATCTTTCCGTACATTGCCCCACCGTGTCCGACCGTTATAAAATTTCTTCGTCGACTAGTTCTTAGTATGTTTGAAAGAATATAAAGCGTCCGATCTCAACAAATTTTCGTTGTCTTGTTCCTTTTCAAATAAAAAAAAAACAGCTGGGCTGAGTTTTAAACTGCTTTGATATCTAAATTTTTTTTCTTGGTCTGTGATCTATATAGGCTATTTTAAATCCCAAACAGCTGTTCAGATGTTTATTTGTTTACATTTTCGCTTCTGTCAAAACACAAATTATTTTCTAATCAGTTTTTCATACTTTTTCAAGTTATATTGCCTAAATTAAAAATCCAAAGATGCTTACAGGAATCTGCACATAGAGACACGTGTTTTGATGTATAAATGTGGGGGTAAGTCTTAAAATAAAAAAGCTTTATCTTGAACAAAGTTTCTATGTAGCGTATTAATAATATAGATAAAATCTTTGATGAAAATCATCATGGTTTCTGACCTGGCAGATCCACTGCCAGTGCAAGCATAGAGTTCTTTGAATCAATCATAAATTTAATCGACAAAGGGAAAAATCTGTTGGTGTCTTTTTTGAATCAAACAAAGCTTTTGACAGTGTGTCTCATGGGGAATTGGTCAAAGTCTTTCAGGCCTATGGTATAAAGGGAAAGGAACTAAAATGATTTCAGTCTTATGCAGAATGTAGAACTTTCACATTCTGCTGATGAAGGTGTCTCTTAGAGTGTTGTTTCATCACTGGGGAAGCTTCACTATGGAGCGCCTCAGGGCTCAATTTTGGGACCACTTCTGTTCCTATGCTACTTGAAGGGTCTTCCCAATGCTCCTCAGGTGGGCAATTGCTCTGTTACAATTTATGCTGACGATGTAAGTTTAATTTTCTCAGGTGAATCCCAAGAACATATTGAACTTTCATCTTTCATAAATCTTTCTATGATAAGAGAATGTTTTGATAGAAAAAACCTTCTAGTTAACCTGCAAAATATCCTCTGACCTGCAAAACCTGCAAAATGTATTCTCTTTCTGATTCTGATTCTGCCTTATAAGCATTGAGGCGTTTGTCTCATGTATCAGTTTCAATATTTTAGGATTGTTTATTTTGCTCTTATCCAATCCCATATATGCTATGGAATCACCATCTATGGAGACACAAAATTAGGAAAACTTAAAAAAATTCTTTTATTATAAAAAAAGCTCTGAAGTCTAGGAAATCAGTCAGGCTAAAATTTGCTTAACACAGAATAATGACAGATTTAAATCTTTACATTTGTGTAACACTAAAATGGTTCAAAACGTCAAAACATAATGAATTGGCTCACAAGTATAATACCAGGCAAAAATGTGTAATTCAGCCGCACAAATTAGAACTTTTTTAGAAAAAAACCATCTTACATGGGCATGAAGTTTTTAAGTAATCTTTCAATCGAAATTCAAAATGTGACTGACGATGGAAATTGGAAGGTTTTGTAGACTTTTAAAACAATTTTTAATAGAAAATCCATTTTATTCCCGGCTGAATTTTATGAAAACAGGGGGGACAATGAAATAAAGTTACTCTATTGTTAGTTATAATTTTGTTCTTGACACTATTTTATCTGTAACTATGTATGCAGTAATGAATAAAGATGTTTTTAATTGATTGATACCTCCTCTCAGGTAATTCATTACCCGTGCTATTTTAAACAGTAGAAACTGGTTAATTCAAAATTATCTTTAATTCAAATATCCTAGTCCGCAGCATTTTAATTTTTAAAAAGTTCAAAAATCATGGATAAGTTAAATAAAAATTTTTGATAATTTAAATTTTTTATGGCAAAATGACAATGTTAGGGAGTGCGAGTAGTGATTTTTGAAGTTGAATGGGGCTTTAAAAATACTTGTGAGTTTTACTGATGGGGTCTAAAAACAGACTAACTGAGTGAAAAATTTCAGATGAATTATTTTATTGGTTCCTTTAACTTCACAAATTGTCCAAGCTAATTGAAATGAGTGTCTCAGAATTATAAAAGTGTATTTAGTGCTGCTAGTCAAGAAAGTAGCCCATTTCAGGGCAAGGTACAGTAAACTCCTGATTAACCGCGGAATTACCGCGACTACCGTGGATAACAAAAATCACGGATAATCCGCAAGTTTTGAAAATTAGAGGGAATAAAAGAGAAAAACAATTTCAACATTAAAAATCTATTTATTTTATACAGTCAGGGGCGAGCCCAGATTTAATTTCGGGGGTGGGGTGTCCTATAATGCCGCGGTAGGCGAGTATTGTGTCACAATAGACGAATATGGACGTCGCGATAAACGAATATCGTCGTCGTGATAGACAAATATCTTTGTCGCGGTAGACATATCATATTGTTGTAACGTCGCAGTAGACGAAAATCGTCGTCCTGGTATAAGCATATCATTGTCACGGTAGACGATAGGGGTGGGCGAGTAGTGGATTTTGAAGTCGAGTCGAGTCGAGTCGAGTATTAAGCCAAAAACTCGAGTATCGAGTCGAGTCGAGTCGAGTAGTTGTTTGTGAAAAGTAATGAAATCTTCATTTCATCTATTAAAATACTCCTTCAATTTTTCTTATAAAATTGGTCTACTTTATTTAAGCTTATGTTTTTATATTTTTCTTGGAAAAATAGAGCTGATATTCTAATACCCCTACATTGCATAAACCCTACTTTTAAATGAATAAGTTGACTATGCTAAATCACTCAAAATAACAAATCACTTAATGTAACAAGATCACAAAATAAATTTATGTAGAATATGCATGGTTGTAAAATTTAAGCACTAATAAGATTTAATTATTAACCTATTATTTTAAAAATCAAAAATAGGTTTATATTTTCCCTAAAAATAATTGTTGGCCCTAATTAAAACCTTAGCCAAGAAATTGTGGAAGAAAGAATCAAAAACATCAGGGAGGAGAGCTATGTATTTTTATAATACCAACGACAATAAATGATGATTATTATTATTATTATTATTATGCCCAGTTATTTGTTTACTTCTCTAAACCCAACCCCGCCCCCTTGCCTGACTGCTGATCTATTGTTTTTTGACATCCAATCACTTAAGCACGAGTGACACAGCTGCGACTAGATAAGAATAAGATATACCCCCAATACAAAAATTACAAAACCTTAACTAATTGTTTTATGAAGTCCACTTTACCAATTAAGTCCACAATTTTCTTCTCATTTTTACAAATCAAATGAGACAGAAATGAAGGCTGAGTATCATTCAAAAGATAAAATATAATTACAAATTTGAAGTTGTTAAGTGTAGTTCAGAGCTAAATATAGCTGTAAGTTTTCAATTTCCGGATTCTGAGACATCTCTCAGAATCTGGTAATTCTAGGTAACTGTCAAAATCCATTCTTCTATGAGTTAATGAAATATTTTCGAGGTTATTGTTATGAAAAAAACTTGTGGACAACTGCGAAAAACTATAGCGCATGTCTGTCGGTCGCGGATTAACGGCAGATGTAGTTTTTCCAAACTCGCGATCTGCCGCCAAATACGATCGCGCGTATTTGCCGATCGCCAAAAATCGGCAAATGTAGCGTTGCTAAGGTCGCGGTCGGCCGAGAAATACGAGCGCGCGTATTTGCCGATCGCCGAAAATCGGCAAATGTAGCCTTGCAAAAGTCGCGGTCAGCCGCGAAAACCGATCGCGTGTATTTGCCGATCGCCGAAAATCGGCAAGGGTAGCGTTGCTAAGGTCGCGGTCGGCCGAGAAATACGAGCACGCGTATTTGCCGATCGCCGAAAATCGGCAAATGTAGCCTTGCAAAAGTTGCGGTCAGCCGCGAAAAATGATCGCGTGTATTTGCCGATCTTAAATAAACGAAATGAAACTTTGCGAAACTAGCTATCGGCCGTAAAAAACAGTCGCGCGTATTCCCGGCCACAAATGAACAGAAAATTCTGCTTGTTGAGAAACTAGCGATGGGCCGCGATAAACAATCTGCCGATTGCGGATAAACGGCAGATGTAGCTTTGTATAACTCGCGATCGGCTGTAAAATTTGATCGCACAAACCTAAATCGCACGTAAATTCGGCCGCCGCGTAAACGGCGGGAGTAACTAACTACTCGACTCGTTTGAGTCGAGTAATTGGAACTACTCGACTCGACCTCGAGTAGTAGCAACTACTCGAGTAATTACTCGACTGTCGAGTACTCGCCCACCCCTAAAGCATATCATTGTCACGGTAGACGAGTATCGTCGCCGCAGTAGGCAAAGTTCGTCGATGCGCTAGACGTATATGCCGTAAAGTCGAATATGGTCATCGCGGTAGACGAATATCATTGTCGCAATAGATAAATATCGTCAAATCACAGTTGATAAAAATCGTCGTCGCATCGCAGTAAACGAAAATCGTTTTCGCGTTACGGTAGATGGGAGAAAGCCTGCGCGCTTTTGTACTAAAAAAAATGTCAGTTCAGTCTGATTTTTTTATAAATACGTATTTTCTCGCTTTTCGTAGCACTCGCGGATAATCCGCTTGCGGATAATCGGGAGTTTACTGTAGTGTTTCACTCTTGAGGCAAACAATGTTTGGGCACGGACGGAGATGTAATGTTTAGATTCGGAAAAGATGATTTGTTTTTTTAAGGAAATAGAGGATTTTTGTAGATCTCAGTTGTACGGTTACAGGATATTTTCGTATACAGAGTGATGGAAAGTGCATTTAGTTACAGGTGGACTAATTTTTTTTTACTTTTCAGGCTTATAAAGTATGATCCAAAAACAAAAAGCAACACCGTTTTAATTGACAAGATTCATTTTGCAAATGGAGTTGCTCTTTCCCATGACGAATCGTTTGTATTAGTGTCAGATTTGCTCAGAACAAGGATATTAAGGTAAAAGTGCTCAGCATAAAGCTTAGTTAAAAAAAAATGTTGACAACTTGTAAACTAGGCTTACGTTGTATTGAATTTCTTTAAATATAGGCTTATCACTCATAGTCCAGTCAAGATGTACATCATAGTGTATACTTGTAACTATCATAGGAGGAGGCAAATGGTCCGGTATGTTTGGATTTTGGTTATGTTGTTAGGACCTGACCAAATAAAAGAGCAAAATACTAAGTTTGCAGAAATGGGAGCCTCGTGCGACTGGCGCAACAGGAAAAAAATGTGAAAAATCATGCATTTTTCTATTTTTGCCAAATATTTAAATTTCTAAACTTGTGCAGGCCAAAGAGGATAAAATTTTCTTCAACTTTGGTATATTTGGTGTTTTAACGAATTTCCCCTATAGGGAAGAAGCTGTTACCGTAAATCTCATGAGAAGACCTAAGCCCGAGATATCTACTATATATTTGTCAAACACCACCTATCAAAACACAGCCCAAACTATATGACCCAGAACCTTGAAATTTTGCGTGCACGTCCCTCTTAGGGCGTAGGCATCCGCTAAGAAAGGATTTGACAAAATTCGAAGTTTCAAGGGGTTTTTGGCGAGGACGAATTGTTCAAATTTTCCCATATAAAAGTGTTATGGACGATCTTTTGTTTACATTTTCAATGTTCACTCAATCAGCCAGCTGAGTTAGTTTCACAAGTGTACATACGCCGTTACAGCTGATTATAAATTGGTTTGTTTCATCACGGTTTTATTGTTCTTTTGTTGATTTATTTTATGGACATAATTATGTACTATACAGGGTGTTGATAAAAAACCTTTCAGGACTTCGGGATATGGTTACTTACATCAAAACTAAGAAAAAAGCTCCTGTAAACATGGGTCCTAAAATACTCGGTTATCCGTCTGTCGGTCTGTATGTGTTTTTAACATGATTTTGCATAACTTTGGAACTACTAAAGATATCAACTTCAAACTTGGTACGTATATGCTGACTAATAGGACCTATTTCAGTGCGGATTATCAGTTTCTACTTTGTACCATTTCAAAATGGCGGCCATTTTTATATTTTAAAACTTATTATCTTAAAAACAGTAAAATTTAAAAAAATCTTACAAGACACAAAAAAGTTGCGCAATTTCATTTCCTACAAAACCATGTAAAGATTATTAAGATCGAACTACAATTAAAGGAGCTATTGCAATTTATTCAACAGAATACATGCTTGTTTATGTCAGTTATAGCAAATTTACTTCAATTCTGATTAAAGTCGATTCAAATGGATTAAAACACTCTAATATGAGCTAAAAATGGCTAAAAAATCGCTAAAAATAGCCAAAAAAATCCTAATCTCTTCCAAAACCAAGGGGGGGAAGAGACACGACGAGACAGCCTTTCTCCTCTGTGTGATGTGAGGTGCTGGCAGATCTGGCACACCCTGTAGACACAGCAGACACTTCAGCACCTCACATCACACTTACAAGAGGCTTCACATCGAGCAGAAGCCTTGGATTCACCTCCACAGTGGGCTTGAGCACCTCCGCTGGAATGCCATCGGAACCGGGCGCTCTTCTGGGTCGTAGGGATCGGACGGCGTTGGTGAGTTCCTCTTCCCAGAAAACTGGGAAGGCGCCTACCTCTCCGAATTCCCTGACTGGCCGAACTGGATGGCAGGGAAACAGTGTATCGACGACGGCGGCCATGGCTTGTGGTTCCATGACCGCAGGTGGTGAGCGAGCCCCTAACTTCTGGGTTACAAGTTTGTAGCACATCCCCCAGGGGTCGTTGTCGATATCCTGACACAGCTGCTTCCAGCACCTAACTTTACTCCGGTTGATGGCACCGCGGAGCTCTTGGCGGGCCGCTCTGTGCTCAGCCGATCTGGCACTTGCATCAGGGCGGTTCCTGGCTCGCTACGCAGCTCGTCGGAGACCAAGGCATCTCCTCCTGAGTTCCGCGATTTCAGGCGTCCACCAGTAAACCGGCTTCATCTGTGGCGGCGGGAAACTCCGGGCATCGACTGCTCACACGCGATTGCGATGATTCGCATCGTCGAAGCTGCCCGATCTTCAGCACTTGTGAAATTCACAGTGCTCTGGTCTTTAATTACGTTTGTAAACATTTCTTTGCTCAGACGACTGGTGTTCCAGCGTCGATCCAGAGGAGCAGGTTCAGCGCGCAAGCGTGCACCCACAGGAAGGACCTTGAAAAGGATCGCCTGGTGGTCGCTGGAGGAGTAGTCCTCGCAGACACGCCAGTCAGAGATCCGCTGGACAATCCCTTCGGAGGCAAGGGATATGTCAGGGATCGTGTCTCTGCACCCCAAACGGCGAAAGGTGGAAATGCCGCCCGTGTTGAGGATACAAAGGCCCGACCTGGCAGCCGACTCGAGGATGTAACGACCTCAAGTGTCGGTCCGCGGGGAACCCCATTCCACGGCTTTGGCATTAAAATCGCCACAGACTATGACCCCGCCAGAGGTGTTCATGATCTTATCCTCGATTGAATCGACCGTGTGGCAGTAGTCTGCGATTGGTTGATTAGGCGTGAGGTAACAGGAAAGGACGGTGGAACCCCTGCTCCTCACCCAAACGAAGCCGTTGCCCGACCCGGAATCGAGAACAGGCACCTTCCCGAGGTCCAAGATCCATATCGCCGCAGTGCCTGAGGGATCCAAGAACCACTGGGCGGAGTGTCGGTTCTGGTACTGCTCACTGAGAAGCAGTAGCTCAGCACCCTGCTCCGTGGCGAATTGGAACAGCAAGTCATTTGCTGTCCTGCTCCTCTGCATATTAAGTTGCAGAACACTGATCATTTCTGTTGTTTCTGGCGAAGCTCCTGGATGGCCCGCCTGTACTGCCCGCAACGACCAGACCCAGCGGAATGCTTGACCTGGTCGCCCTTCAAGCCGGCTTCTGTACACAGGACACAGGACAGTGCTGCATTGCACGCGCTGGCCCTGTGGTCCTGGCCGCCGCACTTGAAGCAGATCTTGCTTCTATCGGGTCTAGAGCAGCGATTAGTGACGTGACCGAACCCCAGACATTTAACACATCTGGAGACCACGAGCTTCTCACGCACCCGACAGCTCACATACCACACTTTGAGGTGGCCCTTCTCCAGGAGCTTTGAAGCAGCTCTGGCTCCCAGCCACCTTCTGGCCCCGAGCATTCGCCTTCGAGAGGAAGGTTTTTACCTCGACGGTTTCTCCGAGAACAACTTTGACGGCAGCGGTCATTCCGCCTCGGTCGTCAGCTCATCGAGGTCTCGCACCTCCAGCGTCGTCTTCGGTTCAAGAACGCGGACGGTTGAGGTTCTCCCAGAAGAGTCCTCAAGTCCTCGCTGAAAGCGGACTTGCATTTGGAGGCGTCCCCGAATTTGACCAGAAGATCGCCGGCTCGGGTCTTCCTCATGCCCTTGATAATGGCGCCCTTCTCATTGGGCTTCACTTTGCTGCGAATTTCGCCCAGCACGTCGGCGTAAGATTTCCCCTCCAACGGCTTGATGAGAAGAGCGTCCGGTTGCTGCTCTTCTTTGGCACCTTCTTCTTGTCCTGAGTGCCAGGCTGGCTTCCAGGCTGCTGGGGAGGGTCTCTCTTCTTCCCCCTCTTCCTGACGACGTCGGTCCATTTTTCGGGGTCCTATGTCTCCCCTGGACCGTCACCTCTGGGTTTCTTCTCAGCCTCCGGTTGGGCGGGGCTGGAAGCAGCCCGCTTCCCACCAGCCGGCTGAGCCTTTACCAGCAGTGACGGGGTCGTCTACATCGACGCAGTCACCGACTCACATGACTGCCACGACCTCCTCAGCTGGATGATGTGGTGAAGGCTGGCCTCCAATTGGACGATGCCATCCTTCACATCCTGACTGATGTTCTTCTGCCGGGTGGTCGCGGCCTTCATCACAGCGAGGGTTTCGAAGCACTTTTTGACGTGCTCCTCCTCCTGCTGCCTTGCAATGACTGCGCAATGACTGCCTCGAAGGGAGACGTCCCATTGTCCATCCGCTCATTTACAGTGGGTGTCTCATCAGTGGCCACAGGTGTTCTGGCCCCTGATGAGACAGGTGTCACGACACGGCTCGGCGGCGATCTTGCAAGGCGCGACCTTCTTTCGAAGGGGCTTGTCACCTTGTCACCTTGTCACCGAGCCCGCTCAGAGAAGAGCGGTTATGCGGTTGGTTACCTTGTGGGGTTAGGGTACCCCGTTTTGTTTCTTTCACCTTTTGAATCTCTTTTCCTTCAGTACTATCCATAGTGTCTGGCTTAGCCCCCGAGACTGGGCATTGACCCCCCAATTGTACCCCGATGAGAAAGTCAGACCGACCCATCACCAGAGCAGCTATATCCATGTTCGACCGCCCCCAAAACACCGGGGGTCCTAGACGAGGAGTGGCCTCGGCAGAGCCCCTCCGTGACCGCAGCAGGGCCCTATGCGGTCGCCAACCGGCACCACATAGGGCCAAGGGGATTTTCGCCGGCTGATAGGGCAGCCAGGTCATTGCTGGCTGGGCCCCTGTACTATCCGGCAGCCTGGGAGGTGCAGAAGCCAGTTTTTAAGCTGTACCCTCTGCTCGTCCTAGACCTCCAGCGCACAGAGAAGAACACAGAGTCACCCCGGCAAGTAGGCCGGAATGATTTAGAAAAACAGCCGGGCTATTGAAATGAAACGGAGAATGGAGTTGAGAAAAGGAGACGCGAAAAAGGACCATTGCGTCCCCATCCCCTTTTAGTCGGCTCTTATGATAAGCAGGAGATACTGTTGGACATTCTGTCCCAGCCCAACACGGGAAAATAATATTAATCAGTGCTTGATTTGTAAAAATTGTGGTACCGGAACTGTAATTTGAGAATTTTTACATAACCCCCCCCCCCCTTTATCATTGTTTCCCTTGATAAAGAAGCCTATTGTTTGGCTCTGTGATTAATTAGGTTGATTTAAAAAGTCACATTTTATCCGACGTAAATTTTTGATAAGTAAATTAAAACCAACAAAGCATTATTTTACTAAAAAATAAACTGTCTAAAAAAATCAAATTTTTGTATGATGCCTTGTGAGAGTATTCAGGTCTTTTTAGCGTTTTCAAGATTCGGCTTAGCACAAGAAAAGAGAGCATTAATTTCAGAGAGAACGCTAAATTCAGGCCGAAATTCCGCGTGTTATTTCCGTACATTTTTAGCGATCGTTATTTTCGGTACTCGGGCTAGTTACACATAATCCTCTCTTATAGCGAATTCTCCGGCCGATCATACGCGATCGTCTTTTGCAGCAAATTTCCTGGCCGATTACACGCGATTGTCTTGTGCGGCGAATTCTTGGGCCGATCAAACGCGATCGTCTTTTGCGGCAAAGTCTCTGTCCGATTAAACGCGATTGTCTTGTGTGGCAAAGTGTCCGTCCGATTACACGCCAATTGTACGCGATTGTATTTTGCGGTAAATTATCCGTCCGATTGCACACGATCGTCTCTTGCAAAAAATACTCCGGCCGATTACACACGATCGACTCTTGCGGCAGAAAGAGGTCCCGGAACGCCGCTCCGCCCCGTTCCGCCACAAATCAAGCACTGATAATAATAATAATAATAATAATAATAATAATAATAATAATAATAATAATAATAATAATAATAATAATAATAATGCCTTTATTCATACAAGCGTTTCTCTGGTACACCAGCTTTTCAGAACAACTTAATGTAAAAAAAATTTTCAAAACACATTTTTAAAAATAGGTTAAACCTAGCTGTGCTCTATTAAAATTTCTTTTATTTTCCTTTTAAAAGAAGCGGAGCTTAATTTTTTTAAGCCATCGTGGAGCCCATTGTATAACTGGGGGCCAAAGTAGGAAAACCTTTTCCGCCCGAGTTGAAGACTGATTTTGGGAAAGTGGATTATCTCACCATGGCGAGTTTTGCGCTGAGAGACCTCATCACGGAAGGAGAGCCTCTCACAAAGGTAGTCGGGCTCACTTGTCATCAAACCCCTGTGTCATGCAACATGTCATCATGCTGCATACAGCTTTCACTGGTAGCAGCATGACCGCTTCGCGGTATGGGGATATATGGTCTTATCGGTTTAAGGAAAAAACAAAGCAAACAGCAGAGTTTTAAAGCTTTTGGATCCGACCTAAATCCTCTTTTGAAAGGCTATTGCCATATGAGGGAAAGCAGTAATAAAATACTGATCAATTCAGTGACTGCACAATATGTAATTTTGTGGTTTCTGGCAGCAGACTCCTACACCTATACAGACCTCTTAGCCTTTCCAGGGCTCGCTGGGAGGCATGCGTTACATGATTTGAGAAGGAGAGATTTTTGTCAAGCACCACACAAAGTGTCTTGATCTTGTCACAAATTGACAGGCTGATGTTGATATACAAAATGAACCCGCATTAACAGGGCCTGATTAAGAGGTCTCTAGGCTTGATTTGGCGCTCCCTCGCTCCCTTCAACCCCTTCCATCCCTTAGCCCCCCCACACCATGGCGGTATGTGGGTTACGTATCGTGTATATATATATACGACCTCGATCGGCCTTAATCCTCAGCTTTTCCCCATGGAGGTTGCCCTAGTGGCGTAATATCAAAGGCCTAGCCCGAAGTAATGTGTGAAACAGTTCCAGGCTAGTGTCCTCGGTGCCGAGGGAGGTGGTTTAGTCGGTAGTTCACGGGACATCGAGCTCGTGGGAGTCCGACACTACTGAGGGGACAACGAGCCCCTCAGTGTGCGTAAACGCATTCCACCTCCTACCCAAAAAAAATTATATTATATTATTTATGTTTAAAGAGTAGAACAATCAACCCTCACTCATCTGTCATTCATACTTGGCTTAAAATACCTACCTAGGTAGGTCGCCACTTCAAGTAATGTATCTAATGTGATGTATTAATTATTTCAAGTAATAATTTATGTATGACAAAGACACTTTGATGAACTCGATTGAGTATACACGTTGCTTGAAGTTTATGGTAGAGTTTAATTATGTTAATTTGAAGTTTGTGGGTGATGACAAAAAAAATAAAAATGTGAATTTGTCAACAAACTACTTTAATTTTGTTCAACTGTAAAGCTATACAGAAATGTTATGTAAAGCCAGTACTTAAGTGGACTGCCACCCCACTGGCTCATATTAAAAGAACATCCTGTAGCAATGCTCATAAGAATTCTAGATGTTTTGAAGCCTACAAATAACCAATACGTGGTTACAAATAAAACTGTTGCATGACAATATAACAGACTGTGAAGTATGATGTATTAACTGGCATCTCAACAATAAACAACGAATCCTGATACAAAATTTATATTTGCAGCCATCTGACAAAGTGATGCCATTTCAAATACAAAGAACCCATCAGTTTCCAGTTATTCCAGCATCTGCCATGATTATTAATAAAGATCAGGCAGAAGTCCATTGCAAAAGTTGGAAATTATCTTCGCCAACCAGTGTTTTTCATGTACAACTGTATGTGGCGGCAAGTCGAGCCAAGCCCTTTGAGGAGCTCAAAACATTCGTAGAAAACACTAAAGAACACGGATATATCCTGAAATATGATTGAGTATTCACGCAAAAAATATAGTTTAAGAAGAGATTTTGTAAAAATATCAGTATACCTGGAAGTGAGTTCAAAGTTTAACCATATTATCAATAAAATAGTTCTACCATAGTTTATTTAGAAATCAATACAAATAATTGCTCGATAACGAGCAACAGGTTTACTAGTCCTCTTTATTATGCTAGTTACACATTTTGCCCTACAATGGATAGAAATTGAAATATTTGGCACAAGGCAAAAATAAAAAAGTGTATAATTCTTAATATTTTCTTGGTGTTGCTCAAGATTCAAATTTCTACTAACTTGGTGTATTTACTCTTCTGCAGTAATACACGGGACCGGACCTAGGTCGGATAACTTAAAAGGTCGGTTAAAACGGGTAATTCTCTAAATATCTATAAATGAAAGCTCTATTGATTTAGGGTTCTATTAACATCATTATTAAGCCGTTTGTTGATTATTTAGAAAATAAGCTTTAACTATCAACCTATATTCTAAAATAATTCCTGATAAATGTCACAAATAAATAACCCCAAAACACGGACAAAACAAAACCTTTTTATAAACTAAATAGTAGACGTGTTTAAGGCTAAACATCCCTGAAAAAGTTGTGTTTCTGGCCTGATAGATAGCAGCACCTCTGTGGCAAATTTATAGTAAAGATAATTTGCATAGTTATTGACCGATTTTTGTTTTGTAAGTTTTGTTGTATATAACATGAACAAGATATATACGCGATTTGGGTGAACAAATTTTTAATTATTTAATAAAAAAATTTTAGAGAAGAATACGATTATTACCATTTTTTTAAATCACAGGTAGTTATTTTGTAAACAACAATTTTAAAATAATTTTGGCGTTTTCAGATATGAAATCGGTCAAATGGTCGCATCGGAATCATTTTTTTTAAATATTACCATTTTTCTCTCACCCCCGGGCCCCCCCCCCCCCCCGCGCACCGCCATACTGCCCGGCCGCTCTGACGCGTGGCGCTGCTACTTAGTAGCGTTCGTCAACTCAGTAGTCGCATTCGCACTCTGGCCAGGCACACTAGCCCAGACTACTAATTACTAATAATACCTTGTAATTAATCCTCTGATTACAAGAAAGAGGATTTATGAAATTATCTACTGGTTCATTGTTCAATATTAACATTACCACAAATAAAATTACCATTATTTTTGTTGCTGTATAACACCATTTTAAATCAAATGATTAATTAGTTAAGTCATTTGTTTAAAATAAAAGTTACCTTTGTACTGGGAGTACATGAAAAGGATAAATAAATAAACAATAATTAGTGAAAAAGACCTTCATTTATCTAATGCACAAAATGCACAGGATGAAAACATACAGGAAACATGTTTACAAGAATATTTGTTACGTGACTTAGGCTATTTGCCCCTTGATGTTTCGCCAATCCATGGAGGGCATGTCAGTTTAACAGAATAACGTTCCCAAGAACAATAATAAACAGACGCCGAAACAAACCCGTAAGAAGAATCACGGTTACTCATAACCGAGAGCACATGGGTGAAAGAGCGGGAAAGCGGAAAAGTCGACAGGTGGGGGGAGAGCCACAGTGGACAGTGAGTCACCTGGCCCTGCATCCGTTTTGTGTTTTCCACGCGCTCATATCCCATTTATCTAAAATATATATAAAACATGATACCGATTGAACCAATAGACCGATTTTAAATATTAAATATGTAAAATTAATTAATTATTATTGTCTACAAAATGACTACCTGCGATTGTTTACAAGGATATATGTTATGTGGCTTAGGCTATTTTCCCATTGAATGTGAATTCCACAAGTGGAATTTTTGGAATTGGAACAGGATGGTGGGACTATTTCTCTCCATTCACAACTATTTCTAGGAAACGCATTTATAAATCTGCCTTATTGTTTTACCGGTTACAATTACAACAGTTTATTTTCTCTATTTTTAAGTATAACTCAGCTTTGCAACTCTGTTTTGGTTACAAAGTATTAGGTTCAGAAATTATCGTAGAAGTAACAACAGCTGTTGATGCTTAGCTAGAAAAAACAACAGCAGACGTGTTTAAATCACAGTGTTTTTAAATGACAGATATTTTTCGTTATTTCTCATTTTCTAGTAGATTTTGACATAATCTACTGTTTTTACCGACCCCTGAAACTAAGACCTTTAATTTGAACCCTCTCCCATCATCCTGTGACCTGCCAAACTCTCACAATTTTTATTAAAAAATCGCTTATAGAATTAGTAATATAGATAGATAGATTGTCCAAGCATAAGCATACAAGCAAACATTGCTCGTATAAGAGTATAAGAGTATAGGTTAACTTTCAATCTAAACTACACGTAATAAGTTTATTTCAAATTGAAACTAGCAACTGTAATGTTGTTGAAAGCTTAATCAATTGAAAGCTTAGTCAATGGAATTTGTATTTCAATTAGCTTGAAACAGCTGTTATTGCTTCTGCTCTTTAAAACTGCCTGAACCAACTATCCATCAGTGAAGCTAACTAATCTGCTTCGATTATTGAACATGTCAACAGAACATCGTCCATTTGATTTGAAAGAACTCTGTTGTCTTTATTCCATAAAATTTTATGTGTGTACAGTGACGTGATCGTTGTATAAATACATAGGTAGATTTTCTACCTGTTGTTTTTGACAGAGATTATTTGGTTTTGTTGGTGAATCAGTCGGTCTAGAAGTACACAAAATCATGACATGTTTGTTATTTTCTATTATTATTATAATTTTAGAGGCAATATACCAATTTATATGAAAGACGAACTTGAAATATAGAACATAGTCAAATAAAACTACCCTATAGCCTTTTAAAGAGCAACACAGTTCTTTCGTAGTTTTAAAAGTAGTTTTAACACATTTATTTACACATTAAAGCAAAGATGAACATATATTTTTCATATTTAGCATCAGAAATTTCAGAAAAAAATACTCTGAATGTGTTAACATTGATCACTTTAATTACTGCAGTACCCAATCTTAAATCTTTTTTCGTGTAAAGTTTAAGACTTGGCAGTTTGAACCCTAATGTTCCAAGCCCTCGAAATATCATGATAGCTTAGTAATAATAGATGTAACATATTTTAACAAGAAATTCAATTTTGTCAACATTTTTTTTTTTAACACGTTGGTCATGGAGAACAAAACAGTTTAACAAAATAACGTTACCAATAACAATAATTAACAGGCGACGAAACAAACTCGTAAGAAGAATCATGGTAACCAATAACCGAGAGCACATGGATGGATGGATGGATGGAAGGGCGGGAAGTCATCATCCACCACAAGGAGTGTTTGTACGACGAGCAACGGCTGAGCCACGTGATGGGGGGAGAGCCACAGTGCAGTGAGTCACCTCCGGCCGGCCCTGCACTGCATCATTTTTTTGTCTCCCGCGCGCTAAATATCTTGTTAAATGTATAAAAATTGATACCGATCGAACCACTCGGGCGATGAAAATTGTTGCCTACAAAATGACTACCTGTGATTTGCATATTTCTTTTTGTAACATGAATATCTTATTATTATTTTTTTAACCAGCAACGTAATAAAAATTATGCCTCAGTAGCGTTTATTATAATCTTATTTTGTTTACAAATCAGTTTTTCAAATTAACATCGGACGAAAATTCCACCAATAAACCTCACTACAAAATGACTTAATTTTGGTGCTGCGACGTGGTGGCAGAATTTATAACTAATCCTGGGATGTTTAGCCTTAAAAAAAGTTCTTATGTTAACACCTTTAATAACGTGTTCATATATATTTAACAAACCTTTTTAATGTGGTATTGATTGTCAATGCATCTACTGTACATTTTCATAAATAAACAAATGCTGTATTGAAAATATTTTAACCTGTAACTACCTATAAAGTTGAGCCTAACATTCCCATCGCCGAGCATGGAAACGGAAATACCGCAATTCCTAGAAAAGGGCAGTTGAACAGAACTATTCTAATAACAGGGTCGGTTAAAATGAACTTTAATATTTGATCAGCAAGGGCGGATAATCCGATCGTTGGTTAAGAGGGGGTCTACTGTATTGGGTCCTAACAACATATCCAAAATCCAGACATTCTGGACAGTTTGTCATTTTCACACTTTTTATTTTACAATTTGACTGGACTAACAACCATAACTAAAAAATAAACCATTGGTATAGGACTCTAGGTCATATTGGTTGCCTGTCAGTTGACTGTGAATTGATAGTTGCTCGCCGCGACACTTGCCCACTTTAAAAAAATAAAATAAAATAAATAAAAGCCTGAATCCACCTGGCCGAATTGATAATTGGTCGTTGTGACAGTTGACCAACTTTTTACATATTAATATTAATAATTAAATAAAATACTGAAACCACTTGTTCGAGTTGATAGTTGGTCATTGTAACAGTTGCCCGACTTTATAAAAATATTATCTATTAAATAATTGAAAGTTCACCAGATTGACAGTTGCTCACCGTGACACTTGCCCACTTTTAAAAATTAAATTTTAATAAATAAATAAAAGCCTGAATCCATATGGTCGAATTGATACTTGGTCAATGTGACAGTTGCTTGACTTTTTGAAATGAAATAATGATAGTTTATGATTTGTGTCAGTTGACCGAACAGGGTTGCCACAGACATTAAAAGTCAGGAATAGTCAGGATTTTTGGGTTTTGGTCAGGAAAAGTCAGGAAAATGTTTGAAACAATGCCAAAAGTCAGGAAAAATAGGAAAAAATGCTGGAAGTCAGGAAAATTTGCAGTGGCACAATCTGACCGTCTCGAATTTCGATTTCCCCCCCACAAATTGGAAGTTAAAATAAATTTTTGCACCGTGTGTCATATATGTTCATTTTATATTGCTAGTACTGTAATATTTCTCTAAGCACAGTGAGCTGTGACTCATCAGTATTCTCTAAGATCTGAGTCAACTTTTGACTGAAAATCTCACTTGACGAACAAAGACCATAGGGTAGCCTTAGAAATTTATACCTGCCAAAAGGCGTGTTGAATGTACATAAATCACTGCTGTCCTCAGACAGTTGTATGTGCCAAAAAGCATTCTTTACATCTAAAGTACTAAATACCTTAGCACCTGAAAGTACACTCGTTATTTCATCAAATGAAGGAATCTTGTAATGCAGCCGCATTATTGCATTGTTTAAGGCATTATTATCCAAGCAGATTCTTAGATCATTGTCATTTTTATGAACTATAACCAATGCATTAACCCATTCAGTTGGTTTTTCTACCTTTGTGATTATCCCTAGCTCTACCAACTCATCTAACTTTTTCTTAAGTAAAGGTTTAAGTGCAATAGGTACTTTTCTCAAAGCATGATCTTTAGGTACATAATTTTCTTTTAACTTGATATCATGTTGACCTTTAATACAACCTATGCCCTGCATTACATCCTCAAATTCACTCAAAATATCAACATCATGAGACTTAGGCGTATCTGAACCTTCTAAATTGGTTGAAGCTTTACCAATACCACATTGATCTACTCTTTGTATGAGATTTAATTGCCTACAAGCATCCAAACCTAAAATGCAAGATGAATTTAAATCGACAATAAAAAATTCAATTAAGTACCTCTGACCTTTATACCACATATATGACAACCGTGTAAGATTTTGTGTGCTTTTTATTATTGGAAATGAGTTGGTCGGATGCAGAATCAGAAACCGATGATTTTTAAGATGAATCTACAAGAGTTCAAGGCTAGTAAATTTTCTAATATATCTTTTAATAATTATCCAAACTTATTTTGATCAATCCCTCGTCAGCGATTGAAAGTCATACTTAATATCATGGGCCGAACCCCAGGGACCATATTCGTAAAGCAGTGATAGCTTCTTCTTTTTCCTCGTCAGCGATTGAAAGTCATACTTAATATCATGGCCCGAACCACAGTGACCATATTCGTAAAGCAGTGATGCCTCCTTCTTTTCCCTCATCAGTGTTTGAAAGTCATACTTAATATCATGGCCCGAACCCCAGTGACCATATTCGTAATGTCTCCTTGTGTTCCTTCGTCATCGATCGAAAGCTATTGTGTATTCAAATATTCATTTCTTAAACTGTTTTTGTATTTACAATTTTTCAACGTATGTCTACTATACACCTAAATGTATAGTATGTCCTATATACGTTTTTCATACAAACGCTCCTAAATTTGTACCATAAAAAAAGAAATTTTGTAATCATTCCTCTAACTGTTTATATGTACAATATTTCAACGTATGTACAGTATACATCTGAAAAGTTCGTATCTCATACGAACGCTCTTCAAATCGTATGGTTTTTTTTAAATTTGGCTAATCGGCATATTTTCTCTAAAAAATTTATGAAACCACATATATCTTAAGTTGTTATATTTTACAGTGTATATGAATTGTGTGTAGTTTAAGTCATCAAAATAATGAATTCATTTTCTAAATAGCCCAAAAACAACACTGACCATGTTTTGCTTGAGCCTTACTATCAATGAGGGGGTTGCATTAAAAACAACAAAAATAATGTGTCATTATTTGTAAAACCCCGCGGTTCCAAAAAGTCAGGAAAAATCTCTCAGATTGGTCAGTAAAAGTCAGGAAAAGTCAGGAAAAAAGGCCTCAAAAATTCTGTGGCAACCCTGCCGAAGAGACTTGGTTACTTGCTCCCTGTGACAGTTGGTAGAAGAGAGGAGGGGGCAGCGCGGAGAGGGAGAGGGAGAGGGCGGGGTGTAACGCCCCTATTCTCTGCTATTGGACGGCCCATGTGGGCATGTTCCCAGTGTGTTTCATGTGTATTTTCCTCTTTCAAAGCGCTTCAAATTTTACTCAGTTGGCTATGCTTTACCGAGTTGTTGTTGAGTAACACAACTCAGTTATTGAAGTCAATAACTTCGCCCATAAGTAAAGGCCTTATGGGTGTTTACTTTTTTCTTAGCTTTGCTAGGTACATTTGTTTACTATTTCCATATCGCAATACAGTAGAGCGCCGATTATCCGAACTAATTGGGGACAAGGGGTGTTCAGATAACTGAATATTCGGATAATCGAACATGAAAAGACAATATTTTAAAATTATATATGTAACATAATTCTTAGTAGTAAAAAGGCTAAAATATTATCAAACAAAAATTATTCACGTAATTTTATTATGAAATCTATCAGAATACATGGATATCCTGGTGCGACAAGAGTTTCGGTTGGCGCGCGAATTTGAATTGCCTAAGAATCATGTTCAAAATATGAATTATTATGGCGTTCGGTTAACCGACGGTTCGGATGATCGACTTTCGGATAATCGGCGCTCTACTGTATTCTACTGTATTATAAAATAATCAGCTGATTATAATACAATACATTAATATGAATGTACAACTAGCTTACATTGGTACGCCTGCTAACCTATAACGCCCTCAAATATATGACGGCGAATAGGACCTGGGTGCCCCGTCCACTCCCTCTCCTTGCTGTCCCCTCCACTCTTTTGCCAACTTCAATGCGAGCACGTATCAATTCGGTCAATTGACACAAATTCAAAATTATTATTTAATTTAATAAAGTCGAGCAACTGTCACATTAACCAATTATCAATTCGACCAAGTGGATTCTGGCTTTTATTTATTTGAATTTAATTTTAAAAAGTGGGCAAGAGACATGGCGAGCAACTATCAATTCGGTCAACTGTCAATTCTGTTAATTATTTAATACCTAATATTTTTACTGAGTTGGACAACTGTCACAGTGACCAACCATAAATTCGAACAAGTGGCTTCAGTTTTTTATTTAATTATTAATATTAATATTTAAAAAAGTTTAGCAACTGTCACAACGACCAACTATCAATTCGACTAAGTGGAATCAGGCTTTTATTTATTTATTTTATTTTATTTTTTTAAAGTGGGCAAGTGTTATGGCGAGCAAATAATTTGGTCAATTGGTGGGCTCCCGGTCATATTAGGATTATTTAGGAAGGATAGCAGGTTTAACTGAATGAACATTATTTAAGGTGATAGAGTACACTAATATTGAAGCACAATTGGAATATTTCAGTGCCACTGGCACCCATCGATATACACTACTGGATTGCGTGCCGCCCGTAAGGCACGTGTAGAGATTCTTGAGCCTACACAGCGGTGTGTTGAGGCTGCAGCCTGGGCGACTCGCAGGGGAAATAGGGGAAAAAGCGTGAAACCGTATTGTTGGCCGTACTGAAACCACGTGGCCTTGGACGTAAGTTTGCGGTTAAAGCGTGCTATAAATAGATGTATATCAGCTGAGTCATGTAATCTATATGATATCTATTGTATAATAGTCTAAAATCCCCGATATTTCCATTTCCATGGCAGCAAACCTGCATACTCATTCCCTATGTTGAGAATTAAAACAAATGTATATTTTCCTTATTTCTTAACATATCTTGATAAAATTTGGTATATGGCTTCTTCTAGTTCAGATCTACTTAATATTGAATTAAAACCAACTAGTTTTAACACACCTGTTGCACCAAACCTGCTTACTCATTCCCCATGTTATTCTTATGGAGCTTAAAAAATATATTATATCTCGCTATGTTGGATTGAAATATGTTTTTTGCATTTTAAATTCGCTGATCATGCAGATCTGCAGCAATGGGGCTATATTTAATCTGAAATGAACAAATGGTGAGAAGTTGTGCTGCTTTTAACTGCGCATTAAGATGGAAGACAGGGAGCGACATTTCTTTTCATACGTAAGTGAAATATTCCAAAATTTTGTAAAATATGAATGTCGACTGACCATTATTAAATAACTGTATTTGCTGTGAGTTTCTCTTCTTGCATCAATTATTTAATTTAAAGAGAATATGGACATTAACATATATGAAAGGGACTCTAATGCCCGTCGTATATTTGATTATCCATATCCTAAATTTCCAACGTACAGTACTTTTTTTTAGGGTTGCCTTCACCTTCAAAATCGATTTTTATTATTTTTTTCCATTTTTAAGGTAGCTTTTTCCCTTTAAAGTCTTTTGAGGAGGAATAATGGGTTTATAGGCCTAGAAAAAATTGAGCCCGCCCCTCAATATGTTATAATTCATGCTAATGTAGATAAAGATCACGATGAAAGTGAAATCGACGATGCAGCGGAGATGATGACAAACTAAGAGATTTCCAACTACAAGGAAAATGTATTGTATTACATTTGTGGAGTTATTAAGAAAAATTGATAAGAAAGTAACATGTGAAGAGTGTAGCGCAATACTTCGTGCTGACGAATCGATTTAAGGTGACAAGCGCATTTCACAAATTTTAAGACTAAAGGAAAACTTAAAAGTTCTCATTATGATGTATTTAGAGTATTCAAATATGCCTCTAATATTAAAACTCATGAGTCAGATGCCAAAGTTAACGACCACAAACTTACATTGCAAGTTTGTAGTCATTTTAACGGTGATGTTTTCAAAGGTCATAAAACAAATGATGAATTGCAGCAACAGCTGACATAAACCATTTTGTTTTTGTAACATTTAACTTGTTATATCTTTAAAATTGTAAGTTAAGAATGAAGTAACAAAAATGCTTGATTGTGAACTTTTATTGTGCTTATTTCACTGTAAGGTGCCCTTTTTGGAGGGGGGTAAAAGTAAACGACTAAGCTGGTAAACAGACGCTACTCTACTCACCCGTACGTCTGGCTACCTAGGCCTATAACCTATAGGCACCTAGGTCAAGGACTACCCTAATATGCACATCACTGATTTATCACTTTACGAAAGATTTTGGGTAACGACACATTTACCAATTCACTGTTCACCCTAAAATTAAATTTAATTACACTGGCTATGACAGCTACGAATTACAATAGACCAATACACATTGTTTTGTCTTGTATCACACGAACATAACCCTAGCAGCGTTTGTTGTGGGCAGCCATGTTGAGGCTTCCTCTCTCCGAATGGCTGCCCAGCGATCAGCTGTTTCGTTACGTCACGGGGTAACCAGCTGATTACCCCTATGTTGGGAAATCCAGGAGGGGTGAGGAAGTGGGCTGGGCTCCTCGTGGCAATTATTCGTCGACCGACCGCCGAGACGAACACGACACTCGACTCGACGACGTTCGAATACGATACGGAGATACGGTTTCCTCACCATTTACACTTCGTTATTTAACGTTTAGTGTTACTAACATGTTTTTTGTACCCGGCTCACGGGATTAATCCGAGACGAAATTGAGACGAAATTCCAGACTTTTAGTTGATTTTACGTCCCCATGGACCTGTCCGAGGTTGTCATGGGTAGGTCATTCTCGAATAGTCGAATAGCTTAATTCACAATCTTGTTAGGCCCAGCCTTTCTCACCTTTACGAAAATACCATATTATTAATTACTAGACGCTTTAGTTCCATTTTCTCAGTGCAGTAACGTAAATTTTCGTCCCCTCCGTACTTGCACTCACGTCGTGACACGTTAAGGAGCACGTGCTAAGCCACGGCAACTCAATTAATAAACTATTAATTGGCTGACGCACTGAGCGGTTACGAACCACGATCGGTAAGGCCTTACGCCTGCGAGTAAAACTGGGAAAGCTTTATTTAAATTTTTCACGGTTTCCGTGTAGAGTTGCGGGCCACGCTACAGCCTCAAGCTTAGACCGTGGTACCCCAAAACGGTTGGGTGAGCCTCTTGTTCATAGTAACCCTTTAGCAAGTGAGGGTGTGAGCAGGGGCTAACGATAGAGCGATTCCTTCGCGCGACTTAAAGTCATTCTGTCGTTTTAGACAAAATTCATCTCATTTTACGAGGTTGAGGATGAGGCAACTCGTTCTTTGAACTGTATCGTTGCGTCCGGTTGCTCTGAACCCTGCGTTAAGTAGTTGCGAGAGTTGCCCCACGATTATTTTTTTCCGAAATTATTATGAACCCTGGAATTTGAGCTCCTTCTGAGCATCCCGCGGCATTGTTTATTTTCTCGGGGTGGGAAAGCACGTCTTGACCATCGAACTATTTTCTCAACCCCCAAAAAGTACGTCACCTTACCTTTTCACATTAATTAAAATTATAATTTTGAGGAGCATCCATGGATATGGAATACCTGCTGAGAGTCGGTGTGGTAGTGCGGTAACAAAACCCTTTTATGTAATTTTTTAAAATTTATAATGTTTCTGCAAACTGAATATGTGGTCGAGAATGATAAATACTTCAAAAATGTCTTACGGTGCTCTGTAAAGCATACAGGTATTGTTATGGTGCTGCGACAATGATAGGATATAGAGCAGCGAGGCGCTTTTGCCCCTAATATTGATCATCAATAGTCAAAAAATCAGTACCGGTAATGAAAAGAAAAAAGTTGCGTAGTAGCACATGTCCATTAGTTCTTGTATAGGGTGGGTGCACCAGTTAATGACCACCCCCTCCATGAATGTTCGTTTTGCTGAAAAACCCCTGTAGTAAGCATTTCCTTTAGGCCAGCCTTGGAATATTATTCAATATTTATCTTTCACTGGTTAAAATTGGTGGATTCGAAAATACTTTTTAAAAGGGGTGTGCGAATAGTGATTTTTTTATCTCGAGCCGAGCCGAGCCGAGCTTTATCAAAAGTTTTCGAGTTCGAGCTTTTCCGAGCCGAGCTTTTTAACAATCACCAAATTATTAAAAGAAATTATGAAGCTTGATTTTAATTCTAAAAGATACAATAGAGTAATGTTTGCATACCTTAAGTGACCGCCAGCTCAAAAATAGCAAGCTTATCTCAAAAACAAGTGAATTATCTGATCGGTTCATCAGTATTTTGTATTATGTTACATAAAATTAATCAAACTGGCTCAAAAAATAATTTATGAAGAAAAATACCAAATTTTAAATCTAAATTTATCTTCATTTATTTAAGTAATAACCAATCCCACAATACTTTACTTTAAAATAAATAGTTAAAATTATATAATTAGACTGATTACTGATTAGTTACAAATATTAAACAAAAAACTCATACTGTAACGATTTTTCATCAAAATATATTGGATTTGAGAACACGTTTAGAATCCCTTGAATTTAATTTAGATTAACTAAGCCCTGAAATCATTGTGTTAACAGAACACAACATGTCAGAAAGTGAGTTGGATAGCATAAGATTAAAAGATTATTCTGTTATTGCACATTATTCTCGAACCACAACAACTGGAGGTGGAGTTGTTATTCTATCAAGGGAGGGTGTAAACGCGAAGCAGTTGGTTTTCACACCTGTAAGTGATTTATGTACGGATAAGTTGTTTGAATGTTCATTAATAAAATGTAAATGTAAGAATTTTAATTTTATTTTAGTAGGGATTTACAGGAAGCCTCAATTGAATAATAAGGAATTTCTGGAAAGGTTAAATTCTGTAATCGAATTTTTAATACACAAAGAAAAATACCTTATTGTAGCAGGGGATTTTAACATTAATGTCTTGAAAAGTTCCTATGAATCTAAAGAACTCAAAAACATTTTGACCCGCCATTGTATGGACTATTTAATTGATTTTCCGACTAGAGTAACGGAAGCCTCAGAATCATGCATCGATAACTTTTTAACAAATATTAATAAATGTCAAACAAATGTTTCTGGAATTATAACTTTATTATCTGACCATGATGGTCAAATATTAGAACTTTAAGAGTCCCAAATAGATTCTGAAAATACCTTGATATTTCCAACTAGAGATTTTTCTGCAGAAAATATAGAATTGTTAAAAAAATTTTTTAGAATTAGAAAATTGGCTTCCACTCTACTGTTCTGAATTTGAACATAAATATGATTATTTTGATAATGTTTTTAATTACTATTTTAATCTATGCTTTCCAAAAGGTTTTAGGAAACAAGTTAATAAAAAAGAAAACTGGATCACTCCAGAACTTAAGAATGAAAAAGAAATGCTAATACAACTAAGTAAATTGATGAGACAGAACAAGTCACAGGCTCTTAAGGAGGAACTTAAGACTAAAAATAAGTTATTCAATCAAAAATTAGTTAATGTCAAAAGAAGGTACTTTGATGATAAAATAAAAAAATCTGACAACATTCAAAAGACAACATGGCAAATTGTAAACAAGGAATTGAAAATCAACAAAGGTAAATCAAAAATTGAAAATATTACTCTTAATGTTAATGGTTTGAAAATAGAAAATCCCTCCTCTGTAAGTAGCAATTTCAATGATTTGTTTGTAAATATAATAGATAAAATGTTAAACGAATTACCTCCATCACACTCAAAAATAGCAGAATCAAATCTTCGGTCAGCTCCAAAATTTAAATGCCTACCATTAGAGGAAAAAGAATTAGAGGATATTTTTGATTCCCTGAAAAACAAGTGGTCTAGCGGGTACGATGTGGTCCCTGTCCGGGTGATTAAGTCTGTCAAATATCAATTAATCAAGCCAATCAAACATTTAATTCCTTTGAGTCGTTATCAGTCCGCCGAGGAGGAAGGTCATGCGGTGAACCGCGCGTGCTTGTGTAAACTTGCTTATTCTGCCCACGTGCTTAGTATTGAATAACTGTATAAATTTACCATTTCATTATTTAAATGTTTACGTTTTTTCTCCAGTGTGTGCAGCACTGTTTGTGTGAAGTGACTATTCGTCAAGTGTGTTTTGCGGATTTTTAAACGTGATTTTTGGTGCCTATTTTTATGACAATGAACTACGCGAGGTGTAGCCGGGACATCACAGGTGCAAGAAATATCTCGAAATGTGTCGAGTGCGGATCGTCGTTTCACGCGACGTGTTCCTGTATACGTACGAACGCCAAGTTTGCATCTATGTCGGCGTAAGCCTTGGCCGCATGGAAGTGTGACAGTTGTGCGAATGAATCTGCGTCGGTTTCGAGCGTTAAATCGGACTCAGATGACCCTAAATTATTGGAAATCCTTCAAGCTATTCAACGTGATATATCTGCGGTTCAGACATCTAGTGCCCAAGGATTTACTGAGGTAAACGACAAATTAAATTCTATGCAAATAACTCTCACCGAATTGTCAGAAAAACTGTCAGCAGTGGAAAGGGACAATGTGGACCTGAGGGCTAAATGTGAAAAGCTTAGGGATGAAAATATTTCACTTCATAATAAGGTATCCCATCTTGAGATGGAAATTGATGATCTTCAACAGTACTCTCGAAACCGAAACATTGAAATTAAAGGTATACCACTGACGAAGAATGAAAACGTGTATTACATCCTGGATCTTGTCGCAAAAGCAATTGGTATAAACTATAATAGAAACGACATCTCAATCGCCCATCGTTTGCCCGCACCCAAAGATAAAAAATATCACCCATCAATCGTCGCCCCGTTCGTATCTCGCTCAACCAGAGCTGAGTGGATGATGGCAGCGAGACAAAAGAAGATTGAGACGTTGGATCTGGCGGCGTCGCTTCCCCCGGCCCCCGTGCTTCTCGTGGACCACCTCACGCCTCAAAATCGCCGCCTTCTGGGCTACGCCAAATCCCTCGCCAAGAATGGTCGTTTGGCCTACGCATGGACGAGAGAAGGTAAAATTCTGGTGAGGAAGACTGCGGATGGACCAGTTACGAGGATAAGAACTTCAGAGGATGCTGATAACGTCGTGCGTACCGGCGGTGTGGGAGGCGACGGGTCGCCGGGTGCAACGACGGTGACGGCGGCGGTGGCGGCGGCGTCGACAGCGGGGGGTGACTGAGTGTCTTCTAAGGAGGCTGCACGCACTTAGGTAGCAAAGCATGTAACACTCAGGAAAAATATTTTCATGCATTTGTACCTACATTAATTTACTACCTACTAAATTAATCTTTATTTATTTATTTTTTAATGTCTAAATAACTTCTACAATTTTTACATAGTTTTATTATTATTTCATTGTGTACAGCATGCTATACAGGAAGTTTCCTTAAAACAAATAAAGTACACATATGAAATAAAAAATTACATTATTAATTTAGTATTAATCCATAATTTAGTAGATTTGGCTTAAATATATGTTCTCAAGTCATTGATTCTTTGCATTCCAATAATCCTTTTTTTGTATAATTTCACATTTTGACAATTAAAGCATGCAGCACAAACAATAATCCGTAGACTATTTTTCTCAATCTTATTTTTGTGCATTACTTTTTTATTTCACGAGTTATTCATCTTTGTCGTCAATTTGTTTTTTCTACAGTACTATATAGAGTAGGTACACTAAAAACGCAGCATGTGAGTAGCATGTGATTACGCTATAAATAGAATCTGGTTATAAATTCATTTATACCCAGTATTTTTATGTAAAACAGGATGTTTGTTTGTAGTCTGGCACTTTACTTTTGCAGTCAGCAGGGACGTAGCCAGGATTTCGGGAAGGGGGGGTCCAGACGATGTAACCCCCCCCCCCATTTTTTTGAGAGAGGGTCGTGAGTTTGAGGACACGAGATAATGCGTAGCAGGTAGTTGATACTGCTTGGTAGACTTTATTAGGCATCATTATCTTAACTTTACACTTAAACCCATACCATTTAACAATAAACAAATAAATATTAGACTCTGATATTAAAATACAAAAGAATTTATCAGTAAATAGCGCAGGATAATATTACAACTTAAGTAGTGGACAAAATAATAGTGAAATTTGACCCGCGTAACAGCGCTGAGAGTATCGTAGTTATGAAATACCACAATTAGTTACTTTAGCACTTTAAATATAATAAATTCATTTCTAAAAATGTGTCATTATATTTTTATATTTATTAATAATTTAAAATGTTTACGTAAAAAATCTTAAATTATTTATTTTTGTTTGTGTTTGAACTTTTTGTAAAACTTATAAAGTACTGATTACATTGTATTTCAAAAAATATACAGGGTGTTCAAAAAATGTGGGGCAATAATCAACGTAGTGATTCCTTTGGTGAAAATAAGCAAAAAAGTTCATATAAACTTAGGTCCTAAATGCTTCGTTTTCCGTCTGTGTGTCTGTTTATGATATATATTTATTTAATCATATCTCACAAACCACTAAACGTATAAACTTCAAATTTGGTATTGAGTATTCAATAGACATTTTGATTACAACAAACTTTATTATAGATGACAAAAATTGTTTAAAAGAGAGAGATTTGGGATCTTCCTATTCTTCTAGGCTTCATCTAACTTGCCACTTTTAATAATCCATTGTTGGACACATGCAAAATTTGAATTTAACAACAACAAAAAAAGAACAAAATCAATGCCATCTGTTTTTGGTACAAACAAAAAAAATACTATATAAAATTAACTCAACATACCCCCGCCCGTGAACCACACTGGGGTTCACTGAAAAAATGAGAAACATAAACTAAAATCTGATGGGAGTTATGATGACATTTGGGATTAATCTTCTGTTGGGAAGGGTGACACCTTGGTGACAGCCCGAGTGAGAGATCCTTTGTTGGTGCGAAGGTGTACAACTCGTACAAGTCCGTCAGGTCCAGGGGATGTAGCTGTGACACGACCTATCCTCCAGCTGAGGGGTGGAGAATTCTCTTCGTGGATTAAGACAAGGTCGCCTTCTTTGATGTTTTCTTCAGGGGATTTCCACTTTCCTCGTTGCTGTAGAGAATGGAGATAGTCTTGTTTCCACCGCTTCCAAAAATGCTGAGACATAGCTTGAACGAGTTGCCATCTTGAGAGTCGATTGGTGGGTACTCCTTCCCATGTTGGCTCTGGAAGAGCGAGAAGAGGGCTTCCGACAAGAAAATGTCCAGGTGAGAGGTAGTCGACCTCCGAAGGGTCAGAGGACAACGCTGTAATCGGCCTAGAATTGAGGATCGCTTCTATCTTCGTAGACAAGGTAAGAAACTCTTCGAAGTTAAGAAGTTGATTCCCAACAACCCGACGGAAGTGATGTTTTATGCTCCGCACCATTCTCTCCCATAAACCTCCCTGGTGAGGTGCTGAGGGGGGTATAAAATTAAACTTGATCTGGTTTTCATTACAAAACTTATTAATGGCTTGTTTAGTATCATTCTGTCTTAAGAGTGACTGAATTCGTTGTAGTTCTGATGCAGCCCCAACATAATTAGTCCCACAATCTGAGAAAATATTAGAGCATAGGCCTCTACGTGAAACAAAACGGGACAACGCCGCAATAAAGGCTTCAGTAGACAAACTACTAACTGCTTCCAGATGAACAGCTTTAACAGCCAGACAAATGAAAACACAAATATACATCTTCACAGGACTTGTTCTTCTTAAGTTATTAGGTTTTACCATAAATGGTCCCAAAAAATCAGTTCCACAATTGTGAAAAACCTTAGAGGGAGTGACTCTAACTGCAGGTAGATCACCCATCTTCTGAGAGGCTAATTTAGGTTGACATCGAAAGCAGCGAATACATTTAAACACTCTTTCTGATTGCACTTCGAGCGGAGAGAATCCAAAACTTTTGAGAAATAATTCCTTGGAGATAGTGTGGTCCTGCATGTAAGTGTTTAACGTGATAATAATCAATGATCAAATTTGTTACATGGTGCGACTTAGGCAAGATAATTGGGTGTTTTGCAGCGTAAGACGCTTGAGAGTGCCTAATGCGTCCTCCTACACGAATCAATCCACTCTCGTCTAAGAAGGGAGAGAGTGACGCCAATTGTGGAGAACAAGATTTGCCCTTTTTCAATCGAGAAATATTTTCGGAAAAGACTGTTTGTTGAATCAATTTACAAATAGTTACTGTTGCTTTATCAAGCTCTTCAACTTTTAAAAATCCTGATTCTTTCGTTTGATTTGATAGGTTGTATCTGAATCGTAAAATGTAGGCGATGACTCGCTGGAGGGTTGACCATGAGGAAAACTTTACAAGAAAATCAGGTTCTTGGTTGGTTACCATTATTGGTAGTGGTTCGGCTTTGAGTTCCGGTAATTGCTCCTTTTCGAGAGGGATAAAGCGAGGAATAGGCCATGACTCCTGCTCCAAAGATAACCAATCGGGGCCGTTCCACCATAAACGGTTGTCTTTCATTCATGAGGGAAGAGTTCCTCTACTGGCAATGTCAGCAGGATTACAGTGTGTTGAGACATGTTTCCAAATATGAGTAGGAGTGAGCTCTTGTATTTCTGTGACTCGATTTGCGACATAAACCTTTAGGCGAAAGGGTACAGTTTTTATCCATGAAAGAACTACAGATGAGTCACACCAAGCATGTACTTCATTCACTAGGTAATTTTGCGAAAGTATGGACTTGGAATAGTTCAAGAGTTTAGACAAAAGGTGGGCTCCGCAGAGCTCAAGTCTGGGAATGGATATTTTCTTAAGAGGAGCGACTCGCCCTTTAGCAATTAGGAGATGTATGTTTATCTCTCCAGAAGAGCTTACACAGCGCAAATAGACACAGGCTCCATAACCTGTTTCCGATCCATCACAAAATCCGTGTAAACTTATATGAACAGCATCAGCTAAGGAAACGTACCGAGGTAAGCTAAGTTCACTTAAGAAAGGGAGTTGTTGTAGGAACTTTGACCATTTTTCATTGAGATCTGGGGGTATAGGGGCATCCCATGACAAACCAAGAACCCACAAAACTTGGATCAATGCTTTCACCCAAAGGGTGACAGGAGTTAACCATCCATTTGGGTCAAAGATTTTGCTTACGGTTCCGAGAATACCTCGTTTGGTGGGTGGAGTGTCTGGTATGTTTAGTTGGTAAGAGAAGCTGTCTGAGGTTGGGGACCATTTTATGCCTAAAACTTTGAAATAAGGTTGATCAGAGGAGTTAAAGTACATGGGTGTCTCTTTATAAGAATCTGGCAGAGTTTCCATGAGTTGAGAGCTGTTACTAGTCCATTTCCTAAGATCAAAACATCCTTTGGAAAGAAGTTGTTCCACCTCATCTTTCAATAGCAGCGCTTGATCTGTGTTATTGGCACCTAAGATTAAATCGTCTACATACACTTGTTTCTTTAGAGCTTCAGCTGCTAGCGGAAAGTTTGTGCCTTCATCATTGATGAGTTGGTGTAAAGTTCTTATGGCTAAGTATGGAGAGCAGTTGAAACCAAATACAACCGTAGTTAATCGATAGACTGAGAGAGGCATATCTTTCTTTTCCCTCCAGAACAACAGTTGATAGTTCCTGTCATCTGGATGGATCATGATTTGACGAAACATTTGTTTTATATCGCATGAGAAAACAATCGGTGAAAACCTAAATTTCATCAGAACATCATTCAGATCATTATGTAGTTTAGGCCCTGTACAGAGAATGTCATTAAGACAGACACCTGAGGAGCTACGAGCACTGGCATCGTAAACAACTCGAAGTTTTGTTGATGAGGATTCTGCTTTCACTACTGCATGGTGAGGCAAATAAAATTGTTTATGATCATTTTTAGGAGGAGGGTCAACTGGTTCCATGTGTCCAGATAACAATAGGTCATGTATGGCTTTACTGTACTCAGCTTTTACTTCAGGCTGACTTTCTAATTTCCGTTCAAGCGATAAAAATCTATGGCGAGCACAAGTTGATGAGTCACCAAGAGGTGGGTGATTGTCTTTAATAGGAAGCCTAACAACATATCGACCTTCAGAAGTTCTAGAGACAGTGCTTAAAAAATGATTCTCACAAATTTCTTGTTCAGATGTTACATGGAGTTTGTGTGGGGGTTCCTCTAGGGTCCAAAATTTCTGTAGAGAATTATGCAGGTCAATATCCTGTGTGCTCAGAAGAGAAACATTGCCATTGTCATGAGAGGCTGTTTTATTGGAATTGACAGCAGAAATGGTTGGGGCAGAGCCTATGATAAGATATCCAAATACAGAATTCATAGCAGCAGGAAGGTTCTTATTGATGATAATGCGTTCTCCAGTAACTACTTTGGTGAACAGGTCAGCACCGATAAGCATATCTATCTTACTGGGAATATGAAATGTTGGGTCAGCAAGGACAACATGTTTGAAGTAGTCTTTAACATTTACAGGGACTGCAGTGTGGGGTAAGTTCGATGTGATTCGATCCAATATTACAACTGGATGTTTAGTCGCAATAACGTCTCCACTAAGTGATGAGATGTCAACATTCGACAGTCCTTTAGATCTTACTTCTACTGAGGATAGGCCATCTAGCTTGGAGTTACAAAGAAAGTTTCGTTTTACCTTAAGTAGACTAGCAACATTTTCGGTTATGCAACTTACCATAGATGCAGAGTCAATAACGGCTCGGGCTACTACTGTGTTACCGCTATCAGACTTCAAGTGTACTAAAGCAGTAGCTAACAATATAGTGGTGCTGGAGTTTGAGGAAACAGATACAAAGGGAGGCTCAGAGTGATCAGAAACTGACAATGAAGCTTTGTTTATTTCGTTGTGGTTTGGAGAATTACTTGTGGACTTAAGTTCTGACCTATCATTACTAGGCCTACTAGTTTGATGTAAGAGAGAGTGATGTTTTAGCTTGCAGTCAAAACATGTTTTATTTGACTTACAATCCTTAACAGAGTGAGATGTTCCTAAGCAGTTCAAACAAAGATGGTTTTTCTTCACAAAATTGTACCTTTCTTGAACAGACAAATCTTTAAATTCTGAACAGCGATAAATGTTGTGATCCGTTTTACTACAAAATACGCATGTGGCTTTCACATCACGAGAAGCGAGCAGGCTGGTGCGGTTTAGGCTTAATGGGGGCTTATGTAGGCCTATCTGAGTGGGGTGAGGGCTAGGCCTCTTACTATGTTGAGGGTAACCTACATTGCTTGGGGTGGTTTTATGAGAGTTAGAGAAGTTAGCGGCTTCGAGACAGGAGCATTCATTTTCTAAGAATGTCATTATTTCTTCTACAGTGGGTAAGTTTTGAGAGTTTATGCGAGAGCTTTCAAATTTTTTGTGAATATCTGCATGTAGCTTTCTTAATAACATGGCTGAGAGTAAGATATTTTCTTTAGCTATGTCATGATTTAATGCAATAAGGGCTTGAGCATTTTCATTATACAAAGATACGAATGAGTGAATGTTCTTGAGAGAGATGTCGTTTAGGTTAGGTAAGTCTATTATGTTGTTGAGATGTAGGCTAATAATTTTCCTACTGTTTTGATAACGTTTCTGGAGGAGATCCCATGCTACATCATAATTTTCAGCGGTGATAGGCAGGTTTTTTACTAGATTAAAAGGTTCTGCCTGAAGGGTAGAAAGCAGATATTGAAATCGCTCGACTTTGGAAATGTTTTCATTTTCGTGTACCGATACTTGGAATAGGCTGACATAGGACAACCATTGTTCTGGTGAACCATTGAATGTTTTGAGAGATAGAGGAGGGAGCTTTAGTGAGTGGCTATCTATGTTAGAAGAAGAGGTGCTAGGCCTATGAGATAGGCTACTCGTTTGTGGGCGGTCAGTAGATTGGGTGCTATCTGTGTTCAAGTCAGTGTTTGGGACAGGCCTAGGACTAGGTAATTTTGGATCTTGAGACAAACCTAAGTGTTTCTTAACAAGGGTTTGGATCCCTACATACAGGTCAGAGATAGAATCTTGCAGTTGAGAGAGAGTATCTTCATCATAATCATCGGGTAGATCCTCACTACTAAATAATTTTTCGAGAGAAGTTTCAAATTCTAGGTACTTTTTGTGGGTTTCAGTGTTAAGCAATTCCAACTTATTAATCTGTTCTGGGGACAAGTTACTACCTTCAGATACTGTATCTAAGGCCTCAATGTTGGTTTTAATCTTAGATAGACGATTTGAGATGGTACTAAACTGTCTTGAAATAGTAACAAACTTTATTCTGTACGGTATAATTGTTGAAGGACTTGGTTATAAAACGAAAAGGCTAAGTTATAATACCCTACTTTGGTAAAGTGATTCAAATTGGAGAAGGTGTAAGACAAAATAAACAGTATTTATTACTTACGATTATATTTTAAGTTGCAAATCTTTAATTTGTTTGAGCTAGTAAAGTTTTGAGGTTACTTTACTTTGTTTACGTCTGCAATACGAAATTGACTTAACAGATGGCATTGTTACAATAGCGCTTAGTGGTGGATTTGAGAACTACAAAGTATTTTGTTTTCATTTAAAATAACAAATTCACAAAATTAATAAAGTCTGAGTAAAATTGAAGTATATAAATGTTTATTCGATATTCCAAAGTTCTTGTCTTCTGACTTCTTGTTTTGAATGATGATGTTAAGAATGGATACTGTTTTACCTCTGAGTGCGTAGACTGTAAAATCCAAAAGAGCTTTCAATCAATCATCCGGGGCAGGGGGAACATATTGAGTATTCAATAGACATTTTGATTACAACAAACTTTATTATAGATGACAAAAATTGTTAAAAAGAGAGAGATTTGGGATCTTCCTATTCTTCTAGGCTTCATCTAACTTGCCACTTTTAATAATCCATTGTTGGACACATGCAAAATTTGAATTTAACAACAACAAAAAAAGAACAAAATCAATGCCATCTGTTTTTGGTACAAACAAAAAAAATACTATATAAAATTAACTCAACACTTGGTATATGGATAACGATTCTTAAGAACTATTTTTGTAAGAAGTATCAAATTTCTACTTTGTATTATTTCAAAATGGCGACCATTTTTTGTTTTCAAAGCTAAATATCTTAAAAACCGTAAATTTTAGAAAAATTATTAGAGAGACAAAAAAGGTGCAAAATCTAATTCAATTAATGCTGATATTAAGATTATGATAATCGGACATCTAATAACGGAGATATTTTAACTTTTCTGCATAAAAACATGGTTCCTTAGAACATTCTGTCTGAAAATTGCATGTTTTTATTCGGAAAATTTAAAATTTCTCAATTATTAGTTGTCCTATTGTTATAATCGTAATATCATCGTTAATTAGATTACATTTCGCAACTTTTTTGTCTCTTGTATGATTTTTCTTAATTTTACGGTTTTTAAGATATTTAGCTTTGAAAACAAAAAACAGTAGCCATTTTGAAATTGTACAAAATAGAAATACGGTACTTCTTACGAAAATAGTTCTTAATAGGGGTTATCCATATACCAAGTTTGAAGTTTATACATTAAGTGGTTCGTGAGATATGATTAAATATGTAAAAAATCATAAACAGACACACAGACGGAAAACGAAGCACTTTAGGACCTATGTTTATATAAACGTTTTTGCTTATTTTCACCCAAGGAATCATTATGTAAATTATTGTCCCACATTTTTTGAACACCCTGTATTTTACGAAGTAAAGAGTAAGTTCGGGTCAGGAAGAGTTGAGTCAATCACAAGCGGGCAATGATCTGTAATTGGAATTTGTATTTGTGGAAGAGGTAAATTTAAAAGTTGTGTAAATGAAATGCCTCATATACAGTAATCAGGTTCGGAGACTTAAAAACTGTCACCAATAATAGGTTTAAGTTTTATTAGGATTATCATCATTCTGATTCTTCCCTTTCACTCAAAACTTGTTATGTCTAGAGCGCCCAGTGGGTTAGGCTAGTTTGCCATTGTGACCGATCCCTAATCATGAGAATTGTCAGTGTGTTACGTTACGGCACCAGACCAGTAGGGTACAAGTTTTGAGTACGCGAAGAGGCAGCCAGGGACATGTGAATAAAGATTGGATTGGCTCTCGCGTATCTCGTCGAGCTCTCGATCAATATTATTTATTTTGCCTTCATTAACTCTTGATTAAAAACTCTTTGCTGCTTTTAAAACGCAGATTTAAATTTATTTTTAAATCGTTATTATAATGCGAGCAAATTACATTTAACACTAATCATTCGTTTTACTGCAATTTTAAAGTTTATATTTCTCCTAAAGTATATTAAGCCATTAATAGTCACTTAAGGTTTAAGGCCTTCGTTGATCCGCCGGTTAGTCGATGTTCTTCTTTACAAGAATGTAGTAATCTTGTAATAATAATTATTAAAACTATTTGTAAATTTTATTTTTTACTTCTTACCTCTTTAACATTATTGGATATCCTTATTTTCTTCCTTATCACATAAGCGTCCATTTTTCTTTCTAGACATTACTCGTTAGATGCCACACAGTAAAACGCACGTTGTTACTCTGGTGAAGAATCGATTGTAACTGACTCTCCGAACTACCAACGTGGACTACATTCAGTGGTTGTAAATAATCTTGTAAAAAGGTAGGCAAGAAATAAAAATACGAAAATAAGATAAGAATTGTTTTAATCGTCTGCTTCCCAGAACTGGCCTGGGAACCAGGGCCGTACTCAGACCGGTACAGCCGGGACAATTTTACCGGGGCCCGGGGTGAAGGGGGGGCCCGGGGCGGGTCGAAGGGAGGCCCGGAATTGGCCTCCGAAATAGTGGAAAGCCCCCGACAAGGCCCGGGAATGGGTAAAAAGGGTCCGCAACACGAAGGAGAAAAAGCGGGACGTGTGAGTAAAAAAAGAAAAAAAAAAGGTCACCACTATTGCCGAGCCAAAAATCAGCTACGGTTTGAGTGGAACGGGTGCAGTACCAGGACATGAGGGGCCCGGCCGGCTTAATATCTTTACCGGGGCCCGCCACAGCTGGGTACAGCCCTGCTGGGAACGCAGCTGGAAAGATAGCAGGCGTCTCGTCACCTTCAACTGCGATAAGACCATGTTTGTAGGAATCGAGGAGTTTGTATTTTTGGCATGAAAATCGGAAGGTTAAATTTTGTTTGTACTTTGTAATCTTTTGCCTTAATATTGCTTATATTATTTTTGCACCATGCACTGATAAAAAGAAAAAGTGTAATTCGTAACTGAATTAAATCAATATCATAATTATTAAAATAATTAGCGTGAAGGGGGGGGTCCGGACCCCACGGACCCCCCCCTTGGCTACGTCCCTGCAGTCAGTAAATTTTTGTAGTCAGTGAGCCAGTACTTAGTCAGTAATGTGTCCAGCCTTGTTTTTTTTCTTTCTTTTGGTTATGCATGTATTATTTTTCGTATGCATGTTCGCATGAACCTAGTAGACTGGAAAGTTGTAAAATTTGTTTTGTTATTTAATATTTCCAGATTCTACATCAAACGGGCCATTTACCTTGCTATGTGTATTGTTTTTAGGCGTATTGATATCCTAAAAATGAATAACAGGGATTCATTTATGTTAATTTTCATTTTAATTTAAAGTTTCTTACTGGATGAACAGTTCCTCGTTTCTTATGAACAATATCACACACTGATTCAAATACATATATTTTTTCTTTTAGTGCTATGTTAGGCAAGGCTGTATTTTGTGTTCAATTTGACATAGTTTAAGTGAGTTAATATTTTTTATCAGAAATTAATGCATGTATATTAAGATTTACTACACTTATAGGGTTATCATGTATTATAGTTTCCAGGTTCTACATCAAACAGGCATTTTACCTGGCCAATTTATTTAATTATTTCGTTTTTAGGAATACTGATTCTTATAAAAATAATACAGGGTTTCATTTTCGTTTTCATTTTAACTTTCATACTGCATCTCGTTTCTTAAGGACAGTATCATACACTGAAGCATGTATTTTTTTGGTATAATGGCAGGCAAGGCTGATTTTTGTGTTCAATTAGACTGATGTAAATGAAAAAGAATTTAATCAGAAAACAATGCAAGTGTGCTAAGTCTTACATTTCCTAAACGTGATGTATGCTTTTTTTTAGCTTAATAATGATTATATTTTTACGGGTTGTTTAGGCAGGTTTGATTCTGGGTATAATGGATGCAGTTTTGGACGAGATAATTACTTACCAAGATGTTAATGCATGCATATATAATGATTTCACAGTTTTTAATTTTTTTAGGGAGCATAATGCTTCTGAAAATAATTTAAATATCCTCAGTTTAAATATCCGTAGTTATAATAAAAATGTTGATGAATTGTTAGTTATTTTAGATAGTTTTGAGAAACAGTTTGATATTATAGTTTTAACTGAGACTTGGTTGGATGAATCTAGCGCGAATGTGAGTATGAATGGGTACAATGTATTCTTGAATAAAGCAAGTCAGAATCAGAATGATGGCGTGATAGTGTTTGTGAGGAAGTGTTTTGTTGTTTGCTCTGAGGAAGTGAGAATGTTTGGTGCGACGTGTGTAAGGGTGGATGTAACGTTTGGCGGTGTGGGGCTTTCTTTGTTATCGGTATACAGGAGTCCGTCATGTGACTTATCGCTCTTTATCGATGACCTGGAATCCTTTTTAGATAGCAGGCCCAGGGGCAGGACGTACTGGCTGATTGGAGATATTAATTGCTGCATTTTACCTCAGACATTAGACGCTTTATCTCAACGGTACCTTGATGTTTTATATGGAGCAGGTTTTATTAGTTGCATTAACGTCCCCACCAGAGTTACGGAAAACACAGAAAGTTGTATAGATCACATTTTTACAGATTCTAAAAATACAAATTTAATTAAATCTGCTATTATAAAATGTGGATTAACAGATCACTTTTTTACTATTGCACAAATTCAAAGTGACGTTAACAAACCTTGTAATAATTCAGTTCCTGTAACTAAAGAAAATATAGTTTTAGACCTAGAAGTGGCCGGTCGTCTTATCTCTGACATGGATTGGTCGGAGGTTACAAATTCATCTGTCACTAACGTAGCATGTGAATTATTTACTCTCAAGATACAAAATATAATAGAGAATTCTTCTCAAATAAAAACCTATTCTTCAAAGCATTTTAAAATAAAGCCATGGATATCTGGAGGTATTGTCCGGTCAATCCGTGTCAGGGATGGGATGAGCAGGCGACTGTAAACTGAGCCTTTTAATGTTTTCTTAAGTTACGCTTCAAACGGTTTAGAAATATATTAAGTAAAGTAATTAGCACAGCAAAAAATAAATACTATCGTGACAAAATTTTAGATTCCAGGAATGATAATCGTAAATTGTGGAAAAATATTGTTGAAGTGATGGGGACGAAAAAAGTAAAAGATGATTTCCCTTTAAATCAGTTTTTAAATAATAAGGATTGCGTTGAGGTTGAGGATATTAGAGCTGTTGCTAATAAACTGAACGAATACTATGTTAATGTTGGAGCCAACTTAGCCAGTGCCATCCCCCCTGTGACTGATATTATTGTGAGGGATAAAGTCTTTATGGTGGACTCCAACTTCCAGCTGGAGCCAATTTCCGAACAACACCTAGCGAATTTGGTGAATAAAATTAAAGGAGGATCGGCACCCGGGGTAGATGGAATTCCTGCTAGGTTGATTAAGGATAACTTTCATTTTTTTAAATATCCTCTTCTTCATATTATCAATTTAAGTTTGACTTCCGGGGTTTTTCCTAATTCATTAAAATGGGGAAAGTAATTCCAATTTATAAAGGTGGGGAAAAGGACCAATGTGTAAGCTTTAGACCTATTACGTTAGCAAGCGTGCTGTCAAAATTATTAGAAAAATGTGTAAGATTTCAACTTGAAAATTATCTATTAATGCATAATATTTTATTTGATAATCAATTTGGCTTTAGAAAAGATAAAAACCTCAATGACGATCTTTTCCTTCTCACTAAAAATATTCATGATGTAATTGGACGTAATAAAAAACCACTTTTGGTTTTCATTGATCTTGCTAAAGCTTTTGACACTGTCGACAGAGGAATTCTTTAAAAAAACTTAAACTTAATTGGAGTTAAAGGGGTAGCGCTGGACTGGTTTAAAAGCTATTTTAGTGATCGTTCCCAGGTGGTATCGATTTTGGGGCAATCCAGTGTCCCATTAAATATTGAATACGGAGTTTTTCAGGGCAGCACGTTAGGGCCTCTCTTATTCCTTATCTATATAAATAATTTGGGAAGGGTAAATTTAGACAATGGGAACTTATTTTTATATGCCGATGACTCTGCTTTGCTTTTTGAGGGTGACAGCTGGGAGGAAGTGTACCGTGTGGCGGAGCGAGGCCTTCGCACCGTCAAGCAGTGGTTCGATCAAAGTCGGCTCTCTGTAAACATTTCTAAAACCAAATATATGCCTGTTTCCTCGAGAGCCGACCACGATCCGATGAACCTGCATCTACGCTTGCACATGTGCGGGGGTGTGAACTTGAATGGCTGCGTGTTGTGTGAGTGTATCGAGAGAGTGACTGAATATAAATATTTAGGTGTCTTTTTTGATAACCGTCTGAAATGGAATAGTCATGTTATGTATCTCAGGAACAAGTTGCGTAAATTCTGTTTTATTTTTTCACGTATAAATAAACTACTTCCTCCAGATTTATTAAAAACTGTTTATTATGCTTACATCCAATCGTTGTTGCAGTATGGAATTTTAGCATGGGGCGGTTGTTTTCAATCTGTATTATCACCCCTAGAAACTGTTCAAAAATCCATAATAAAAATTGCACTCCAAAAAGATTGTTGCTACCCTTCTGAGATTTTGTTTGATGATTTTAAAGTATTTAATATTTCCCAGTTGTTTATAAAAACCTTAATTCTGTATATTTTCAAAAATAAAAATAGTATTTTTCAACATATTTCGCATTCATACTCAACGAGATCATCGGTAAATTTTGGAATTGTTACTCCAAGATTATCAAAAACAATAAATACTACGTCGTCTTTTTATCTTGCGAATATTATTTATCCACAACTTCCAACTATTATAAAATCACCACCTATTTGTAGTCTTCGTACCTACAAAAAAATTATTGACAAATGGTTGCTGGAAATTGGTCGACTTAAAATTCGAGATTATATCACTTCCCGATACGTTTGAATTCTTGACAATGTCAAGGAAGTACAGGTTTTGAGCGTGCGTGTGGGGGTGGGGGTGGGTAGGGGAGTGAGTGTGTATGTTGTGTGCGCGCGTGAGAGAGAGAGAGAGAGAGAGAGAGAGAGAGTGGTGGTACGTCGGACGGTTGTTTCTGTTGTTTCCTTGTGTGTCTGTATTTGCATGTGTGAGCGACTGGGCCAAGTTTTCAGTTGAACTATCAAACATAAAGTTTCAGGGACACATAATTTTGTAATTAGCGAATTGTTTATCATATGCATGCATCTACTTTTCTAGTTTATTTTCTTTTATTTTCTTAGTTTTTTTTTGTACCTTGAAATCGTTATTTCTAACAGAATCATGGACTGTCGACTTGTCCCCAACCACAGGCAAAAGCCCATTTGGGGACTAATTTCCAATTTTTATTTTTGTAATATGTATTATTGTATACTGTAATTATTTTTTGGAAATAAATTATTCATTCATTCATTCATTCATTCATTCATTCAATTAATTCCTCCTTCATTACAGGGATATTCCCTGACAATTTAAAAATATCTATCCATAAAAAGGCATAATCACTGATATTCAAAACTATAGGCCAGTTTCCCTTCAGCCATCAATTTCAAAGGTGTTTGAAAAGGCTATGAAAAATAGACTGGTGAATCATCTTGAGTTAAATAACTTCATTGATGAGGAACAGCATGGCTTTAGAAAAAACAAATCTACAATTTCAGCACTAATTGATTTCACAGAATCTTTGTTAGAATCAATTGACCAAAAAGATAAATTAATAGGAATTTTATGGATTTATCAAAAGCCTTTGACAGTATATCTCATGAAATTCTATTAAATAAATTGCAACAATTAGGTGTGGACAAAATTAATTTAAAATGGTTCCAATCATATCTTAGTGACAGAAAACTATTTGTAGAAATTTCTCATATATCCAACAGCAAAGTTTTAAAATATAAATCCAAAACTCTAAATATAAAAAATGGAGTGCCTCAAGGATCCATATTGGGACCGGCACTGTTCGTTTGTTATATGATTGGCATGCCAAAATGTTTAAGCAATCTTCAGAGAATAAAGAATCACCTTTGCTTATATGCTGATGATTCAAACATGATCATGGCCGCTAAAAGTGAAATTGAATTAGAAATAATGGCACATATTGAAATTTCCAAATTGACAGACTTTTTCATAGACAATAAATTAATAATAAACAAAGAAAAAACTAATTTTTAGCATTTTGCACAAAACAAAACAGAACTAATCCAAATCCACTTATAATGGCAGGAGAGGAAGAATTAACAAAAATTGACAGTACAAAATTTCTTGGTTTGATAATAGATAAAAACCTAAGCTGGGACTTGCACGTTGAGTCTGTAATTAAGAAAGTTAACTCTGGAATCTTTGCCTATCATACGTATGCAGTTCGTCAGTATTGAAAATGATTTTTCATGCACATATTCAGTCTCACATTGCTTATGGTTGAGGAGTGTATGGAGGTACTTCAGACAAAAATTTAAAAAAAATTTGATACTGCAAAAAAAGCGTTAAGAACAATGTTACACATGAAAAATGATGAATCGGTCAAAAACCACTTTGTTAATCTTAGGATCTTGACGGTTTATAGCATGTACGTACTTGAATGTGTTATGTACGTTAAGGTAAACGAGCATAAATTTACAGAAAATGAGGGAAAACATCAATACGATACCAGAAACAAAAAAGAAAAAAGATTACCTCAGCACAATTTGGACTGTTTTACCAATAAAACGTCTTATGCTGGTTTGAAATTCCTACGATTAATTCAAAAAGATATTAAAGAGGTGAAAACCTGGTTAAATTTAAATCTCTTTTAAAGGAATTCTTGCTTGATAAAGCTGTTTATTCATTAGAAGAACTTTATAATTAGAATTATAATTTGTACTTATTTTAAGTCTGATATTTGTTTAGGTTTAAGCTGGGGCGAGCAGTTGGACAGGATTGAGGGAAAACTTGCCAGGGGAACTTTTGTTCTTAAAAACCTGGCTAAGTACCAAAACTTGGAGCTACTCAAGACTGTCTACTACTGCTTGCTCCAGTCTCACATCTCCTACTCAATTTCTCTATGGGGGGCTGCAGAGTCAAATCTCAAAAGAATTTTTGTTTGGCAAAAAAAAGGTCTTAGGAGCATGTTAAGACTTCCTTACAATGCTCATTGCAAAGATCATTTTATTAGGTTTGCTTACCGTTCCATCTTTGTACATTTTTGAAGTTGCCATTTATATTAAATTACATACCGTAAAATACGTTAATACAGCCCATAGATATAATACTAGATTCAAACACAACTTTTCTATTCAACATAACTTGTCTTTGTTTGAAAAAATGCCAAAATATTCCGGTTTAAAGATTTTTCAACTCTTACCAGCTAACATGAGGCTACAGGAAAACTTCAATAAATTTAAAAGGGATTTAAAAAACTTTCTGGTACAAAGTAGTTTTATAGCTTGAGTGAGTTTTTTGAACTTTGTAGCCCTAACCTACGATTTTCCCCCTCCAAAACCTAAAGCCTAAATTCACCAACTTCTACATGTTGGCCTACGGCCACATTATGACGACGCCTCATGCAACTGCCAACGAGGCGAATCTCCAAGTAAGTAAGTAAGTAAGTTGTGACGCTATTTGTTGTACATTTTTGTGCATTTTATGAATAAAGAAGATTTGACTTGACTTGACTAGTTACATATAGGTCCTACAAAATTTAATTTTAAGAGTAGGAAGGAGTAGAAAGGTTTTAAAATAGTTATATCTAGTAAAAAATCACACATTTACACTTAGTCAAACACAAGATTGATTTTTTTGTGTTCACTAAGTAAAGATGATAAAAAATTAAATAGCAGTCCCAATTGTGGCATAATATTTATGGCTAAACTTATTATTTCATAATATAATATATGGATGAAATAATATTTAATAACAACAATAATTTATTGTAATCCTAAAACTAGTTGCATTTCTAAACTTTTGTGAAGAAAATAATGTACAATAAAGAAGAAAGATCATAAATAAATAAGGATGGAATAGAGAGAAAGAAAGAAACAGCTACCTCTCTCACTCTCCTTATCAGTGGCCAGGGAGGGGGGAGTGGAGGCTGTTTACTCCAAGCCTCTTCCCTGTTTTTTGCTATTGTCTGACTCAGTGCATGTGTGCGTATGCCAGAGAGCGCGAGTTAATTAAAATATGGTTCCAATATGGCGGATCCAAGAAGGCAGCCGATTTTTTTTACCTACAAAATCTGAAGTTCATACATCCCTTCAATTATCGGCAGTGGTATTATGACACCAGATTCATTTATACATCACCTATGGCATTTGTTTCCTATATCTTTAATCTTTAATGCTTTTTTACCTTCTTGGACGCCATCTTGAAAATGAGGCACTTCAGGTGGTCAAACTTTAATAAACTTTTAATATGTTGTTCAGCACATAAAATATGACAGAAAAATGCAAAAATCTCCCTTACAGGAATTTTTTAGGGTTAGGTGGTTTTGTTTCACATCTTTCCTCGACTATACTTAACTTTCACTAAAATATAACGAAAAAACTTTTAACACAACGAAATTAATATTATAATAGGTTACTGACCTTATTCCATCAACGATTCAAAAAGTAATCCTTTAGGTTACTCTGAGTTTCAACCACAAAGGGCCATTTTCAAACCTAGTCAAACTTGTCTATGATGAACTTGCCTATGAAGTTTGACTAGGTTTGAAAATGGCCCTTTGTGGTTGAAACTCAGAGTAACCTAAAGGATTACTTTTTTAATCGTTACGGAAAAAGGTTAGTAACCTATTATAATATTAATCTACACACGATTCAGGAGGCTAACAATATGAATAAACAACGAAATTATTTAACCAACTAAACTACAATGCACTAAACACTAACAAAGCTTAAATCGTGTATCACAGGTTGCTACCACAGAAAAAATGACTTCACAATTATCAGAGAATAAACATTAATTGAAGACAATGTTTAGAGATGACAAATTCCCATAAATTCCTCCTTCCCTCCCCTTATTGGCTGCCACTGCATACCAAAGCAACTGGACTTTCCCCCCCCCTCGCGTTGTTTGTCAACAAGTGCGCTGACCTCCTCTTTGCTTCCCGCATGGCCGCATGCATCTCTCACCGATCACGTAAAAACACTTGTATTTGAGGTAGGCCTACTTCCAACTGTCCAAAAATCTAACTATTTAGACTCCAAAACTACTAATGATTATATTATCTATTCGTTAGCTTAAATCTAACTGAATAGAAGTTATTTCCAGTAGTTTTAAAAAACTAAAAAGTTAGTCGAAGTTGATGATAGAAGTTAGTCGAAAAAACTAACGAATATCGGTAATCGTTAGAATTTCTATTCACTATTTCCCAAGTATGAGCATTGATACACACTTCTTTTCACTAGTTGTATTTTAATTACTTTTACAATCAGTATGCTCATTAAGTAAACATTTTAACTACAATATCAATAGCCAGTGCCTGATTTGTGGAAATTGAGGCACCGCCGGTACCGGAACTGTAATTTGCCAGTTTGTACATACCCTCCCCCATCATTTATCCCTTTATCAAAATATTATTTGTATATGTAAATAGATAGGTATATTTCAAAGGTCAAATTTTATTAAACTCAAAATGTTTAGTAAGCAAATTAATTGTGACACCAAACAAAACATTTTAAGACTTTATGACGCTTGTGGGAGTACTTGACCGTTTTCAACATTCGGCTTAGTTCAAAACTAGACAAAAAAGCGGTAATTTCAGGCCGATAGTTCGGCGTAATTTCTGTACATTATAGGCAAGCGTTATTTTCAGCAAAATTAATTATTCTGGACGATTACACGCAACCGTCTCTTATGACAAATACTCCCGCCGATTACACACGATCCTCTCTCGTGGCAAATTGTCTGGCCGATCATATGCGATCGTCGTTTGCGGTAAATTCTCCGTCCAATTACAAGCATTCGGTTGATTACACGCGATCGTCTCCCGTGGCAAATTCTCCGGCCGATTATATGCGATCGTCTTTTTCGGCAAATTCTCGACCGATTACACACTATCGTGTCTCGCGGCAAAATCTCCGGCGTTCACACGCGATTGTGTTTTGCGGGAAAGCTGCTACCACCGTTTATGCGCGATCGTCTTTAACGGTAGGAAGAGGTCCCGGAACCCTGTTCCGCCGCGTTCTGTCACAAATCAAGCACTGTCAATAGCTCTTAATCCATAATGAGCTTTGTACAGTAAAATGTATAACTGTGGCAATGAATTAAGGGAGTAATGTCAAATATAACTCGGGACATCGACCTTAACTGGTCATTCACTGTTTTGGTATAGTACAGATAATGCTAGAAGAACAGTATGAATGAAAAATGTCAGATCTCTTACAATAATCAATTAATTCTAAACTATTTTGTTTCAGACATTATTTAAAGGGTCCTAAGATTGGGCAGACTGATGTTATTCTTGATGGTTTACCTGGGGTGCCAGATAATATTCATTCTACCTCAAAAGGAGAGTTTTATGTCACTCTTCCTATTCAAAACGACAGCGAAAATCCAGTTCCAACCGCAATTTTGGGTCCTTATCCACTATTACGCAAGTTTTTAGCTAGATTACTTTATATAATGGAAATGCCTTCACTTCTAATAAATATGTACTACCCTACACATTTATCACAAATTTATGCTCATTGGGTAAGTATTTTAAGTAGTATCTCTCGTTTTTATTATGCCTCAAAGGCCAGATTAGACTTCATTAAGGGATACATGTTGATTTCCTCAAGTTCTTGTGGAACCTCTTATTGTGTATGTTTGCTTACATTGTATTGTACTCAGTTGAGCTAATAACTTCAATACAGTTGGTAGAGTGTTATACAATGGGGTTGATAATTGTTTTATGTTAAGTGTTGAAATTGGTTTTATTACTGTAATAATATATTTTTAACCCAAAAAAAGTTGTAAGCACTACTTTGGACTTAATTTGTTAGCTATGTATTATTTAATAAGGTTGAGATATAGTTTTAATGGTAGGTTGGTTTACCTGGCCAAATCTTTATCTGGCCAAGGCTCAGTACTTTGGTGGCTGGTTATTAGAGGTTCTACTGTACTTGGCTGACTGTACTTGGCTGGGGAAGACAAACAGTATCGGCAATTTTTTTCAGGCATTAGTTTTAGTTTACTCTAGAAAAAATAAAGAGTCCCAAGTATATTCTGCAGATCTGAAAGTGTAATAAAAATAAATAAATGGGACAATCAAGTCAAAACTACTATTTGCCCTATGTTTTAGGTTGGAAGTTTTGGTATGGTGCCTTTAAATGCAGACAAAAGAACTACTGTTGTGTTCTTCAATGAAGACGGTAACATCACAAAGTCACTCCATGCTACAGATGGTCTGATCAGTAGCATAACAGACATTGCAGCTCTAAATGGATATTACTATTTGGGGTCATATGTAAATCCCTACTTAGGAAGAGTCAAGATCGCGTAAGGTGATCATTACGAGTATCATTGTATACATTTCATTTATGTATTTAAATGCATCTTTAAGAATAATAACTCTCATAAAAATGACTGGATCTTCATGAAATTTTGCTTGATTGTGCAAAATATTAGTTATTCATGTGACTTTTAAAACCTGTCCGATCAAAAGTGGATGGAGGGAGGGTAAAGGGGGGTCCCCCCCACAAAAAAGGGTTTTTGGATTGTTTTCACTCAAAACAATCAATAAATTCTTTTGCTAAATACGAACAACTGAATTCAGCTTAAAGAAAGAACATTTTAGTATTTTGAATCATTGCTCAAGGTTCAGTACACACTCTTCTCTCATTCATACTTGGCTAAAGTTACCTGGGTAAGTCATCGTTTCAAGTAAAAGTATAAGCACGTCTCAATGTATAACAACCTTAAGGTAATATTTCTGAACATATCTTGATAAAACTTGGTATGTGGCTTCACCTAGTTAAGCTCTACTTGATTATGGCCTGAAATCCCTTTTTTATTCCTGTGGCAGCAAACCTGCATACTCATCTCCCCAATGTTAACTGTATGGGAAATAAGTAAATTGTACAGCTTGCTTATTTCTCAACATGTCATAATATAAGTGTCACATAACTTGGTATGTGGCTTTATCTAATTGAGATCTACTGGATTTTATCCACCCAAAAATTTCCCATCTTCACTTTTCTGTGACAGTAAAACTAATAAGGGGGTTCTCACATTCCATGTAATTCATAAAGAGAATATTTTTGCTTGCTTATTTATGGATGTAACTTCATTTAACTTGATGTGTAGCTTAATCTTGTAATTGCCTCTTTAAGCATTTGAAATTCACTGAGTATGCAGGTCTACTTGTGATGCAGTAGACAGTTTACTCATCTTGTGTTGTAAAAAACATAATGTTCGTGTTACATATATAAATATATAACAGTGGCGAAGCATGTGGTCATCGCTGAATTCGGCGATGACCAGAAAGAATAAATTAATTTCAGTACTGGTGAAAATCCCGTTAATGTATCGCCAGTGGTGCCAAGCGACCGCTTCAAACTCTCAACCTTGAAGTGACCGTTAGCAACACAGGCTCACAACACCTTTAGGCTCCCGCTCAAACAAATTTTTCCCGTTAAGTGGAAACACTGCAATACTGCGGTATGGTTTGCGATTCTAGTCCTCGGTCTGGGATGTATAAACGACAGTATATGTTGTTTTGTGTTATCTTGTTTGTTTGTGAGTTTTTAAGTTGTAATTTTAAAGTTGCTGTGCCCTTCTCCGCTGTTGTGGCTGTGGAAAGAATATAAGTTTATTAAGTAATAATGGTAGAAGACACGGACATAGTTGTAAAATAAAAGAAAGACCAATCAGTTCTCTTCATTTTGAAGAGAAGCTATTAACAAGTCAGAATGGCAGACCTTATCTGGATGTCTGGATGTGCAAAAGTCGTCTGTCATAGTTTCCAGTAGGAATTGGTCGTACACAAGACATTTTGATGTTTCAATTACAGTACTCATGAATGGCTTTTTACTATACAGGGTGAGGCAGACCACCCATGCACATAGTTTTACGGGAGTACGGTTTAACCTAGAAACGTCAAATAAAATTATTCCCCGCTAAATCACAAATGAAGAATTCATTTAAAATATTTACAACATGATCTGAGCACACGTTGTTCCAGAAATGAAGGTCACGGGTTCGAATCTCGAAATTTTCTTATGTAAACCTATGACACATTGTACATTTTCAGAAAGGTCTTGTTTAGAGAAACATTTTGGTGAAAACAGAATTTAATTGTCTTAATCCGTCTTAAGATGGCGGCCATTTCTTTAATTTTTTTGTCCATTGACGGAATACCCTGTATTTTCGAAACCGCTAAACATTTTTCAGTTCTGATTGAAAAATCGTAATCCTGGTAAACTCAGCTTTACAATGATGTGTTACATGTCATAATTTTCAAAAGTATCAATTTTTACCAGAATTTAATTTTTTTGTAATGTTGGTAGCCCTGTAAATCAAAAAAGTCAAATGGCACCATAAGGCAAATAGCATATAATTTTAAGCGTCTTTTAAAGACGAACAACTTTTCTATTTACACCTACTGTCTATTTTTTGTTGTGTTGTAGTAATAGGCCAAAAACTCAATTTTTCCATATAAAATGCATGTTAATTGAATTACGGATCAGCATAAGATTTTTTTCCCCATCTTATAATCAAGCTATTGTTTAAGGAAATGTGTAATAGTGATATTTTTCGTAAGATTTTTAATATATCAAAGTTCTCAGATCCGAAGATTGTAAAAAAGCCTAAAAGTCAAAATTCTAATCAAAATAGCAAGGTATAATAAATTTTATATAAAATAAAATGTGTTTTTAAAATGAACATTTAATGTATTTCAATTTTGTGGATGGCCGTTCCCGACCGTGTCCGTCTCGACATCAAGTTTTCTCCAATTAAAAACTCATTAAAATATATTATACAACTGCATCAAACGGGGATTTTGGAGGAGTAGGAAAGAATTATTAAGTTTATTTTTATTTTTTATTTTGTACTTTACCCGATGTCTCGCGTTCGGGGTGACCAGACGTCCGTTTTTAGGTGGACATGTCCTTTTTAACGATTGTCCTCCCGACCTCCCGGCTTTCAAAAAATATATTAAATGCCCAGCTTTCACTAAAATCTGGCTTTGTGCAAATTTTTTTCCCCGCGGCCGTAAATATGGTAAATTTGCGCGTTCATAACTATTTACATCTTTGGTAAAACTACTACTGTCGACTACCTGCGATCGGTAAAACTGCACGATCGTCTTTTATGGCCTCCGCATTTATTTCCTAATTAATGTCAAGTTACTCCTGCCGTTTGCAGATATTATGTCATGTGTTATATGTAATGTGTAATAACGCATAATCGGTGACGGTGTAATCGGCTGTTTAAGATAACTGATGCCAAAATATCACCACTAACTCTTATCCTATAAAAAGGAGAAAACACTTTTTTAGCGAATTTCCTTAAAGGAATAAGGAAATTATTATTATTATTATTATCTAAGCAATAATTTTTAAATATGTTGTTTTACAGTATTTTCTGCCATCCAATTATCTAAGAATATTACCTCGGAAACTAAAATGGATGATATAGTTAAATGGTACGGTTCGAAATTGAAACTTGATATTGCAAACAAAGCTATGTCTAATTGGTTCCAGTTTACAGTAATGTACTTAGTTTTAAAGTCGAAGCTAGTTAATACTAATTTAGTCAGTTGTGACTGAGTTCAAGTCGTTTAAAATAATGATGTAAAGAATAAAATATACATAGGAAGTGAAAACGAATCTAACAAGGTGTGACACGTCTTCACAGGAATCTTTTTCTAAGTTTTATGAGGTAAATGGCTCTAAAATAATTTATGGGGCTCATCTGCACAGCATGTAGTCTCCTTTTTTACAAACTCCTTAGGACAGTATGCTGTGAAGTGTGAGCTCGCACTCTTTGGAAATGTTTGATGCAAGCATTATGTGTATATGTTTAAGACTTTCCTTTAGTTTTGTAGTTTTTTTTTGGATGATATTGTTTTTGCTATTATCATATTATTTGACTTCATTCTACCAAGTTTGCTACAATCGCAATTCATTGGATGTAAACCGTACATTATTATAATCTTGTAAGTAATCTTAGAGTTTACATGAAAGACGATGTGGAAGTAATTTCGACTAGCTATGAGGAATCTGAACGTATGTAGCGTCGGAATTCTTTTCAATGATTTAAATTCGAATTCAGCTGAGGGAGTTATTTATTAATGTCAGAGCGATTTTGAATACACAGGCAAAGTTGTGGATGTTGAAGACCACGACAGGAGGGTAAATATGGTATTTGAAACTAGAGTGCCAAGACACAATATTCCCTCTAAGAACTGGGACAGATCACAGGAATGAAGCTTGAAGATTCCAACTCGAAGACTACAAAACACATGAGAGGAAGAATAAATTATGGGTTTGTTTTATAATGTTAAAAAAACCCAAGACAAACCAAAAAAATCCCGTTAATCTCTCAAGTAAACGGACACGAACAAACTGCAGACTGAGAGGGAATGTTTAGTTTGAATACAACTAAGGAATCTATGATTGTCACCAGGGTTCTAGAAAGCAATGTGAACACCAGATTAAATCTGGAATCGGGCGAAAAAGTGGCTAGGGAATGCAAGATGAGGCAAGAAACTGAAGCTAACACCAACAGGAAGTTAAAAGTAAAGGTTAACATCATTAGGACAGTTGATTTCACCAACGATAACATTGCGATGGTGATTTCCTCAGTAGCAAGGAATCACTTAGCTATCACCCAAAACTCATTCGTGTAGTTTTGATCGTATGAAACCGCTGTGAAAAAACTATCAAACTGGGAGCCTAATCCGACATTTTACTGATCCTAATAATCAGGATTTCACTGATTATTTCTCAAAAGGAGGAACAGATGTTGATAAATTTTATACACTCGTCGATCTACACCGCTACCGAGTTTTAAACTTTTCACAGAAGCTATAAATGCAACATCAAATGTTCGTGCATATTTGATGACATTTTCCTGAAGAGCAGGGAACTATCTAAGAAGTTTCCTTCATCGATGCATAAATAAATTCATCGGTGGTTTTCATTGCGTGGCTGGCTAGAAAAGATTTTACCGAAGCTAATTAAATTTCATCTCTAAAAAGCGAGAAGGAGACTTTCAGGAAAACCATTATCTTATATTAATTACGGTCGTTATTAAATAAAACGTTTTGACGCCCAAAACTTAAACAGCTGGTTTAAAATGCACCGGGTATTTGTATTTAACCCGGTAGAACTCGAGGTTGGTCTTGGGTGATACTGAAACACGGAGTAACCTCACATATACTATGTTACGACCAGTGGCGAGGCGTGCGGTCATCTACAGATTGAGAAAACTCAATTTTTAAAGTAAATATATTAGATAAAACTACAAATAACATAATGTTAGAAGCCTAAATGTCTATTATTTTCAAAAGAAAATCATAAATTTTCGGAGTATCAGGCTATTTTTATTCACGGCGTTTTGCTTTGGGCGCCAGATGCGCCGCGTCCGTAGTTCTCTATTGACTAAATACGAACCGATTCTCCGAGTTTGGAGAATCCAATCGAGTGGAGCGCCCACCTCCCCGCCTCCATCCCCACCACTCACACCGCTGTTGTACAGGCGGCCAAGTGATTCTCTGTCGCTGGAGAATCGGTTGGCGTCCGGCTTCCTTCGGCTGTACTCGGCAGCCTTCGCCACGTAACGAGCAACACTCTCGACTTCTGTCAGTGCTACTTCACGGTGCAGAGAGACCTGCTCCGGTACTCGCACATGCGCAAAGAGACCTAAAATAGTTCACTTCACAGTGCAGAGAGACCTGCTCCCCTACTCGCGCATGCACACAGTTCTCGCGCCGCTCGCTGTGCTTGTGTTTGTGTAGTTTCAATGAGTGAAGTTGCAGTGGTTTAATTAAAATTTTAACATGTTTTATTATTGATTGATGAGCACAACAATGACTGAAGAAGAAGGTGATATAATTTTTCAACTGAAACAATTATCAAAATAAAACTAACCTGATTAAAAAATTATAAAAATGAAATCATAAACTGCTTGATAAAATAGCTAGCTGCATTTTTCAATGTTAAACTTTCATCCGAGAGCTTTTAAGTATCAGTATTATTCCATTCGCCTTTTCAGTAGAGACATGGATGTTTTTATCTATGGTCGTGCGGTCTATGAATGACGCTGGGGGACGGATATCCGGGCCGGTCAAGCGCAGGTCTGTCGCGACTATTCTATAAATAGCAATATAGCCGTTCCGCCGCGCGGCGCCGGCGCAGTCCCGTGTACTTCTACACTATCAGCGATGACCACTCAAAAATGTCACGCGTCGCCACTGGTTACGACGTTAATAAACGACAAATAATGTTAAAATATATATAAGATTTGCCTTAATAAGAGATTTTAAGATATTTTAATCAATTTTAAAAGGCGAAGACACAAATTGAAAATTTTGCAGGAATAGTACTACAATATCAATGGACTATGACCATTTTTAACACAAGTGCGTTAAAAAAAGCTAAATATGCTTTAATTAAAATTTGACGAGGATATAGGCGATGCAAATGGTCGTAATAAGACAATATAAACGTAAGGTATTTTGATATAAGTTATTTCATACAAAATTGTTTTTATTGACATATAAATTAATTAATTGCTACGGGGCAATTAATTTATTCCCCTCAGTTCCTCATATCCAACCCACGACGGTCTTAGACACTTAAGTGCATGAAAAGTGAACAAGGGCGAGAATTACGGTAAAATGTCTCTGGACTAAAATTACTCCCCGCATTTTTTTAAATTTTTTAAGACTATTATTTTTTCTAGCATTAAAATTAAGTACGAGTTAGAATATCTTTAGTTTTTCCGACTTTTTGCTCATAGGGGCTAAACTAAACATATTTTAAGTCTAAAAATGAGTCCATTCGACTGGAAAAGTGCGAAAACATACATTTCGACACATAAATTGATTAATTGCTATGAGAGCATAGCTTATTTCCATCCCACAACGGTCTTCAACACGTAAGTGCCTGGAAAGTGCTCAAGGGCGAGAGTTACGGTAAAATGTCACTGGACCAAAATTATTCAGCGTATTTATTTACATATTTTCAGATGGTACTGTGTTATCTGGCATTAAAATTAACTAAAAATAAGAATATCTTTACTTTTTCCGACTTTTTGCGTATAGGGGCTAAACTATACATATATTAAGTCTAAAAATGAGTCCATTCGACTAGAAAAGTGCAAAAACATACATTTAGACATATAAATTGATTAATTGCTATGGGGCGTTCCTCATTTCCAACCCACGGCGGCCTTAGACACTTAAGTGCATGAAAAGTGGACAAGGGTGAGCATTACGGTAAAATGTCTCTGGACTAAAATTATTCAACGTATTTTTTTAATTTTTGAGACCGTATGATTTTATCTAGCATTAAAATTAAGTAAGAGTTAGAATATATTGAGTTTTTCCGACTTTTTGCGCATAGGGCTAAACTAAACATACATTAAGTCTAAAAATGAGCCCATTCGACTGGAAAAGTGAAAAAACATACATTTCGACATATAAATTGATTAATTGCTATGGGGCGTTCCTTGTTTCCAACCCACGGCGGCCTTAGACTATATGTGCTTGAAAAGTGCACAAGGGCCATTCAGGCGCTGGATTGTTTATAAAGAACTTCAATAAATAACCTCACAATAGTCGCGGGGACCAAAAGGTGGGCGGTAAAAACTGTAAACTCACCAAATCGTCTGCTAAACCTCTGCTGATAAATGATCAAATGAAATAATTTTGACGTTTCATAAAATTGTTATCAAAACTTTGTTTACGTTTTTCAGGGCCTTTACTTGTACATTTGTGTTTACTTTAACATATACAGTTGATTAACTACCCAAACAAATAATAAACAATAATTTCGCCAGCAGCAAACTCACTCACTGCCCTATTCGGTGTCCGCGACTCTTTTACCGGAAGTCACATTGAAGTTTAACCATAAGATCAATAAAAAACTTTTAGAATACTGTACCTTATCTAGAAGTAAATACATGACAGTTGCTCGATTCGGAGCAACTGGTTTACTAGTAAGCAATTAAAAGACTGAATTCTCAGTGATTGCTGAACCGAGACTTCATGATTTTAGTGTCAAATTAAAGAGGTGACGCGTAGGTTTGCCGAATATTATCAGAATTTATGTTATTTTTGAAGGGCTACACCCTACAGCCCTTCAAAGGTTGAGCCAATACAATTCTTATGGAATAAACCTTCATGAAACAGCTGTTTTGAGTTCATTGCAAGCAAAGCTGCAACAGTAAACTAGTTTAAATATACACAAAACAGTTAGAAGATTAATTCATTTTGCATAAACTAAATCTTTAAACCTACTCTTTTCAGTGATTACAATATGTTTACTCTTATGGGCGACGGCCCACGGAAACTGCCGGTAAGTCTCATGAGCAATGCCGAAAACTACTCCTAATAAGGCTAATCCATTGACAAATGTTTAATATTCAAAGGTTTTAAAAAAATGTCTTCGACGGTATCAGTTCAGGTAAATAATTGTTGAACTATGTGTTTTTAAACACGGCTGAATATTTCAAAGACCGTAAAAATATTTTTGGCCTGGTAGTTGCCTGGTATTTATTTGGTTTTACTTGTCAAAGTAGACCTAAGTGCTAATTTTTTAAAGTCCAATGAGAGAAGTCCCGTGAAGATTCAAACAATAATCTTTAGGGTAAACATAGGCTGATATGTAAATCATTATAAAGCGATTATTTAGTATAATTCCGTAAAGCGAGCTGTAATGGCCTTATTGATTACGAAATGGCGGCCGTGAGAATCATTGGTGGCCAATTGAAAACTGATGTAATTGGCTGTTATTTTAATACAAATTTAGTGGTACAAACTTACAGTTTTCGGTAGTGAATTCCCTTTATGAGTTCTTAAAAACAATGTACTTGCCAACCTAAGTTAGGGAGTGGGGGGTCTGATTGGGGGGTTGGACCGGGGGGGATAGGGGCGCACTTTTCGTGCCCGGCACCCATGGTGTACGAATCACCCTGCGCACACTTATGGCATAGGCGTGCGCACGGTGGGTGCCGTGGGTGCCCTGGCACCCACGGCTGGCCTAAGGGGGGCGCCAAAATGGAAAAATGTGTTTTTATTTTAATAAAAACGTAAGCCAGTAATTTAGTAAAAATTATGGCCAGGAAAAACTGTATATTTTTTATAATAATATAGTAAATTTACAAACTATAGAAAATATTAGTATTTTGTGTGCAGCATGTTACAACTAAAGACGGCGTGGGCGCGGCGCCGCCGGTGGTCGACGGCGGAAGTGTTATCATTTCAGCCGAGTCTTTCAGGCTCGTTTCTCACGCTCATCGCGATTTCTTAGAAACGAGAGGCCAGATATAAGAACAAATCCCTTCTATCTCCAAAACATAAATACTATGATTGTAATATCGATGGTAATATCGCGGTTGTCTTTTTCGAGGTAGATAATAATTTAGATTAATTGTAGTCTGGTTGCTGATAGGGATAGTAATTGTTTAATATTATTCATTTAAAATCATCCAATTATTATTTTAGGGATTAGTGAGCTATAGGAAATAGTCAAATTTTAATATGTCGAAAAAAGTGTCAGGTTCTGGCTTACGGAAAAAGGCCAAGGAAAGGATAAGGACAACTCAACGTAGTTCTAATTATAATTCACTTGCTTCGTTGCTTAAAAGTAAGGAAGAAGAAGTCAACAAAGATAGAACCATAGGTAATTCACAATTAGTGTTTTTTGTTTTTGTTAAAAACGATTAAAATTTTTCAGTAAAATGATAGTAAAAAATGTTTTCAGTATGCGCACTTTTTAAATGATATCACCGAGAATGTCTGTGGTTTATATTTTATTTGCCACGGAACGATTCGCGTTCGTGCGCAACCTAAATCGCCCAGTTAGTTTATAGTCACACATTAATGAGAACTTACTAAACAAAACTTGCGTCGCTCCCGCTTTTCGCATTCGCTGTGTCCAAACAGGCTGGCCGCCTAAAATATAAACCGAACTGTTTGATTCAAATCCAAACAATTTAATCCACAGTATAAGCGGCCAATGCCTTGATATATTTATTGATAGTTTCGAAACTGCAATAAAATGCCAAAATAGTTTGATTGGATTATATTTATTTTATTCGACCATTATTACCTGGTTTCAAGTGTTTTTGAACGTGCCTAGTAAACATTAAATTTAAAAGACATTAGTGTAGTGAAGATTTTATTTTAAAAGCAAGGGCGTTAAATTCCCCAGTCTTATTTTGTAAGGTGTGTAACGGCCACTTACGCAGAGGTCGGGGCCCCGTAGTGCAGAGCTACCCAACCCCACTACAGAGGTGTGTTAGACCCCACTATTTGGTTTCATGCAGAGGTGTTTTACACCCCACTATTTGGTTTCATGCAGAGGTGTGTTAGACCCCACTATTTGGTTTCATGCAGAGGTGTGTTAGACCCAGCGAGGACAGACTAGAAATGGAGGGGCTACACGTATTCAACCAACATTACGGACATTGTAGCCATGTTCCCCCACTCCTTATGCGGACAACTCATGCTAAATGAGTAAAACAGCGTTGGAAAACCTTTTTCAAATACACGATGATTAGAAGCACTTAGAGTGGTCCTAAAATTACCAAACTTGGAACATATAATGTTCATTAGTGCTACTCACAAATAGTAAGGTTAAAAATTTAGTATATATTCTATTTTAATTTTATTAATCAAAAATACCTAAAGAAATTATTAAATTTATTGTGAAAACATGAAAAAGTTAGTCTGCGTGGAAAATTTTTATTTTTTGGTCAGGGAAGTTTCGTCTGCAGCAAAGTTTGACAGCATGAGTTGAACCTTGACGTATATTTTTTGGGAAATTCTACCATCATTGGTAATGGAGAAAATTTAGGTTGAAGAGGATATAAAATCTGTCCTGCACACGGCTCGGGAGCTAAGGCGCTGCCACTGCGTCCACGTTGCGTAGCTCACTGCTGGCACATGAGTGGATTAATGAAACTTAACGTTTTCACTATATGGTTTTTATTCTCACTTTTTTCTCCTCCGCGTGCGCATGTGCGTGCGTGCGTGTGTGTGTGTGTGTGTGTGTGTGTGTGTGTGTGTGTGTGTGTGTGTGTGTGTGTGTGTGTGTGTATTATGTGTGGATGTAAACAAAGCTAGAGACGATACTAGTGGTCCGATTTTCATGAAATTTGGCATGTAGGTAGAAAGCCGTGGTATCTCCAGGCGTATTTTTATTTTTTTTTATTTTTAAGGGTATTTACCCCATAAACACCCGTAAAAAATGACAAAAATTCAAATTTCTCAAAAACGGCTCTAACTATTTTGATAAAAATTTCATGGTTTTTAGTGATTAAGATGACAAACAAAATGACACCACCCGCATGTCTGTAAAAATTCAGGTTCAGAAGTTATGGGGGTTTAAGTGTTAAAAAATTAATATTTTTAAATTTCACAAAATCTGTGACCTCTGAAGAAAATATACTTGCAACCATTAAATTTTACTTGAAAAACTAAATAATCTAGTATTTTGAATCATTAGTTTACGTCAACTGGTTGCGGAGATAATTGATATTTTAGTTCGGCGGTAAACGCAGTACGTTGTCCAATGTTATTCTTATGTAAAATATTTAAAAACCGATATCTCCGTTATTTACTTACCAATTTTGATAAAATTTGGTATATATTTGTGTGATAATTAATTGTTAATTTGTTTTATTTTACTAAATATGTTTTCTGGTTTTAAATGACTTGAAGGGAGAAAGAATGTGTCAGTTTCCTGATACCGTTTATTTGTATTTATTAATATTTATCTTTATCAATGATTCCAATAACAATAATTCATGCTTTCTGAAAATTTTAACAAATTAAAAAATCTAATGAAAAATGTCACTATTATAAATTCCTTAAGAGGGTTCCCTACCTACACCAAAACATGCCTTAAACACGCTCTGTGCGGTGTCATTTAGCGCCTACAGTTTTCAAAAAAAAATTTTATTCAACACAGAATTTCAAAGATAAAGAGTTGTAGAATGTTAATTGCTAACCCAAAATCGTTCATGTTAACGTATTCTGAAGATATATTCCATTGAAGTTGACCAACTTTAACGCCATGTATCTTTTTAATGATTGAACATATACGATTTTGGAGAAGCAATAAACACTTTTCAACTCGTCACCTTTATTCGGATATAGCATTCTATATCTGAATAACTTTTATTTTAAGAACTGGAGACGCTGAATGACACCGCGCCTACCCCTGCACCGTCTTGCGCGGCGAAAAGAGCACAAATTTAACATGGGCTCTTATGGAGCCGCAGTTCCAAAAGTCGCCACTAGTGTCGCAGAAAAACGAAAAATGCCGTTGGTAGGGAACCCTCTTAAAGAATAGCGCGATAATAAGCTGGGGAAAAAATCTTCTGCTGTCCCGTAATGGAATTAACATGCATTTTGTATGGAAAAATTGAGTTTTTGGCTTATTACTACAATACTACAAAAAATAGACAGTAGGTGTAAATTGAAAAGTTTTTCGTCTTTAAAAGACGCTTAAAATGATATGCTATTTGCTATATGGTGCCATTTGACTTTTTTGATTTACAGGGCTACCAACATTACAAAAAAATCAGATTCTGGTAAAAATTGATAATTTTGAAAATTATGACATGTAACACATCATTGTAAAGCTGAGTTAAAAATGAAAGAAATGGCCGCCATCTTAAGACGGATTGAGATAATTGAAGGGGTCCCCCGTGAAACGTTCTAAGCGACAAAAACATAGTTTCGAGTAATCAAGCGTTGAAAGTTGAATTCTAAAATTTACAGTTTTTTCAAGGTTAGAACTTAAAATCATGTATACAGCCATTCCAAGTTCCGTACGGGACAGTTAGACCATGTTTACAGCTAGTTTATAGACCTTAAAAATATTTAAACTGGTTTTACAGGATAATATGTACTTCTACTTGTCTATCGATTGGTCAATTATTATGTTATATGTTTTGAAACTTTGCAAACACTTTATTTATCTTGAAAAAATTAACTATTGGCTGGTTCCGTACGGGACATCACAAAATTACGTGTCATCATAGTTTTGGAAAAATCTTTTATTCCATTTGTAAAAGAGGTTTTTAAAATATTCAGAGCAATGGAAGACATATTTCTTAACCACTCAATGCTATCTGTTAGTGTTTATCAATGGTTACTTCAGTATTATATTGAAAATTTCTGGTTCCGTATGGGACATGTTAAGGTTCCGTACGGGACTCGTGTGAATGGAGGTTTTAAATCAAGAAATTTTTATGTCATAACAAATATGTATTTGTATTTCATTAATACATACCGAATTAAGAACTTATTTGTGAGTATTTTTTGTTAAAGTTTATGCAATATGCTCACATTATTAACAAAATTGTTATTATTAAAAATAACTCGATTTAGGCTCAAAAATCAGTGACAGATGAACGAAAACAAACAAAAATGAATGTTTAATGGTCGTGTTTAAGTTTGAGGACTAAAAAATCATTAAAAGTGTAATGTTAACAGTTTTCCTACATGGATTGAGATAGAATTACTATTTCTGAGGGAGTTTTCACTAAAATAATCAGAAAAAACCCGATTTCAATCTCTCTCCTCTGAGGCTCATCTATTCTGGAATGGCTGTATAATTTGTTAATGCCCTATCTATAACATCATAATGTAGCCTTATATTCAATTTTTACTTGCCATTAAATATTTTAAAACATTTTACGAGGTTTATTTGGGGTTATAACGTTCTAAACGAGTGGCGAATGAAACGTTCTCTGACGGACTGCTCTTCTGCTTTGGAAGAAAACATCATGGGAGTGTAGGAATACCAACATAAACGAAAATAAAACTCAAAATAAATCAATTTTATTGATATATAAGTATAAAAACATAATTTTGTTACATAACGTGAGACATCATTTTGCTAAAAATTATCAAAATATGGTGCTTAAAACGTTATTCTACTCACTTCTATTGGGGGCAATTTTCCAGGCCTCAGCTATTTACTTTTTGAAATAAGGGTAATCAAGCTTTTCTATACTCATTTCTGGTCTTATCCTTCCACTTTCCAATATTTACTTCACGTATTTTATTTTTATTTACGCGATTTTGGTCGCTGGGCGACAACGCAACGACCAGCGGATAGTCCATCTTTCGGCGAATAGAACGTTTTTCCCCAAAAAGTCCGTGTGGACCCGCGAAGCATGCAAACTTTGACAGACGAAATCAGGGCTACCAACTCAAATATCTTCAAAACTAAATATACCACGGTGTAGCTCGTGTCCTAGTGAACCTTTTTCACAAAATATCTCCGATTTTGAAATTTTGTCGCTTAGAACGTTTTACAGGGGACCCCTTCAATTAGTTTCTGTTTTCACCAAAATGTTTCTCTAAACAAGACCTTTCTGAAAATGTACAATGTGTCATAGGTTTACATAAGAAAATTTCGAGATTCGAACCCGTGACCTTCATTTCTGGAACAACGTGTGCTCAGATCATGTTGTAAATATTTTAAATGAATTCTTCATTTGTGATTTAGCGGGGAATAATTTTATTTGACGTTTCTAGGTTAAACCGTACTCCCGTAAAACTATGAGCACGGGTGGTCTGCCTCACCCTGTATTTCCTTAAATTTCTTCTCTTCTATCATTACTGCAGAGAGAATTACCGTATGCGATGACCTAGCGAAAATTTCATGCCTCGCCACTGGTGTGTGTGTGTATGTGTGTGTGTATATATATATTGTATACATAGTTATGTTTTACTGTTTCACTATTTTTATTTGATATTTTACTCAACGGGTTATTAAAGGTTTATTGTATTTTTAAATATTGTATACATGGAAATGAACGGTATATATATATACCGTTAATAAAATAAATTACATTCACTTGTTAGGGCTACTATAATAATTAGAGAGATTATCATTTTTACAAAACAGAGTACCCTTTCTTGTTCATAATTAAATATTTATTTAATTAAAATTGACGACATGTTTCGGCTCTTGGCCATTTTCTATGACTATGAAAATGGCCAAGAGCCGAAACATGTCGTCAATTTTAATTAAATAAATATTTAATTATGAACAAGAAAGGGTACTCTGTTTTGTAAAAATGATAATCTCTCTAAATATACCGTTAATATATATATATATATATAATATGTATATATATATTAGCAGATATACCCGCAGCTTCGCCCACTGAAAAAATGACTAATTTTTAATCAACTCATATTATGCCATGAGCAATTTTTAGGAATAGTTATCAAATTGACTGATTTGGGTAGTGGGCCATTGGCATACAATTAATTACACCCTTAAGGTCAGCTAGTAATTCCACCCTAGATTGAAGTGAGAAGGTGTAACATTTCCTCTAAAAATTTTCCCTCATCATTAGCAAATAGTATGAATTAGCTTTCTCCCATTTACCAATACAGAGAATGAAAAATAAACCTGGATGTAAAACAAAAATTAAGCTAAGGGCGGCTTTTCGACTTAACATCTATATGAATTTAGTACGTTTCTGAAAATAGGCCGAAAACTGTAAGAAAAAGGAGACGGTAGGCCTAAGTGCCTTGGCCAAAAACGTATTTCCCAAACCTTTCTCAATCACATTGAAGATCGGGTCTCTAACCTATCGATAAGGCAAAATTATTGTTGTAATGGTATACTTTTGTAATTTAAATCTTCATCACCTAATTAATTTTAATTTTGAAACTCCGTTTCTACTGGATATACATATATTCAAATTGAAATGTCGTACTTTTTCTATCCTCCATGAAAATATTGTTTAGGCCATCCATCCATAGTTTTAAAAACTGAAATAGCCGCCATTTTGCATTCTATAATAAACTCTATTTTAGCCATCACAGAGAGAAAATTTTAAAAACCTTTTCGTTACTAGCATTTAGTGCCTATAAAGAACATTTGTGTCAAGTTTCATGGCCTAAACTCTTGTAGTTTATGAGAAAATGAGGCTATGAAAGCTAAATATGGCCGCCATTTTGAATTTCATAATATACCACATTCAAGCCCTTTGAGAGAAAATACTGCAAAATCCTTTCTTAGTACGCATCTAGAGCCTGTAAAGAATATTTGTGCCAAGTTTCATTGCTCTAAGTCTTATAGTTTTTGAGAAACTGTGATCAGTCAATCAGTCAGTCAGTCAGTCAGTCAATGGGTTTCGGCTTTTATATACAGTGAAACTTGGATAATTCGAACTTGTATAATTCAAAATCTTCTTTAATTCGAATATTTTTCTAGGTCCCTGGCATTTTGTATCTAAACAATGCTAAAAAATCGTGGATAGTTCGAATTTTATTTTGGATAGTTCGAATTTTTAAGTTCCAAATTAAGGTACATCAATTTCATTCCACGACTGGAAATAGTTTAAAATTCATTGGAAAACACGTTTTACTACGACGTTCATTAAAAAATTAACGCCAGACCTATGGCGTGTCAGGTTATGGTCAAGTGACTCATCCCTTCCACCTCCCAGGCTTCTCACCCAGCCCCAACATCGCTTGTAACTCGACACCAATAATGTAAACTAAACAGTACAGAATGCTGACTGGGTTCGGAAAAGGGTTGCGCTCGCCTTGACAGCGCCACTAGTCTTTTCGCTCTTGATTCTGTGTAGAACGGCTCCCGGCAGACGAGCCATGCGCCAGACCTGATGCGCAGTTTTCTATGTCGACACAAAGGCTACTCAACACTGCAACCCTCTTCCCTCCCCCACCAGCCAAACTAACATCCGAATTCCAGTGCAGCATTCCGTTGTTTTCGATCGTCCTTCAAACAAAGTGTTTTTTTTATTTGTGCAGTGTCTTGTTTAAGTGTTAAAAAGTTTTTACATAACATTAAATAAGTGAAGTGACCATGTCGACAAAATCTCGGACCTATAAAACACTCACTTTGGCGGAAAGTCAATGAGCGTGCAATTGTCAATGTTACACAAAGTTGAGTTGGTAGCCTGTATCAAGTTCAGAAGTAGCAGAACGTACTGTACTTTTTCTAGCAGAAATGTTTCTTTGTATTATCGTACGTCGCGTCGTACGTAGTTTATACTTTAGGGTAGTTATTTCTGTTTTATGATTACTGATTTTGAACCCTTGTAATTAGCGTTTGTTGATGAATTTATTCTTTTAGAGTGTCAATTTCATAAAGAGGTTAAATTGACAATGTGAAGTTTTAATGTTTTGGCCTCATTCTTTAGAACTTCTTTAATTCGAATTTATGGATGATTCTAAGTTTTTAGCTTGTCCCTTGAGGTTCGAATTATCCAGGTTCCACTGTATATAGATATATATGTATATTATATTTTACTATTTTTATTACCAGTGTTACTTTTGCTTTTTTTTACTGATTTATTAGTAATTGTTTAGATATTGTGTCGATTTAAGTGAATCTTATTTTTGTTTTTGTTTTTTCAATGGGTTGTATTTTTGCACAAAGTTGAAATAATCCGTGTCTTTTCTTTTTCATACTTTTTTGTAGAAGTTAAAATGAATAAAGTAACAACAGCATAATTGTATTCTTGATATGTATAAAACATGAATTCATCATATTTCTCTTTTTTTATTTCTTTAAAAAAAGAGGGTGGCGACCTCTTTTTCACCTTGCCTTTACCCCGTCCACATAGACTATTGATCTGTGCGTGGACGTTATCAAGCAAAGCCAAGGAGTGAGCCGGTACAGTACAAGGGTGAACAGTACTGCTAAAAGTAAGCGACACGCCCACGTCTCAAACCTGCAACGCTTCGTGGCCACAGTTCCGAGGCCGAGTGCGCTACCAACTGCGCCACCGACTCACTAAATAGTAATAGTCATTTTTGTGATGAAGAAGTTAAGTACAACATTGTCTCGCCGAGGGGGGACAGTTTTCTCGAGGGAGACAATGCAGTCAAATATTTTTTCCTCGCTGTATAGATGAATAATCAACAATATAAAACCATTTATTTTATTTATTAACATAACCTCAAAACCTTAATTGTTGCAAAGCATGTGTCACTAATCAGCTCAGCTGATAATATCTGAAAGCCTTTGAGCAGCAACATGTTTCCATCTGTGAGTAGAAATTTGAAGGCTTTCGATTATTTTAATGTCATTTTTATATATTTTTTGCATCAATAAGATCTTACATGATCATTTGGCCGTAAAATAGTATATTTCATTACTGAGGTGGAAAGTGGTTGTTTCCGTGCCACAACAGAGTTTACAACCAAGTTTTTTCCTGAGTTGGAATTCTCTCAAGACACAGAATAACACTTTCATCCCGAACTATGACATCACACTGTAATAACTTTTGTAATAATTAATGAATGAAGGGGTCCCGCCAGTGAGTAACGTTGTAAAAGACAACTTTTCCAAAATTGAGATTTCTATGCAGTAAGGTTGTAAACGACATCCTGCATCAGTGCAGGGTATTTTTTCGTTGATATCTCTTGTGTTGGCAGCACTACCAGAGGTTGAAAACCAAGCGCTGTTGGTCCCGCAGTTGCAGCAACGTTGTAACCGCCAAAAATGGCAACAACACCGCACACCGTTCTGCCGCCGCCCGTAGTAAAAAACGCCCTGTTAAGTTCGAAAGTTGGACCAAAAATGTACGTAAGCAGAGAAGAAATGCTGGGAAACCGTACACAAATGAAAAAAAGAAACCAAAAGAAATGTTGCAAACGTTGTTGCAAGCGCCAAAGCCAGCAACAACGTTGCAAACTGATGTCATTCACAACGTTATTGCAATTTTAAAATCACTTTTTTTGTAATAACTTTTTTATTACATGCGATAATATTGTAATACTTTATAGTTTGGCTAGTTTTATGATATTCAGAATCAGAATCAGAATCACTTTATTCATTGAATTATATACAAACTATATACAAAACAAAGAATGGCGTCAACTTAAAAACTAAACAAAGATACAATTTAAACAAAATATTTACAAAATAAACTAAATAGTATGTGACAAGTTTCAGCTCATCAAAACGTTAAAGGGCCTTATCAATTAAATATAGTTTTAAAGCCTTCTTAAATTTATGTATATCAGGAAGTAAACGTATTTCAGCTGGAATTTTGTACAAAAATTTTATGCCTGCAAAAGTTTTTTTTTTTTGTGAAATCTAGCCTATGTTTTTGAATGGCAAAAATGTTCCTATTTCTTGTCTGATACTGATGTGTATCGCCTAATGTTGGTAATTCGGTTTGAGAATTTTTAACCATCATGATTGTTTCTAAAACATATAAACCGTAAACTGTTAAAATACCCAATTTAGGAAAAAGATTTTTAACTGAAATATCAGAATTAAAATTGAAAATTATTCTTATTGCCTTTTTTTGAAGAAGTAAAATTTTGTTCAAGTTGGTGGAATTAGTCCCTCCATACATTACTATGCCAAAATTGAAATGGGAATGAATGTGTGCAAAGTATAAAGTTTTTAATGTTACAATTTGACAGTAATATGGCATTACCTTTAGAATATACAAACCAGAAGATATACGCTTAGCTAAAAAGTTTATATGACTATCCCATGATAAATTTTCATCCAAATGAACTCCTAAGAATTTTGTGGATTCAATTGAAAACCATATGTCATTTTTAAAGTTAACTCTGGACTTAATTTTTGGAAAGGATACATCAAAGTAAAACATTAAAATATTAAAAAACACATTAAACTTATTTTCTACAGAAGTATAATACAAAACTGACCAATCCTCCTTTTCTAACATTTTAATAAAGCATTTTATATTTTCATTGGTAAATTTCCTACAATAGCATGTCAAAATTTTATTTTGATAATTTTCTTTCTGTAATTTTTTTAGTTCCAATAGTTGACCATCATGGTCTGATAATTCGGTAATAAGACCAGTTACTATCAAATCACTTTTAGCAATACCTGTCAAAAAGTTATCTATAGCAGTTTTAGAGGTAGGAGTCACTCTTGTAGGGAAATCCATCAGATAATGCATACGGTTTTCTTTTAAAATTACTTTTAAGTTATTAAAACCACTTTAAGGCACATCCATATTAATATTACCCGCAAAAATAATATTTTTGTACCTTTTGCATAAAATATCTATACAAAAATCAAGTTTATCTAAAAACATATTTTCATAGGTTATACCAGGCGTTCTATAAACTCCTACAAGAATGAAAGATAAATGTTCAACTTTAACTTTAACCATACAAATTTCAAAAATTCTGTCTTCAGTTATATTTTTTAACTCAGGAAAATTTACTTGTTTTGCATTTACATAATTTTTACACAATATTATGACCCCTCCACCACCACCGCACGATCGAAGCTTTAGCTTAGTTCGGCCAAACATTTCGAGAGCGGCAATGAATATTTGTGCTCGTAATACACACAATATTTTTCCTACCACCATTATTTAAACAGTTTAACTTATTAACTAACCTGAACACAAAAGTTCATTGAGGTTATGTTTGCTTATTCTATTGGAACAAACCGGAAGTTGAGATAGAAACGCCGACTGTGAAATCAGCTGATTTAGAGCAAGGCAACTAGAATTTAGAATGCAGTGAGTGTCATGGGATTTCTGACCAATAGAAACTGGTCTTTGGTGTTTGACGTCATAGTTATCTCTCTTGTGTGCCACCTTAACCTAATAAGTAACCCTGATTTAGCGAGTGAGAATGAAATGAAAGTGGAAATGAACAGTTTTGCGTACTCTTTACAGGTGTGGCAATGTGATTATTTCCATGCAGTGGTAGGAAAATGGATAGTAGGTAATTTTAATTTATATACGTTTTTAAGAACTAAGTTTCTTATGTATTTTCTAATATATTTAATTTTGATCTCCTTAATTTGAAAACTCTAATATTTAATGACCCTCAAAAATATTCTCAGCTCAAAATGTGGCCCCCTTCCTTTTGTGGCCCGGGGCAATCTGCCCCCTTTGCCCCCCCCTCTCGGCGGCCCTGTAACTTGCTTCGTATCGAGGAAGTGCAAGTATAATGGAAGGTCCATCAAAGATTGTGACATCAAAATTTGGTACTGTATGATCTTTGACTGGAGATAGACAAGACAATAAATCTGACTTATCGCTTGATAGTCTTAAGTCTCCGTGTTTGCTTATTGATGGTGGCCAAGGGTGGTTTTCATGTGCAACAAATTCAGAAAGGTTGCTGTTACGCACTTGACTCGATATAAAGAGTTTAGCGAACAGCCCATAGTCACTTTTTAGATTATTCTTAAGGTCAGAATTTTTTTTGAGCAACTTCCAGGTTTCTTAAATATTATTGTATTGTTCTTTTTTAGGGGCTTGTTAATAGAAACTGTCCTATCTATGAGAACATCCTTTACATATGTTGAACATTGGTTTGTTGCCTTACCCTCCATTGCACACATTTCAATTACGACATCCTTTCCAACACAGTCATGACTATAGATGTTGATTAGTTCATCACAGTCCAAGAAGGGGTTGAATTTTAATGTGATAGTCTCAATTAAATTGTTAACTTGAGCTTGGAATGTTCTTTGGGTAGAAAACCCTTGTCCATGACATTTGCCATCACAGTTGGATTGGTCTATGTCGTTTTCAAACTCATTCAAAAGACGTGTCTACTCAGGACCGGAAACCACCCATCTTTTGAGAGCATTCCGATTCTCCGTCAGACCAACTGCACCACCTGAAACCTTTACCATCTTGTTATTTTGTTCATGTGCTTGATCCAAAGGCATGCTTGAGAATTTCCCTTCGAATAATACATTTTTCAAAATAACCTACAGTTGCTCATTTGATTTCTGCAGTACAATCACAACAGTGAAACATTGATATTGTTTACACAGCTGATAGTCATTGAAATCAGCTGATTTCACTTTTCACATATCTTAACCTTCGCTGGTAGATGATGACTGTAATCTTTAACCAGTGGCGGCTGGTGGATTAAATGAACAGGAGGACTCACTTACTACAAACTACTAAAAGAGTATATTTATGAAGGATTTTAAGTATTAGGTACACCTAGGCCTACCTTCGATTACTATTCACATTTATGTTCTGTAATATTATCAATATCCGCTGAATTCACTATTAAAATCACAAAAATCACTTATCACCATTACTGATTACCAACTCATTGGAGTAAAATAGATACATGAAACACAGCATGTAAACAAATAACCTCAATTTAGCTCCCATGCCTCAACGTTTAGGTTAAGTCTTGGAGGTTACAAAGATTGGCGGGTTGCCATGGTTACTAAAATGAATAAACAACAGGTTCGCCAACATGAATCGTGCAATCATAACGGCAGCAAAGGTTCAGTTTCTTATTGCCCTAAAGGGATTGTGGTGGCTGCACTGATTACTGATGTGCGCGCGCATCTTCGGACGCTGCCCGAGATTCCCTATTCACAACATGGCAGTGATGTCAGAGCACCCTACCGACTGTATGCAGGATTTTCCATAAGATACTATGCGTTGGGATTGGGACGCTCCGGCCAGAGTCCGCGGATATACGCGCAATAGCAGTTGACGCTTTAATACTTTCGCAACATATTGTGATGCATACAGTTGAAATTAATTTATCATTAATGGTCAGTATAATGAAAATTAGTAATTTTTTACACGTTAATCGGATACATTTGTAAACCAATTTTAATTCAGTATGTTTGAAAATCATCTGGGGGGGCGGCGTCCGAGAGTCCTTATGGGCCGGCCGCCACTGTCTTTAACGCTACTAGTGTCAGGAATCATAACTAAGCACTAGTGTGGGTACATTCTTCAGCTAATTCACCAAGCCTAGGCCAGGAAAACATCATTTTCTGTACTTGCAGTTGATGTTGAAAGCAGCTATTTTCAGTACAGTGTGATTTAAAAAAATGTTTCATGTTGTGGGAACATAATCCGTCTAATGCTCAAAATAAGGCTCACATCGGCTGATGCAAAGAAATGTTGGAGAAATTTGCACAAGGTTCATCAAAGGAGACTAAGTTGCCACTCTACTCCCACTGAAAGAGAAAGTCACGAGTAAAATACAAGGACAAATGTACTAGGAGTAAAATGTGATAGCAGGTGGGGGTACATGAATTAATTGAAACTAACTTATTGAGTTTCGTCATCGTATGTAGACAAAAAGTGGACGTATTTTTCTCTTAGAAATGTTATAAGTAGTAACGGTATGATCGTCAAATTACCTGCATTTTGAAAACAGTTAATTTTTGGAAAGTGTCAATGAAAAATATAAAGAGAAAACTTAATTTTTCTCAGAAAATAAAGTCCATAATGGCCAGCTGAGAGGGCACAATTTGACAAATAAGGTGTCATTCTGAAGACTTGTTCTCCTTTGAATTATAGAGGGAATACTGATAGTTTACTAAATAAAAGATAAATCCCGCCCAATATATGTGATCTTTTGGGATTTTAAGATCAATCCTTTCAAAATTTGAATGATGAAAATGTTAATTATTAACCCTTTGATAGTAATTAATTTCCCATTTTTTTATTCTTCAAGTTTTAATAGTGTGGTGGCTTAGTGAAATGATCGTGACCCAATGGATTAAAGCTACAGACTTTGCATGTTTCTTTCATACCCTAAATACAAACATTTTATGGGGGGGTGCCCGATTTTCAGGTCCGCCATCTTGAAATACGACGCCATCTTTGTTTTCTTTAGAGGAATTGAACTATTCATTAAAAATGGCCTAATAGGCAGATTAGGCCCAATGGACCAAACATTGCCATTTTGCATATAACATGTTTTGTTCACAATTCAATTTGCTATAAAATGAGATAAAAACAGCTTCGATAACTTAAATAGTCTTGAAGATATAAACTGTAGAAAATTTGATATAATCCTCTACTCTACTTTTAGTTTTTGCTATAATAACCCAAACGGTGTAGGGTACGTATTTGTTATAATAATATGTTTTATTCACAATTAAATTTGCTACAAAATGAGGTAAAAATCTCTTAAGTAACTTAAATAGTTTTGAAGATAGAAACTGTTAAAGTTATACATTTTATTTATGCCTGTATGTACTATATTGATTTTGCGGAGTATATGAAAGAACAATTTAATTTTTGTACTAAAAATTAAAATAAGCCATGTTTGTGACGATAATACTGTATTTGCTAAAAAGGATAAAATCACTATTACATTCTATATTAAAATAGCTTACTTCAAATTATTAAGATTCTCTTGAAAATATAAGTACTGTAAGACTGTTCATACTTAGAGAATTTCCTCACCACAGTGACCTTTGCAGTTGCAAAGAGCCGTTCAGACAAGAGCTGATTTTTTACAAAAACAACTTTTGGAGCAGAGGGGTTCAGCCTTACATCCACACTTTATCAGTTCTCTACAGTTTTTACTTGCTTCTGGAATGTTCATCCAAATCGGTTGCCAAGTTTCGCCGTTACTTTTCCATCCGAATTTGGCCGGGGACGGGGCATTTTGGAGTGTTTTCAAACTATTCAGCCATATGCTCGACTGATAGATACATCGATTTACATGCTGCATTAGTGCGTCCCATGTGGGTGGGAGATTATGCATCATCTTTACTTGTCCTCCTTGCACAAAAAGATCCTCTCTCAGCCTGTTAATACTGACTTGTTCGGTGGTTCCATTATACAGGACGCTCCGGGAAGAGGAACTCACCGCCGCCGTCCGATCCCTACGACCCAGAAGAGCGCCCGGTCCCGATGGCATTCCGGCGGAGGTGCTCAAGCTCGCTGCGGAGGTGAATCCAAGGCTTCTGCTCGATATGTTCAACGCGTGTCTGGCGGAAGGCCTTCTTTCTTCGAGGAAAATTGCCCGCCTTGTTCTTATCCCGAAGGCGAAGAGCACACCGGGGACCCCTTCTTCTTTCCGACCCCTGTGTATGCTCGACACGGCCGGGAAAGTGCTTGAGAAGCTCCTGCGCATCAGGCTGACCGAGGCCATCGTCTCTGCGGGGGACTTGTCCCCGCAGCAGTACGGCTTCAGATCCGGTCGCTCTACCATCGACGCTATTCAGGAGGTAGTTGAGGCAGTGCGGAGGGCGGAGGACCACAACCACTGGTCGCGCCGCGTGGTCCTTCTCGTCATGCTCGACGTGAAGAACGCTTTTAACTCCGCCAGGTGGAGCGATATGCTGTGGGCGCTTGAGCATACGTTCCTAGTTCCCTCCTACCTCCTGCGTATGATAGAAGCGTATTTGTCAGACATATTTCAGCGTATTTGTGGTAAAACCACTTTAAGGTTTAAGCACATCTATATTAATATTACCCGCAAAAATAATATTTTTGTACCTTTTGCATAAAAAATCTATACAAAAATCAAGTTTATCTAAAAACATATTTTCATAGGTTATACCAGGCGTTCTATAAACTCCTACAAGAATGAAAGATAAATGTTCAACTTTAACTTTAACCATACAAATTTCAAAAATTCTGTCTTCAGTTATATTTTTTAACTCAGGAAAATTTACTTGTTTTGCATTTACATAATTTTTACACAATATCATGACCCCTCCACCACCACCGCACGATCGAAGCTTTAGCTGAGTTTGGCCAAACATTTCGAGAGCGGCAATGAATATTTGTGCTCATAATACACACAATATTTTTCCTACCACCATTATTTAAACAGTTTAACTTATTAACTAACCTGAACATAAAAGTTCATTGAGGTTATGTTTGCTTATTCTATTGGAACAAACCGGAAGTTGAGATAGAAACGCCGACTGTGAAATCAGCTGATTTAGAGCAAGGCAACTAGAATTTAGAATGCAGTGAGTGTCATGGGATTTCTGACCAATAGAAACTGGTCTTTGGTGTTTGACGTCATAGTTATCTCTCTTGTGTGCCACCTTAACCTAATAAGTAACCCTGATTTAGCGAGCGAGAATGAAATGAAAGTGGAAATGAACAGTTTTGCGTACTCTTTACAGGTGTGGCAATGTGATTATTTCCATGCAGTGGTAGGAAAATGGATAGTAGGTAATTTTAATTTATATACGTTTTTAAGAACTAAGTTTCTTATGTATTTTGTAATATATTTAATTTTGATCTCCTTAATTTGAAAACTCTAATATTTAATGACCCTCAAAAATATTCTCAGCTCAAAATGTGGCCCCCTTCCTTTTGTGGCCCGGGGCAATCTGCCCCCTTTGCCCCCCCCCCCTCTCGGCGGCCCTGTAACTTGCTTCGTATCGAGGAAGTGCAAGTATAATGGAAGGTCCATCAAAGATTGTGACATCAAAATTTGGTACTGTATGATCTTTGACTGGAGATAGACAAGACAATAAATCTGACTTATCGCTTGTTAGTCTTAAGTCTCCGTGTTTGCTTATTGATGGTGGCCAAGGGTGGTTTTCATGTGCAACAAATTCAGAAAGGTTACTGTTACGCACTTGACTCGATATAAAGAGTTTAGCGAACAGCCCATAGTCACTTTTTAGATCATTCTTAAGGTCAGAATTTTTTTTAGCAACTTCCAGGTTTCTGAAATATTATTATATTGTTCTTTTTTAGGGGCTTGTTAATAGAAACTGTCCTATCTATGAGAACATCCTTTACATATGTTGAATATTGGTTTGTTGCCTTACCCTCCATTGCACACATTTCAATTACGACATCCTTTCCAACACAGTCATGACTATAGATGTTGATTAGTTCGTCACAGTCCAAGAAGGGGTTGAATTTTAATGTGATAGTCTCAATTAAATTGTTAACTTGAGCTTGGAATGTTCTTCGGGTAGAAAACCCTTGTCCATTACTTTTGCCATCACAGTTGGATTGGTCTATGTCGTTTTCAAACTCATTCAAAAGACGTGTCTACTCAGGACCGGAAACCACCCATCTTTTGAGAGCATTCCGATTCTCCGTCAGACCAACTGCACCACCTGAAACCTTTACCATCTTGTTATTTTGTTCATGTGCTTGATCCAAAGGCATGCTTGATAATTTCCTGCTAGTCTTAGGAAACGACCAGCATTTTTGAAACTGATCCTTGATACCGTCAGGAATACACTTCATATCCCTTATGTGCACGGGAAGCCAACAAGCATAATTTGAGTGATCAAAAATGAAAAACCAAGGTGCAAGTTGTTCCATAATATCAATGTAAAGTGGCAAGTTTCTCTCGCGGTGTGAACGAACGAACATTAAAACTTTGATTTCTAATTCTAGGATAAGATTCCAGAACTCAACGTTGGATTCTTCCTAATCATGTCATTCATCCATTGTGCAAAAGCATCATCATCATGTGGTCCAGGCAAAGATTTAAATGCTTTGTCTTGAAGTGTTGCCAAACTAAGAACTGTTACTTGGTGTGCGTGTCTTGTCCTAGTAAGATGCGATGTTTTCAAGAAAGAGTTAGCAGTCCCAGATGATGCTATTTTGGCTTCAGTAAGACACTCAACCCATCCTGAATCCTGAAGCAGATTACCGATCATGCTCCACAGAGCCATCTCAATATGAAGCCCTCCCACCATAACGACATATTTATTTTCACCATACATTTCTGGCCAACGCCACTGAACGTACTTGGCTAGGGCAAACAATGGTTGATCTACAGCCATGACTGGAACCTGGCTCGAATTGCAACTCTCAGTAACAGCTTTTATAACATCCATTCCGTGTTTTACCATAGCAATGCTTGCAGCTTTTTCTTCGAACAAAGGTAGAAGTGAGGTTATTCCAGGTGTTACTGTAATATTCGTTTGTCGAGGTGCATGATAAGCACTCCAGGCTACTTGGTCATTTTTTTCTATTTTTTCTTTACTAAGAATGGGAATACTATGTTTTATCCACTGTAACTCTTCTTTCATAGCCATTTCATAATGGCCTTCCGTATTCGGCGTGGGCATGTCTGGCACTTTCAAACTATTAGCATTGAAAGCAACAGCTGGAACTATACGGTAGTTATCTGGTAGTGTTGGCTTCGTGCTGCATTCCGCTGGTGGAACAATAATTTTAGGTCTGGCTACTCCAGGGTTCATAGTGCTTGGAAACTGAAACACACTGATGCTTGTTCCATGAAATGACCCCGACGAAGTTGTTGAGGAGGGGTTATGGTCAATATTATCAAGAGCACCAACCGTAAATAGTTCCTTGCGAAGTTGAGTAGGACACACTAAATCGTCATCTCTGTAACGTTGACAGGCAGCTGCTGTGAGCCAGTCCTCTACTTCCAACACCCGCTCGTAACTTACACTAATCCCACGTTCATAAATTAGTGTCACTAATGCCTTGCTTCTTGTGTGAGCATGAACATAAACCCCTAAATATAGGGGTAGAGGAGGTTCTGTAGCCTTGCTGCGGCACACTTTTTCTGTAGGTGCTGGCATTCTTACTTTGTGATTGAATACTATCAACTGGCTTATTGTAAGACATGCTTGCTTGTTTTTGATTTTAACATTTTAACAGTGTCCTCTTTTATGCTTGGGCCATATAACAGCATTGATATAAAAGATGTAAGGATTTCTGGAACCGACTGTTCTTCACAGTCTGACTCAAAAGTACCTGAAAATTTAGGAATGACTGTATTCAAAATTTCTTTCCATAGAAGTTTTGAAAGCCGTGCCATTGCTAGAGCTTCTTGGTCATAATCATGTGAATGCAAAGCATCTTTGAGTAGTTTTTTAAGACCCTCATTAAAAACTAGCAGCACGTTTTTACCATTAGGTTGCTCTTGACAGTCACCAACAAAGTGTTCCAGAAGCTTTTTCTTTAGTCTTGATTTGTTGACGACCTTTGGATGACCCATCACTTCAAGTCGATTTACATATAAACTATGCAAATCAGAAAGTTTGAATATGTAATAGCCCCTTCGACAGCGGATTCTATGGACATCAAAAGCTCGACGAACACACGAGATTCCGTCATTTTCTCTTTACTACTTTCGGATGACTTTGTATCTTTTTTTCTCTCCATATATCTATGGCGATTTTTAAAAGAGGTTAAACATTATTTCGCTCCTATGGCTATCAAATCCCCACAAGAGTTGCGTGTAAGGAGTTCTGCATCTTGCAAGTCTCGAGCCATATCTTTTAGAGTCTGGTCTAAAGCTAATGTTGAGCAATTATGCAGAGTGCCCTCAGCTTTCAAACAGAATATGCATATTTCACCAATACTCCTAGTTGACAATCGAGTGGACTTTCAGCCCTCATCATAGGATTCATGTTTACGTTTGTTATTTATTCTCTCTTTTGTTCGTTCCAGTTTTGACTGTGAAAACTTCAGTCGACAGTGTTTATGCCATTTAGCCCTGTTCTCCAGTAAAGCTCCAGCATTTCTACAACCAATAAACTCAAACTGGCAAACGTTGCAATCGTTCAAACTCTGCAACAATTTGTAAAAACTGATCATCTTTTTGCTTCGTCGGGTGGTCTGATGGCTGGAGATCTCAAGTCACCACCAGCAGTATGACATATGATGCATTTCCCCCAGTCCATTATATTAAATTAATTTTAAAACACACAATCGCTATACACATCCCAATACATTCAGTCACTAACTTTAATACACTATTAAAACACACATTAACAACAAGACTTTCCATGGTACACTAACCAATAAAAACATTAACCTAATATCAAAACATTGTGGTTAAATAGTACTTAAACAATAAAAGCTGTTTGGGACCTAATTGTTGTGACAAATTCGATTTACTTTTTACACATTTTCAAAATGTTCCAGTAAATCATGCCACTGGGGTGACAGTGGGTAATTTTTAAATGTAATTCAGAAATAAATAACAACCCGAACTTGAAAATGCTTGATTATACAAAGTATTGAGGCAATAAAAAGGCAATGTAAAAAAATCGTGGTAAGTTTAATTTCAAATAAAACATATTGTTATGACTAATGACGTGATTGTCCGTTTGGGTAATACAGTAGAGCGCCGATTATCCGAACTAATTGGGGACAAGGGGTGTTCGGATAACTGAATATTCGGATAGTCGAATATGAAAAGACAACATTTTAAAATTATATATGTAATGTGATTCTTACTTCTAAAAAGGCTAAAAAATGATCAAACAAAAATGATTCACACAATTTTATTATGAAATTGACTAGAATACATGGGTATAAACATTTTTAAAGAACAATTTATCATACACAGATACAGTACACTGTATACTTTTTATTTAGAGAAAAAGTCCAAAATTTGTTTTTGCTTTAGCCCTGACACTTTTTGGCGCGCAAATTTGAATAGCCTGAGAATCATGTTCAAAATATGAATCATTACGGCGTTCGGTTAACCGACGGTTCGGATGACCGACGTTCGGATAATCGGCGCTCTACTGTATACTTCAAAAACGACCCCCCACACCGGAGCGGTAACGGCGCGGGAGCGGTACGGGGGTGAGTGACCGGCGGGAACCAGCGGCAGCGATACGTGGCGGGACAGGGGTAGCCCATACCGAAGCGGCAGGCAGCGGGAAGCGGGACGATTCCTCAGTTCAGTTTTTCATAGTCCAGGAGCTGAGGGGGGTTGATATCATGCATGAAAGGGTGACGATGTTTTTGTTGATTACTTTAATATGGACCGAGGTGATGAAAATGTCAAAGATCGCCTATTTCCAACGTCGATAACGTGGGGGAAGGGAGGCAAACATGGCAGGGGACACTATGCGTTAAACCGCAGTTATCTCGAAAACGGTAAAAGATAGAACATCGGTCAAAACGTCTTTTTAATCACAAAAATATTGCCAACAATAATGGTTATTAGGTCCGAGATCGTGTATTGAAAAATAAAAAAGTTATTAAATAATAATATTTTTGGAAACTTAAGCTAAATACGTAATAAATTGTAAGTTTTAGCATTGATTCAGTGTCTTGTCTAGTCTTTTTTATTATTCAGTTATTATACAGCCAAAATATTATGATTAAATTTCATTGAACTCTATATCGTGTATTATTTATTTGCATTACAACGGAACTCCAAACACAGAACAGAATTCGGATATTGTATATCACGTGTTAAAAAAAATTTCGCAATAATTATTTTTTATCATTAAGATGTCCTAAACAACATAACTTTAAGAGAAAATGTAGATTTTAAGTTATATAAGTGCGTATTAATTAATTATTACACTGCGTCCCGCGGCGGTGCGAGCGGGAAAATCCAACATGTTCGAAACCGGCGGGACGATCGGGTAACGCCGCAGAACGACGGCAGCACTACCGCTCTAGTGTGGGCGCCCACATTTATCACTATGTGTTTTAAAATCCCGGACGGGATATTGTCCCGCCGCCGCACCGCTCCCGCCGCTGTCCCGCTTAGTAGTATAGGTTATCGCCGGTGGGGGCACCCTCACTTTTGCTAATAAGAGTTTTATAGCATACTGATACAATTCACCTTTCACCTTTAGAATTACCACATATGTTTCTCATTATACCTTGAACATTTTAAAATACAAAGTTATAAAAATAGACTAAAAATACTACCTTTGCTATTTAATGCTCGATTTGTCTAATACTTGGAAATGTTGTTGTCCAAGTCTGATCATTCCTATCACACTTATACATTTGAAATATAAAATTAATAAAACAGGATTCGTCTGTTGTTGCCTGAGGTCAATACATGTGTTATTCCTATCACACTTGTGCGTTAGTAAAATAGTCTAAAATAGTAACTTTACTCTTTATTGTGTGATTTGTATATGCTATTACTTAAAATTAAAGCCATCTTAGCTGTATATTTTAAAATATAATATGCTATTCTCCCAAGTGTAAAATTAATGCTATATGTTATATTATAGCAATAAAAAATAGTGCTCCTTTGTAATATGTGTTCTAATATAATACTTTTGTCTCTAATATCTATAATCTATAGAGCTATTATATAAGGTTTAAGGGCTTACACTGCATATAAACACAGGCTTGGCAAAGGAAATGAGGCTTTATTTAATTAATGTCTAACACTAAACTGTAATTTTAATCTTAAGCCAATCTAGTATAAAACATTACTATCTACCTTTATTATTTATTTGGCAGTGTAAAATAAGAATATGGTTAATAATTCTACATCGATATATGTTTTATTTTTGTGTTTTATAAAGACCAATGCAATAGTGTATGAGTGTAGAATGGTAGGGAGTACAGTGACCTCTTCAGCTGCACCGCCAGGCGTTACACGGTGCAATGACCGCTAATGACAGTGCGCAACTGCAGCGAACTGCAGTCTACTGCTGAGTCTTACTCGCCGCCGAGTCGCTGGGAGCTGCACTCACCATCTAGCATCACACTGCTGCGTTAGCAACAAGGTTGGTAATAACTATTTTAAAATTTTAACATTTGGGTTATAATTCTCTACATATATTATAGAATGTGGGATTAAATGTATTATTAGAATGGACAACTTTTTAAAAATGATGCAAAATATCATAAAGTAGTTTGGTTATCATCATCTTTTAAAAAGAACAAGATGATTTGTGTCACCGAGATTGCATCCGAACTACTGGCCCAATTTTAATGTTTTATATGTTGTTTGAAAGTCCTTAATGTGTAGATGTGTCTTTTGAGAGTCTGAAGTCAGTATATAGACCCAGAAGCTTTGGGAAGCCCTTAAAGTATGATTTTTGGTCTATTTAAATAACATGGGATTCATATGAAAACAAGATACACCAGCCGTGATTCAAACAAGCAGAAAACTCAACCGTCAAAAATTCTTCTGTATCAAAACATAAATATATGGTTGCTCGTAATGTTATTAAATTTGTTTTTGTTAATGAGCTCTTTGTCTTTAGTTGTAATAAATTATGTTATAAATGGAATAATTTGCGGGTTTTATAATAATTACACCTTTTTAATGTGGAACGTATGACTGTAAGCTAATAGAGGAATTATAAGCAATATACACACATACATACATATAATTAATATCATTGATTAGATTTCTACATAAATTTAATAATTAGTATAATAGTATTCCATAACTTTAATGTAACTGAAAGGTAAATATACAGTTGCTACACTAGGGAGTATTTAAGAGGTGGCTGAGAGATATTTCCACTAGTTAATAAACTAAAAGATTATATGTTTTTGTAGATGATAAGCAGGGGTGATAGATTTGCTAGGCATATAGTAATAGGGGTTTTCATTTTTTTTAGGCTCTGTCTGCTGTGTATTGCTGCTTACTGCTGTTCGTTAAACATTTTGGAGCTTCTCAGAGATTACTAAGGTAAGAATTTATAATATGACATAATTTGTGGGCTCATTTAAAGAGTATAATTATATATAAAAATGTATTAATCTATAGTAAAATTAAATGTTTACAGTTAAATATATAAGACTATTAAAAATATTAAATGTTAATACATTAATACTACTTGTTTCTGCTAAATTAAGTATGATATACTAATGTAATGTGTGTGTAACCTGTAAAAACAGTTTCACAGTCAAATGAAAAAATCTTAAAGTTTTGTAATTTGATATCAACTTGTGAAAGAGCACACAAATATTAAATGTTCTAACAAAATATACATTACTTGATGTGTTAAATAAATGTGTAAGCCTAAATATATTTTATAGTTAACCAACATAACAATTTCGACATGATTTAATCACACGTTCTGTTGAGAGCTTAAGTATTTTAGAGGTCCACACACTTTTACAAGAATTGGTGTGTGCATACATGCGGAATCTAGAAAAATTCTATTACATTTAAACTCAATAAATATTTACCTAAGATATAAATCTTCTTTGCACATATTTACAGCAAACCGCGTTATTACTTCCCATCGCAATTAACTTGTACAATTTTTTTTTATACTACTACCACCGAATTGTCGTTTTAAAGTCTTTTTATGATCCCTGGGGAAAAATAGTTTGATTTGATGAGTATTAGGAATTGTGCATTTCCTGAGCACTATTTTAACAAGAGTGCCCATAACTTTATAATACCACATGCAATACATAAACTTGAGTACATTGCCTTGTAGGAATTGGAGGCTATATTAATACATTTGAGATAATTTTGGTCTATAACCTTAACTAATTATGTACCTAGATTTTAATTTCCTTATATATTTTTCCAGACGATGTGACAACACACTTTCCATCCCGATACAGCATTCATCGTGTAGCTGTCGTGTAAGTCTAATCATTTAATTATATTTAGCTTTAATCCCTGTGCTGTGTGCTTGGTTAGCTATAATTCAATAGAAATCTGAATTTGTACACAAACAAAAACCTGTGTCTAACTCATTAAAACTGTAATATTACATGTTAAAAAATATCTATAATAACATTGTCTAATACTAAATTTTGAGTGTAGATGGATAAATTTGACAGAAATCTGTGAATTTACATAAAAACCTGTGTCTAATGCATTAAAACTGTAATATTACATGTAAAATATATTATAATAATATTGACTAATATTTAATTTTGGCTGTATTTAGCCAGATTTGATAGAAATCTGTGAATTTACACAAAAACCTGTGTCTAATGTAATATTAATGTAAAAAAAAGTATCTAAATTATCATAGTCTAATATTAATTTTTTTAATGTGATCATTGAGCTGGAACTAGAAATCGTTGTGTGTAATATTTGTAGACTTTCATTAAGCATTTTTAGTATTCAATTGTTTTATAGTAAAAATGGTAAAAATAAAATCTTTTTAATTGGCATGAATTGATAGTTTAGACAATATAATATTTGTATTATAGTTGATACATATAGTATTATAAAACGTTTTACCAAACTTAACCTAGAAAGATAACTTTTGCTATTTTACCATGCACTATTACAAGTTTAAGCGTTATTTAAATATATAAATATGTATTAAATACAGATCGCGATATTATTTTGACTCTATAATAGCTCTTTGATACAGTGTAGAATTGTTAGGTGTTGAACTATTAAGAATCAACAGTATATTCTTAATCATTAATAATCTTAATATCCTCTAAAAAGTATTTATAGATTTAAAGAAATTATTTAAAATTTAGACATTCTAAAGTTAAAGCAATAAATTTATGTACTTACTAATAATGCAAGATACACAGCTATTGTTGTGTATACAGTCAAGGTTTGACAAGGTTGTTGCACCCATGCTTCTGCTGACCTACCCAGCCAAAGGTCGCCGGCTCCCACCAGTGTCCCTGGTCGGTAGTGTTGTCAAACATTTTTTGTTGTTGTGTTTGTGTGTATAAATATTTCAACTATGTTTAGAAGTAACACAGTTTAATATTTTATTATCAATAATTTAGTAATATAAGTAGATATAAATTATTACTCCCTACCAGAAACAAATCAAGAGCTCCTAGTAAAATGTCTATCTTGTAGTAAATGTAAGTTTTTTTTTTCGTTTGGTCGCAGGTATTTTGGGTGTGATGGCATCTACGAGTTCTGCTCAAATTGAATGTGGCCTCTGCCCCAATTACATTTTTTCAACTCCACAACAACTGGAATCTCATTTCCAAGAATGCCACCCTGACAGGTTCTATTGTTCTATTTGTTTCTCCCTTGGCATTGCACGACATTATAAAGAAAAGAAGGGTCTAAACCGACACATTAGGGAGAATCATTCTGGTGAAAGGTTCCCTTGCAAATTCCCGGGTTGTGGAAAGTTGTATAAAAACAAGAAGGATTTAACACGTCATTATAAAGTTGACCATGTACAGATTGAAGGCCATAAATGTCTTATATGTAAGAAGGTTTTCCCCCACCGGGACAACTATTTAAAACGTACAAAAACTTGCTACAAAAAGAAACAGCAGTATAAATGTACAGAAGAAAGGTGTAAAACCACGAGTTCTATGCTGAAATCTTACAAAGAACATTTAAAAGACGTCCACTACAAAGTGGGCAATAAATATTGTTGCCCGAATTGTTACATGCTTTTCACCAATAAAGTCCAGTTAGAACAACACATGGATGAATCCTGTACCGGTAATAGGGAATCCAATCCCGGGATCCCGCATGATTTTAGGGCTAATTCAATCCCGGGATTTTTCGGCTCAATCCCGGGATTTTCGGGATTACAAAATTACGTGTAAAATCGGTATTTACTAGGATCTTGATCAGTTAAAAATGTTATAAACAAGAAAAACCAGTTACGGTACATGTTGTTTTTGATCAAATAATCATGGTTTGATGAGTTTTTTGTCGTGTTATGGTATGTATAAAATAAGTTTCCTGTTAATATTTTCATGCCTCTGAAAAAAATACATAGATATTCTAAACTTGTTTCTGATACAATATAATGCAATTGCAAATAAGTTTCATTATGATGCTCTGATGATCATTTTTATCGTACTTCTAGTTTATCTAATTACATCTTTCCAAGTCCTGATATTGTTTGGTCAAGTAGCTATATTCATGTTCTGTATAAGACTTTCTTTAAATTATATCTGAATAAATATTTTATGGTTAGTTCACGGTTATACAGGACCATCCTGATAAGGTGTTCCATTTTCACTCTGATGTCTAATACTGTATTCAGAGTTTCATGATAAGGCTGACTATGTCGTCAATTTTTTATGCTCTAGGTTTTTATGTATAAAATCATGTCAACAACTCAAGACTAAACGGAAAACTGCTTTCTATATCGCATTATATTACGACACCATGAATACATGCGAATAAATACTAAATATTTATTTTTGTATTGGCATATACTATGTTGGATCAATCCCGGGATCCCGGGATTAAAGTTTTTCAATCCCGAAACCCCGGGATTGAAAATATCGTCCGGGATTGGATTCCCTAACCGGTAATAACAATATTATTTTGACACCTGCAGAGCATAAAAATCTGTCCTTTAAATATGCCTTACTATGCAAATTTTCGGAAGATGATCCTACCAAAGTGTTTAAATTTGAAAACAAATTTGACTGGAGTGATGTAACTTTCCCTGTTTTGAAGCCAAACAACAACTTCATTACCAAGTTTGAAACAAGGAACAATTGCAGTTTATCAATATTTTTTCTACACTCTGGTCGGATAACTCCATGGAATCCCCCCCACAAAAACTTGGTCAATAACATCGACCTATTGTATGTAGATGGAACATTCCATTATATTAAAGACTTTGACAGATTGGTTGGTCTACAACTTGGGAACCTTCATCGACAGGCTTGTGTGTGTAGGAGATGTGGGCAACGGTTTTATAATAAAACCAGTGTGAAAGCTGTAGATCAGCTAAATGGTCACCAGGCCACTTGCGATCCTGACAACCCAACGAAATTTGAAATGCCAACTGGAGATAAAGCCATCATGAAATTTAAAAATTATAACAGACAGAAAATGATAAGATTTATTTCTTATTTGGATTTTGAGGCATTAAATGAGCCACAAGTTTCGACTGGTGGTATCCTACAAAAGCATGTCCCATTTGCCGCTTCTTACCTTTTAATAGGCGAAGAAGGGGAGTATACCAAGCCTCTTCGTGAGGTCTGTGGGTTGGATGCTCCGCAAAAAATATTAGCCATGCTAACGGACGATGTTAGAGAAATTGGATCTATTCTGTACAGCAGGAGAATTAAACAGGTACCTAAGCTTACAAAAGAACAGCAGGCTCAATTTGACAGCTGTAACACCTGTCATGTTTGTGGTAAGGGGGAATTCACAACCCCAAAGTCGTAGATCATAATCATTTAAGTGGCCAATACTGCAGATGTTGCCACAGGATATGTAATCTCTTTTACAGAGACCAAAAGCACATTCCAGTAGTTGTCGCAAACCTAGCGCGGTATGACTCAGCATTTATAATACCACACCTCGGTCAAGTGAAAGTCGTACCAAACACTAATGATAAATTCACATCGTTTTCTAAGAATGTTGGGGAGATGGAACTTAGATTTATAGATTCTTTCAAATTTATGCCCCATAGTCTAAATGAGCTTAGTAATAATCTGGACAAAGAGCAAAAGAAAATTTGTTGGGAGTTTTTCCCCAATGAGGATGATTTTAATCTGATAATAAGGAAAGGAGTGTATCTTATAATTATCTAACACACATGTCTAAATTGGGTGAGACATCACTCCCACCAATTGAGGCTTTCCATAACTCATTAACAGACACAGAATTAAGTCCAGGAGAGTATGAACATGTACAGAAGGTGTAGTCCCATTTCAACATCAAAAACCTCGAAGAATATACCATGTTGTACTTAAAAACAGATGTGCTCATCCTTGCAGATGTTTTCCAAAATTTTCGCAAGATTGTACACAACACCTATGGACTGGACCCTGCCTACTATTTCACCGCTCCAGGTCTTGCGTTTGATGCCATGCTTAAGATTACAGATGTCTGTCTAGAATTGTTAATAAACAGAGAGATGTATGACTTTTGCAGGAGGGGAATGAGAGGGGGATTTGTAACAGTCCCCCTTAAATACTGTAAACCAACAATTTTTACATGGGGGAGCTTTACAATAAGGACGAGCCATCATCCTACATATATAACATCGATATGAACTCCCTATACGCCACAGCCATGTGCCAGCCCCTACCATATGGAGGATTTGAATGGGGTGACATTGACCAGCTGCAAAACATCTTGGAAGCTAATGAGGATTCGGAATTTGGAGCATTTCTGGAAGTTGATATGCATTATCCTGAACACCTCCACGAGGCCCACGGAGACTACCCCTTTCTCCCAACACAGGAAGAAAATGTGGACGGCAACATGTGTCTTATGGCTACTGTCAGGGACAAAACTAACTATGTGCTACACCACACTAGTTTACAGCTGGCTATGAAACACGGTCTTGTCCTTAAAAAAGTGCACAGAATCTTAAAATTTCAGCAATCGAAATGGTGTGAGAAATTCATCCTTTTACATACATAAATGCGTAAGCAATCCAAAAACAAATTCGAAGAGAACTTTTACAAAGGCTTTTCCAATTCTGCATTTGGCAGGGCCATAATGAGACTAGGGAACCGAGTTAACATCAAGATTGCTAAGACAAACAAGCAGATAGGCAGATTCACAAGGAGCAGACTATTTAAAGAGTGTTATGGTGTAAATGAGGACACTACCGTGTTTGTAATGCACAAACCTAAAATTATTTTTAACACTCCGATCTACATGTGTGTAGCCATTTTAGACATCAGCAAATCCATCATGTATTTCTTTTACTATGACTTTCTTAAGCGCATGTATGGAGATAAAATTACAATGGCCTATAGTGACACAGATTCTATTCTTGCACATATCTACACAGACGACTTATACAAAGACTTGAAAAATAGTCCAATCTTTAACCGGCTGGACACGCACAACTATCCAGAGAACCATATTTTGTACCAGCCCGGAAGACGTTTTGGTTTGGGTCTGGCAAAGGACGAGGCTGCTGGAGTTTTGTCTGTAGAATATGTGGAGCTGTGCTCTAAGGTCTATAGCAAGAAAAAATTGATCCTGCAGACGGGCCAAGTGGTGGTTTATGGGTTGAAGGCTAAGGGCATGCAGAAATCGTCTTTGCAGAAAAATGTAACCTTCGAAGATTATTTCGAAAGCCTAAAGTCTAAGGGGGAATTTCAAATGAAGCTTCCTTATACACGAATAGCCTCTAGTAAAATGGAAATAACTACCGTAACAGGAGTAAAGACTGCATTACGATGCTACGATCCGAAACGTTTCCTATGTTCTGATGGGATCCACACTCTTCCCTTCGGAGATAGGAGAATCGAGGAAGAAAAGAAGAAGCAAAAAGAAGAGGGGCAGAGGTTGGAAGAAGGGAGGGCTAGACAAGAGGGAGAAAACAACTAAGAACAGGGATATTAAAGCCAATTGTAATGTTTATATATACTGTAAAATATTTATTTAGACTTTATTGCTAATATTTTCTTATTGTTAATTGAGATGTTTGTATATAATGTAAAGTATCAATGCTACACTTTTATGTATTTTTTATTAATCTATTTTATCCCACTTAAAGTAAGGAAGGGGAGTAATAAAAACGGGCTTTTTCTAGTTGCATTTTCTCTCTAAAATATTGTATATCTTATATGCAACTTTAAGAAGTATATGTTTTTATTACTCGAACCTGGGGTATGATTTCATCGTCATATCGGATATTCTCAAACCATATCCTACGGTTGGGATAAAGATTCTTTTTGTTATAGAAAAAGAAGATAACATGTCTGGAGAAACTTCAAGAACACTGCTCCAGGAAACACCCTGTCAATTTAGATGTAGGGTAAAAACATTTGTTGCCTATCCAACATCATCTACAAACTTGGACGATTTTCTGGCTACTCTACGACCAGAAATAATTAGCACACTCCAAGAATGTGTACAAACACTTGGCTGTCTTAAAGCAAATTTAGTTGTGGAAGTAGAATATTTAAATGGGGAAAATGTTGTGGGTATTAATCTAAACACTAAAAATAAAGAATTCTATCATTCTACTAATGTGGGCGAATTGGTATCAACAGAGCTTAACAAAATCAAAAAATGAGATGAGAGAATACCAATGAAAGGGGAGTGGGCACACATTTTCAAATGTTAAGAAATTAGAACTACGCATAAACAGACATTGTGTATATTAAGATGAAATCACTAAAAAAAAAGTAGATTTTATACTGTGTAAACTTTGGGGGTTCTGAGGGAACCTTAAACAGACTGGTTCAGAACATAGGCTGTGTAACTCGCATGGCAAGTGAAAGGTGACACAAAGGAACGTAGATTGAGTGAACACACTGTAGAGCAATAATTTCCTTTAATATACATGAACTATTAAACATACATGGTGCACTACTTATTTACTGACCCTCTTGAAAATTATATCCTCCAAATATGTTATAGGTCACTGAGTGAACTGTTGTCCTTGGTAGAGTCAATTTTTCATAGTTTTATATAAATTGAATACACATTTTATAGGTTGAAATATATTGTATTGATTATCATGTACGCTACAAGGACCTTAATAAAGATATTACATATTATATACAAGTACAAACCCTTTTACACAAAGAAAATTAAAATGACTCTTATATTTTGATAAGAATAAACGACAAGTTAACTATAATGTCTTTCACAACTATTCACAAATGGTTAACCTTATTTTATATTTACAATTGTCTTTTATATTTACAATTGTCTATCTCACTTTCCTTCCTAAATGGAGATAGGATCTATTTCTTAGACAGTCATTCCTTTAATGGATTTTATTTGCTTTGTTAATAAACAGTTTATTTCATTTCATTATTATTATCTTTGTTCGATACAAGTTTATTATTTAATATTTATTTATTTAAATTATTATTATTCAATTTATCCCTTTGGGTTGGACTTTCAAATTCTTTCTCTGAGAGTTTAATTGAGCTTATAGTGCACCAAATTATTTTAATTTGATTGGGGACATACCCGCTGCATCTTTCCTGGTGGACCCGTGTTACGCCCGCGTCGCCAGCCAGTTGAAGGCCCGCGTGGATCCCCGAGTCGGTGTCTCCTCTCGGTGATCTCCACTCCTTTCGGTGGTCTGCGTGATCCTCGGTGGTGTCTTCGCCCCCTCGGTGGTGTGCGTTGCCTCCTGATGGTGTGCGTCGCCTCGGTGTTGGTCTCCGGTGGCCTGGATCCCGTTCCGGTAGGATGTCTTCCGCTGGATGTCCCTCGGTGGTGCGAGTCTCGAAGCGAAATCTCGAAGTTTGTGCGTTGGGGAAATAGACTATCTCGAGGGTGCCGACGGGTGCTTGATACTGTCCGCGACGGTTTACCAACTCCTACTCAATTCAGAGTGGCCCCTGAGTTCCCCAACTTATTACTTCTACTCCTCTTCGAAGACTGATTTCCTAACTCTTCCTTTCAATTTTTCCATCACTCTCCCTTCCCTCGGACTTTTCCCCCGTAGTGCTATTGTCACGCCCTCCTGCCAATCGGCGATGGCGAATCCGATACCTACGGAGCCATTGGGAGAACGACTGAAGTCCAGCCCTATTGTTCCGAGAATAAGGCGTGTCGCTGATGGTGAGTTATTCCAATTTTTCTAATATAATTTCTCTCATGGGAATCGAACTGATCTCGGTCATTTGCCTCCTTCCTAGTAAGACCTTGAAATATAATGCTCTCCTATTGTGTGTCGTCTAGATACGTGCTTCCTCGTGGGAGCTTATAAGTTTTATTTTAAACAATTTTTATTTGTTGTACTAATGTGAGAAAACTATGAATGAATCTCTTATTAAGTATTAATTTTGGACGGAGGTAACTGATCTGATTAATAGTCGATTTCCGGATAGTTTATACTCCCCTGCTGCGCTTTAATTTGGTCCCCAAATTAATTGTATGGTGTGCTTCTCGGCAGTTATAGAATGTGGGTCACCAGTGCCGTGCTGTGGTTGCAAGGCATCTTCTGTCTCTCTCTCCCTCTCTGCATCAGCTGGTCGCTGTGCGGCGGCGTGTGTACGAAGCACAGATCCCTCTGTTTATACTGCAATATTTTGTTTTTGTGTTACTCTAGATTTTTTGTTGATATTTATTGCTGAAGTTTGGGAGGATTGTATAGACGTTTTTTTTTATTGGTTAATCAATTTATTAATCGTTCAGCTGTTCCCGGATTTCGGTTGGTTTGTGGGATTTGAGGGTAGTTTGTGTAGGGTCGTGTCACGCTCATCTTAATTGTTTGTATATGCAAGCAGTATATAATTACAATTAAGATTACTGTGAGGCTTGATGTCCATGCGAAGAGTATGTAAATTAGCAATTTTGTGTTACCGAATAAATCAAAATCGTTCTTCTCTAATTTGAGATGTTTTATCTTCTCTAATTTCGTTACGACAAATGTGGGCGTGGTTATGTTCCAATTAGTATCAATAATTTCAGTTAAGTTGTCGAATTCGTGGTAGACTCCTGAGTCTAGCGTAAATAATTTCAATGTTTTTAGCTTTGTCCATGCGGCAGGAATCAAAATAATGGGTTCTAAGTTCTGACTGTCAGCAGAGTCACATGGTTTTATTTTTGTTATAAGAATAAGTTTGTCCATATTTAGTTGGCAGTCACACGGTATGTTTATTTTAAGAGTGCCCGTAGGAATTCGTGGAATTATCTTCGAATATGTGTCCGTGTCACATTTTAACTGGAGTTCTTGTTGTACATTGGTGATTAGATATTTGTTTGGGAATAATTCTGTGATTATTGGATATTCTGGTCTTGCATCGCAAATAAAAGGACAATTTTTTTGTAATTCGTCTATGGACGCTGATGCTAAAATTAAATGTAAACATAGTTGCATTTCGTTTGCTATGATCGTCGTACGGGGAATCTTGCATAATGGGTAAGATTTGTCGTTGCAATTTGGGGCCGATATGCTGATTATTTTTGTATAAGCTGGAGTTTTGAAAATGATTTTTTCTTCGGTGTGCAGTGAACATATTTTATCCTCCCAAATTAGAGGTGTATTAATGGTCTTGAAGATTTCGCCTTGAGTGTCGGAGTGAATTAGAGGAATGTTAATTCGCGTTACTAGGGTATTTCCTATTATTGTGCAATGATTTATTTTCAATTTGTAGTATAGATGTAATTCCGATAGAGGTATTGCTAATGTGAGATTTTTTTCTTCTGCCTTTTTCTCCAAGTTTCGTAATTTCGAGGTTAAATTTTTCGGATTTATTAATTTTTCTGATAAGAGGTTAAGATGGCATTTATTTAAAATTTCGGTTTGGGTGTCTTGATAATAATTATATAATATGTACGTCCATGTCTGTTGGAAGGTTATATAAATTTGAAACACTGCTTGTTTCTCATCCCTCATAGCTGATAATTTCATTAACTCTTTCTTTACTGCATCAAAATTTTTGTGAACCTTTTCCGCTAAGTGTTCGACCGATTTTGAAAAATTATTAAGATTGTGTGCAGTTGTTACCATGTCTCTATATTGTGTATGTACAGAATCGACAATTTTGTTGGTGTGTTCCGTGATGTTGGCTTGATTGATGTATAAGTTGTTCACTTGTTCAACATTAGCCACGTTACAGCACCAATTTAGAAAATTTTGAAGGAATACAAGACCTCTTTTGTTTCTAGTTATATTAGTTAGTGCCGCATCGTTATCATGTAATTGAATTTGGTCATTAATCATATTATGTATTAATCCTAGGTTTTCTTGAAGAGTATAATATTCTGGGAGTTCGTATTCAGTTTTATTAAGATCTGGGGTCCAATTTTCAAGTTTTGGGTTTGTGAAGAGGGGTGTTGACAAAATTAATGGTATTGCGGTTTCATACGGAACGTAGTCCGATCGCTGCTGGAAATGGTGCCCCGAAAAAATTTGATATCTTGCTTCCATGTCGGTTCCCATAGCGGTCCTCGAAATTGCCGATGTCAGAATGGCGAGGTATAACAGCATCCTGGCTTTGTGAATTATCCGCTGCATCTTTCCTGGTGGACCCGTGTTACGCCCGCGTCGCCAGCCAGTTGAAGGCCCGCGTGGATCCCCGAGTCGGTGTCTCCTCTCGGTGATCTCCACTCCTTTCGGTGGTCTGCGTGATCCTCGGTGGTGTCTTCGCCCCCTCGGTGGTGTGCGTTGCCTCCTGATGGTGTGCGTCGCCTCGGTGTTGGTCTCCGGTGGCCTGGATCCCGTTCCGGTAGGATGTCTTCCGCTGGATGTCCCTCGGTGGTGCGAGTCTCGAAGCGAAATCTCGAAGTTTGTGCGTTGGGGAAATAGACTATCTCGAGGGTGCCGACGGGTGCTTGATACTGTCCGCGACGGTTTACCAACTCCTACTCAATTCAGAGTGGCCCCTGAGTTCCCCAACTTATTACTTCTACTCCTCTTCGAAGACTGATTTCCTAACTCTTCCTTTCAATTTTTCCATCACTCTCCCTTCCCTCGGACTTTTCCCCCGTAGTGCTATTGTCACGCCCTCCTGCCAATCGGCGATGGCGAATCCGATACCTACGGAGCCATTGGGAGAACGACTGAAGTCCAGCCCTATTGTTCCGAGAATAAGGCGTGTCGCTGATGGTGAGTTATTCCAATTTTTCTAATATAATTTCTCTCATGGGAATCGAACTGATCTCGGTCATTTGCCTCCTTCCTAGTAAGACCTTGAAATATAATGCTCTCCTATTGTGTGTCGTCTAGATACGTGCTTCCTCGTGGGAGCTTATAAGTTTTATTTTAAACAATTTTTATTTGTTGTACTAATGTGAGAAAACTATGAATGAATCTCTTATTAAGTATTAATTTTGGACGGAGGTAACTGATCTGATTAATAGTCGATTTCCGGATAGTTTATAACTGCTTGTTTAATAAATAAAGCATAATTTTCTTTACCAAGACTATGTTTATGTACAGCATAAGCCCTTAACACATACATAGTAGTTCTATAGATTATAGGTATTAGAGACAAAAGTATTATATTACAAAAGAGCACTATTTTTTATTGCTATAACATAACATATAGCATTAATTTTACACTTGGGAGAATAGCATATTATATTTTAAAATATACGGCTAAGATGGCTTTAATTTTAAGTAATAGCATATACAAATCACACAATAAAGAGTAAAGTTACTATTTTAGACTATTTTACTAACGCACAAGTGTGATAGGAATAACACATGTATTGACCTCAGGCAACAACAGACAAATCCTGTTTTATTAATTTTATATTTCAAATGTATAAGTGTGATAGGAATGATCAGACTTGGACAACATTTCCAAGTATTAGACAAATCGAGCATTAAATAGCAAAGGTAGTATTTTTAGTCTATTTTTATAACTTTGTATTTTAAAATGTTCAGGGTATAATGAGAAACATATGTGGTAATTCTAAAGGTGAAAGGTGAATTGTGTCAATATGCTATAAAACTCTTATTAGCAAAAGTGAGGGTGCCCCCACCGGCGATAACCTATACTACGCCGCTTCGGTATGGGTTGGCCTTTAGCCAATACAGTATTGTTGTCACAAACATAGTTTATTTTCCTTTTTTTTTAGCACGTATTGATATTTTAATATATTCCGCAAAATCAATGTCGGTGAGTCCCCGCCCCTTTGTTTTTCCTGCACATATTGCGTTAGAAGACTGCAACTTCACATATCAATACTGGACCTAAAATAGTACTTTCCAAAGTACTTCTTGACTTTTTCCTCCCAAGGGGGGTCGGCCCACAAGGAGTAAGTTGAAAATCCTAAATAGAAGCATAGGTCATGATGCATATCAAATTAAAGGGATTTACTAGTAGAACGCGTTACCATAGACCACACTTTAAAAGGACAAGTGGGTCAAAAGTTTTACTTTTAGTTTTGCCTATAGTTTTGCCATTTTATAGTTTTGCTTATGGAGTTTTCATGCAAACTTTGACTGGCAGCCATTTATGACTGGATCGTTCTTTTGAACTCCAGATTGTATCGACGTGTTTTACTGATTAAGACCTTTAATTTGATATGTATCGACCTATGCTTTTATTTAAGATTTTCAACTTATTCCTTGTGGGCTGACCCCCCTTGGGGGGAAAAAGTCAAGAAGTACTTTAGAAAGTACTATTTTTTGTCCAGTATTGATGTGTGAAGTTGGAGTCTTCTAACGCAATACGAGTAGGAAAAACAAATGGGCTGGGACTTATAAGACACACGGACCTATTGTATAGAGGAATAAATAAAGTTTATGACTTTAAAAGTTTCTATCTTCAAAACTATTTAAGTTACTTAAGAGATTTTTACCTCATTTTGTAGCAAATTTAATTGTGAGTAAAACATATTATTATAACAAATACGTACCCTACACCGTTTGGGTTATTATAGCAAAAACTACAAGTAGAGTAGAGGATTATATCAAATTTTCAACAGTTTATATCTTCAAGACTATTTAAGTTATCGAAGTGGTTTTTATCTAATTTTATAGCAAATTTAATTGTGAACAAAACATGTTATATGCAAAATGGTGTAAATCTGCCTTTATGGGTGATATTAGGCCATTTTCAATGAATAGTTCAATTCCTCTAAAGAAAACAAAGATGGCGTCATACTTCAAGATGGCGGATCTGAAAATCGGGCACCCCCCCATAAATTGTTTGTATTTAGGGTATGGAAGAAATGTGCAAAAGCTGTAGCTTTAATCCATCAGGTCACGATCCTTGCTGATATTGTCTCTAAGCCACCACACTATAATTAAAATGTCCATATTGTGTCAAATTTTTTGGCTAAGCTCTTTGTAATTGTCGAATGTTATGGCCTTGTGGGTTTGTTGTATTAAGTGTGATGATGTCTCTTCAACACCGTCAACCTTGAAGAGGAATGTTTTAAATTAGCTTGAGAACAACTTGAAAATGAACCATTTAGGTTTGAAACCAGTGGTCGTTGAAACGTTGAAACCAACACTTGAATCATTTGGCAGTATACCAGGTGATTTTATACCTTTCTTTGGTAAAAACTATACCAATTAATTACAATTTAGGTGAACATAGAGATTTTTTTGTAGTCACACTCAAAATAGGTGGGAGATCATAATAATCTAAGATAGATTCGGGAAGACAAGTTAGTATAATATTTCTTACTGATTTTCAAAATTTAAAATTGGATTGTGATTTAAAACCATCCTAAGTTAGGTTTCGTTCATATTCAAATGAATCTTTCACACCAGTAGGTGTAGCCAGGGTGCCCACTTCGTTTAAACAACGGAGAACTCATGGTTATCTATATGTTGTAAAAGGGAACTACACACCTATACTATGTAGGGAATGGATCAGAAAACTAAATTTACAAATGACAGAGGTATATTTAGTCAAAACCAGATGTCCTGAAGAACCAGACAAGAGTAAAATTGATTCAATAAAAAATGAACTATTCAATAAATATGGAGACGTATTTCAGTCAAATTTGGGTGTTATTCCAAATATCAAATGTTCTTTAAAACTTGACCCTTCCCAGACTGAGCCCTTTAGCTATAAAAACCAGCAAAAAAATTGGTAGGGGCAAAAAATTAGCCGTTTATATCAAGTTTCAGTGAAGATTTATTCAATATCATCTACAATTTTGCCATGATGAAAATCACAAAAAATGGGCAAAGATTACTTTTATAATGTTACTAAATCTCTATTAATTTTGAACTTACAAAAATAGTTAAAACCTGAAATCCCTACAAATGATGTGTAAATCGTAGATTGCGTTTGATTACATTTGAGGCAAATTTGTGAGTTATCAACATAAATTGACTTAATTAGAAGGAAGTGGAAAATAAAAAATGCATTTTTTACTGTCTGGAAGCAGCTGCCCGTATCCTGCAGACAGCAGATGTGATGTGCAGAATGCATCTGGCATTTTCCATTTTTGTGACAGCAAACCTGTATACTCATTCTCCATATTATCCTTATGGGAAATGAAAAAAATTCTATATCTTCCTTATCTCTTAACATATCTTGGTGAAACTTGGTGGTGATGAAACTTGGATATGGCATCTCCTAGTTCAGATTTTACTAAATAAAGTATTAAACCCATCCAGTTTTAACATACATGTTGAAGCAAACCTGCATTCTCATTCCCCATGTTATTCTTATGGAGCTTACAAAAACATGTCATATTTTGCTGGATTTAAATATGTTCTTTTGCATTCACTGAATATGCAGGTCTGCTGCAACAGGGATATTTTATTTTTAGTTAATTAAATTCAGCAAATTTTCAATACGTATGGACGATCAAAAAGGACATAACCAAAATATTGACCAACCAAATACAGACAAAATAAACATATTAAAATTATAACTTGAGAACAAAAATTGGTAGGTGGGTTGGTTAACAAATTACTCAATTGTGATAAGGGGCTTTTAGCTCCTTCAAGCCACTAGTCATAAATTACGTGGGCCGTCCACAAAGTAAGTTCCGTTCCTACATAGCTGGACAAGTAATATAGGTAGTGTAATAATTTGCACATCAACGTATGCAGTGACTCAATATATTTCTAGCTATGTGAGGCAGATTATTGTAATGCCGCATGTTTTCTGAATATAATCTTAAAAATGTGAGTGCCTCAAACGCCTCAAGTATTTTGAGATGATTTTTTCAAAATTCATTCTTTATAACCGGTTTGGGTCACTATCTCCTGTAAAAGACTTCTAGAGAAAGTTATGATTGTAAAACGATTTTTTCTCTTAAATTTGTTTCATTTGCTATGTTCACTAAGTCACCATTGGCAACACAAGGTTTTCTTTTCTATAATTTCTGTGGACTTTACGTCCTTCCACTTAAAAAAAATTCACACCCATTGATGAACAACACCTTCACTCATATTATTTACTAGGAACATGAACTAAACAGAATTTAGGAGGATAAATTTCGGTTGCTGAATGTTTTTTGAAAGAGAATCTCAAAATACAGCGCAACTCCAATTTGCAGGATTTCTTGTGGCGCTCATGTTATAAAGGTTTTATTTAGCGAACATGCGGCATTAAAATGTTTATTCATTTTTGACTGCCACCGGTCGACCACTCAAGTCACGTCAGTTAAAATTAAAATTAAATACTAGGCCTAGTTGTGTCGGAATACGTTTAAATTATGTGTTTTTCAGTGCCTGTATGATTAAATGTTTATATTTGTGCTTTTTTGACGACATCTACAGATGGATAATTTTAACCTGAATTAACTGGATATGAATATGGCCTAATAAAGGCCGAAACCCGGGTCATCCTGCAAAGTGGAAGAGAAAAAGAACTGTGACGGAAAATTTGGTATGTACCATATTATTATGGCATTAAAATGATTTGCCTCACATAGCTTGGAATGTACTGAGTCATTGCACATGCTAATGTGTAAATTATTGCGCTACTTTCTTACTTGCTGGATAACCCTTGCAAATAAGGATGATTGTATGAAAGGATATAAAGAACATTTATTATCATTAAAAATACTGATATCATTTTTTCCCAGTAGTATATAATTAGTAAAGTTATTTTACAGTTGAGAACTGATTCACCAGTACTCTCTAATCAGTGCAGGGAAGCAAGTGTTGTAGTCCATATTGGAAAACTCTTCAAGCTTGAGACCATATGATTCTTCTTGTTACCTGTGCAAACACAATACTGTAATTTGACAACATTTTTTGGCACTGAACATTTTTGATCCATCACTAGTGATGTGACTTTGCCGATACGGTTGTTGAATACGTACCAGTTTATGTTATTTTTTCATTCAAGATAAGGGCACAGAGAAAATATACAGAAGGACAGTAGCTTATGGAAATGATGTTTAAGGTTCAGATTAGTTTACACTTGCACCGTAGCACAGCGTAAGAGTCGCACAATCTTGTCTTTAGTCATTATCAATGGGAGAGGTTCTTATTTCGATGCGAGAAAAGAAGGTGTGTATACAAACAACACCTGGACTCCGGGCGAATCGTAGGAAATCTTGACCTAGGTAGCTACAGTGAGATTTTCTGTCAACAACGGTAACCTGCCAAGCGGGTAAATTTCCCAAGTCCTTACACTTAACATTTGTTTACCTTCATTTTAAAGACTGTTTTTAATCATGAATGCAATGACTTCATACACTATTTTTGTCTTAGAGGGACTCTAAAAGCATTCCTAGGTAAATAATGAAGCAATTTAATATTAGAATATATTACCGTTTCAACAAAATGTTAGTTACAAAAATATTATTTCAGAACAGAGTAAATTTACTGCATACATTTTTTAATGGAAGGACTTCAATCTGTAATAGAGAAGGCCTATGGAATGAATTTAGAGAGGGATTTATGCCTTTTCAACCATACCTACAAAAAGTTTAACTAACTATTGAATGTTTATTCCAATAATACCAAATGAAAACACCACATACAGTTTTTTTTTTATAATCGAATACAAGTTTTTAGGGGCAGCTTTGCTCATAACCACAATCTGTATTATTTAAATTTAACAGCCTAAGAGAGAGAGTTTTTATAAGTCAATAGAAAAAAATCTAAACAATCTTCAAAAAAACGCTTAAGAGAAGTAAGTACAGGCCCAAATGTAAATGTTACTCTGATTAGGGGACAGCAGCCAGCAAAATCCACACTATTGTGAAAACATTGATAAATAGTGAGGAAGGATAGCTATTTTTTTGGGTCGAATATTAGGTTTCCGGCTACCACTATAAAACTTTGCATAATCAATGATCATGCATTTTGGAACTAAATTCTGCCCAGACCCCAAAAATTAGACACCTAATTTTCAAAATGGCGGCCAAAAATTGTTGTAAGAGGACAAAATTTAACTATTTAGACCATGGGCCGCCAATATGAGACCTTCCTCCCCATGGGAATTTTCGACACATGTATTTTTTTGCTGCTACTGACATGTACTTTAAGGTTTTGCTTCTTTGCGACGTTTAAATTACAGCATAACCCAGAAAAACAAAAAATATCATTGATAAATCGTTGAAAAAAAATTACATGGGATCTTATTGAAAAAAGTCACCTGACTGCATTTTTTACATACAATTTTTGAGACATTGACTCGGGACCAACGCCTAGCATTGTTGGGTGGCTAATCCTTTATTTTGGCTGGAAAAACATTTTCGGCCGCCATCCGCCATATTTGATAACAATTTATTTTTTCAAATGTAAAGATGGTGTTGTGGCACACCACTATGAACTAGATTTTTACGCTGATTACAGTGCTGAAATCCGTTTTTGAAAATATCCATTCGTTAAAAAGATATGCACTAATAAAAATTTATCCCTATACATTTCTTATGGACGTTTCGTATTTTCAATATTTTTTGGATTATTTTTCTTCTATCTCTCATTTTAATAAAGATATGTAGTTCGTTTTAGTCTTAAAATACTCAAACAAATACCGGCTTTAATTTGTGATATTAATCATCAACATCGGTTAGATCAACATGCAAAGTTAGATGAGCTGTAAGGCTCAATTTAACTTAAAATTCAATTTTTCAGAAATTTAATTTTAGTCAAGTATTAATATCTCCGGTTCTAAATTAGGTATTGAATTCATTTTGGTCTTAAATTACTCAGTGAATCATCAGCTTTCATGTAAGCTGACTTTCAATAAGACTAGAGTGAAGTTTATGTAACTTTTGAGCTTAACATAAATTCGTTTTACTTGCATAATTTTACATTTCATGAAGGATTTCTCTAGTTCCAAAGAAGACTCAGAAATCGTAAAGGTCTTAATTGACTTATTAGATTATTGGCTTTCATTTGAGTCATCAATTATTTTTATATTTTGAGTTTCAACTGAGTTGTGGTTCTAAAACCCACATAAAATTAAAATTTTCAGTCATTTTCGTTTATACAAGGACTGATATATGCAGTTCCAGGAAAGGTCTGAAGTTCTGAATGATTTGAAAAGACTCAGTAAAATGCCAGCTTTCGTATGAGACTGTGATAATTTAATTCAAACACGTTCGGGGTGAGTTACAATCCAAATTAAGAGTAAAATTAAAAAATAATTAAATTTTATATCGTAACGAGCCTTAAAATTCGTTTACAGCTTAACCGATTTTACGTATCAATATTTCTAATGAAAGCCGACATATCACTGCTTATTTCAAGACCAAAATGAACTGAATACCATTTTTAGAACCAGAGATATAAATACTTGATTGAAAAAAAGTTCTCAAAAAATTGATTTTTAAGTTAAATTGAGCCTCATAGCTCATCTGTTACTTGTCCGATGTTGATGATTAATATCACAAATTAAAGCCGGTATTTCACTGAGTATTTTAAGACTAAACGAACTACATATCTTTATTATAATGAGAGATAGAAGAAAAATAATCCAAAAAAATACTGAAAATACGAAACGTCCATAAGAAATGTATAAGGATGATTTTTTATTAGTGCATATCTTTTAAATGAATGCATATTTTCAAAAACTGATTTCAGCATTGTAATCAGCGTAAAAATCTAGTTCATAATGATGTGCCATAACACCATCTTTACATTTGAAAAAATAAATTGATATAAAATATGGCGGATCCAAGATGGCGGCCGAAAACTTTTATCCTGCCAAAATAAAGGATTAGCCACCCAACAATGATAGGAGTTGGTCCCGAGTCAATATCTCAAAAATTGTATGTAAAAATGCAGTCAGGTGACTTTTTTCAATAAGATCCCATGTTATTTTTTTCAACGTTTTATCAATGATATTTTTTGTTTTTCTGGGTTATGCTGTAATTTAAACGTCACAAACAAGCAAAACCTTAAAGTACATGTCAGTAGCAGCAAAAAAATACATGTGTCGAAAATTCCCACGGGGGGAAGGTCTCATATTGGCGGCCCATGGTCTAAATAGTTAAATTTTGTCCTCTTACAACAATTTTTGGCCGCCATTTTGAAAATTAGATGTCTAATTTTTGGGGTCTGGGCTGAATTTAGTTCCAAAATGCATGATTAGTGATTATGCAAAGTTTCATAGTGGTAGCCAGAAACCTAATATTTTCATACTAACCTACCTCACTAAAAAGAATTTCTGCTCTCGTAGCTTTTAAATACCTCCGTTGCAGCAGACCTGCATACTCAGCGAATTTCAAATGCAAAACAACATATTTCAATCCAGCATAGTGAGATTCGACATGTTTTGGTAAGCTCCATAAGAATAACATGGGGAATGAGTATGCAGGTTTGCTGCTACAGGTATATTAAAACTGGCTGGTTACAATTCAATATTTAGTAGATCTGAACTAGAAGAAGCTATTTACCAAGTTTTATCAAGATATGTTGACAAATAAGCGAGATATAGAATTTTACTTATTTCCCATAAGGTTAACATAGGGACAACGTACTGTGTTTACCACTTTCAATATCTTCGCAACCAATGGACATAGAGCAATGATTCAAATTACAAAATTGTTTGTTTTTTCGAGCTGAATTCAATGGTGCCAACAAAAATTCGATAAAATTTATTTTTCTATATAAAAAACTCAAAAAACACATTTTTGGGGGGTTTATCCCCCTTTACCCCCCCTTCCAATGGTCCGATCGGGCTGATTTACGAACTCGTCCGAATAATGACTACTTTACACGTCTGTGCCAAATTTCATTCCAATCGGACCATTTTTGCGAGCGCTATCGTGCTCACAGATGCATATATATATATATATATATATATATATATATAAAATTTTGAACGAATAGTGTTTTTGGCTTCTGGGGGCCCCAAAACGAAAAGTTATAGTGGTCCCGGGCTTAGATCTTACCATGAGACCTACGGTAATAGCTTCTTCCCTATAGGGGAAATTCGCTAAAACTATCAAACTACCTCTTCAGATATTCTATCTATCTATACTCTAAAACAAGCAATGTTTGTACGGGCAAGATTTTTATTTCCTCCTAGGATTTTTGAACTTTTTGTATAATTTGGGGTTTTAGACCACCAGAAATCGATTGGAACTGGTCTCAAGTCTGGGGAAAATCCGGTTTGCGTCCTACAGCTTTCAAAGTGCCCATTCAAGTGCCCATTGTCCAGGGACGTAGCCAGGATTTTGGGAAGGTTGGGGTCCAGACGACGTGACCCCCCCCCCCCAATTGTTTGACGAGAGGGTCGTAAGTTTGAGGGCACAAGATTATGCGTAGCAGATAGTAGATACTGCTTGGTAGACTTTATTAGGCATCATTAACTTAACTTGACACTTAAACCCATACAATTTAAGAATAAACAAATAATATTAAACTCTGATATTAAGATATGAAAGAATTGATCAGTAAATAACAGGATAATATTACAACTCAAGTGGTAGTATACAATAATGGTGAAATTCGTCCCGTGTAACAGCACCGAGACTTACATAGGCCTAGTTATCAAATACCACAAGTAGCTACTTTAGCACCTTAAATATAATAAATTCATTTTCAAAAATGTATCATTATATTTTTATATTAACTAATAATTTTAAATGTTTACATAGAAAATCTGAAATTATTTATTTTTGTTTATATTTTATCTCCTTTTGAAACTTAAAAAGCACCGATTATATTGCATTTCAATTTCAAAGATTATATTTTACGAAGTTCGGGCCGGGGATAGTTATTAGTCAATCACAGGCGGGTAATTATCTGTAATTGGAATTTTTATTTGTAGAAGTGATCAATTTAAAAGTTGTGTGAATGAAATACCTCATAATCAGGTTCGGTGACTTAAAAACTGTCGTCAATAATGCGTTTCAGTGTTATTTGCATTATCAGATATCAATAATTCTTCCCTTTCATTCAAAACTTGTTATTGTTTAGCGCGCACAGTGATGGGTTAGGCTAGTTTTCAATTGTGACCGATCCCTAATCATGAGGTTTGTAGTGTGTTATGTTAAGCACCGGACCAGTAGGATACTGCGTTGTGAGTACGCGAAGCGACAGCCATGGACGTGTGAATAAAGATAGGATTGGCTCTTGCGTATCTCGTCGAGCTCTCGGTCAGTATTATTTATTATGCCTTCATTACGGTAACTCTTGATTATAAAACTCTTTTCTGCTTTAGAAACGCAGGTTTTGAATTTATTTTTATTAAATCATTATTATATAGCGTGCAAATGGCATTCAACACTATTCATTCGTTTGACTGCAATTTTTAAAGTTTATATTTCTCATAAAGTGTATTCAGTCATTAATAGTCAGTTAAGGTTTAAGACCTTCATTGATCCGCCAGATAGTCGGGTTAGTCAGGGTCCTACTTTGCAAGAATGTAATGTACATAATTATAATTTAAATTATTTGTAAATTTTTTTACTTCTTACCTCTTTCACATTACTGGATGTAGCCTACTTATTTTCTTCTATATCATAAAAGCATCCATTTTTCTTTCTAAACATTACACGTTACATGGCACACAATAAAACGCACGTTGTTACTCTGGTGAAGAGTCGATTATAAAATGAATCTCCCAAAGTGGACTTCATCAGTGGTTGTAACTGTGCTCGCTGGTTGTAAATAATAAATAATCTCATCTAATGTAAAAAGGTAGGCAAGAAATGCGAAAGTAAGATAAGAATCATTTTAATCGTCTGCTTCTAAGAACTGGCCTGGGAACGCAGCTGGAAAGATAGCAGGCGTCAGCTTCAATTGCGATAAGACATTTTTGTAGGAATTGAGGAGTTTCTATTTTTGGCATGAAAATCGGACCGTTGAATTTCATTTCTATGGACTAATATTCTTGATGAGTTACCTGTCACCCTAATTCTTAACACTTTTGCCTTTGTATTGCTTATATTCTTCTTCTTCATCCTTCTTCTTCTCTTCATCATGGTAAAGTCGTTCCAGGTCATGTGCCGTTATAAACGTGTTTAAATATATGTTTATTGTGATTGTTGTGACTTTTCTCTGTTTTAATAACACTATTTGAATGTGTTAATTCATTCTGGCACAAAGTTTCACTACGTTTTAATTTTTATATAGGAAAATTTGACTATTGAGTTTTGTGTGATTGTCAGAATAGGGTTAACTTTTAACCGCCAAGTTAGCAAACCTGAAGTTAGCTGACGATCTTGAACTTGGCTGACTGTTGACCAATAAAATGAAGACCAGAAGTGGGAATGGAATAGAACTGGAGGCTAAGAAGAGGAACTATCGAACTGACGACAATGCTAGTGGCATTGGAGAAGGGGAAACGTCTGAATGTGGACACTGTCGAAATAATGTGCATATTAACCTAGCTATGAACTGTGATGGTTTTTGTAAGATGTTCTTCCATCCCAAATGTGTCAATGTTGATGGTGAATTATTCTGTGCTGTGAATGAATTGACTGACCATGTTAAATGGTTTTGTTCTCATTGCCAAAATAAATTAGATATGTTGTTCAACAAATCTAATAGATCTAACTTGGATGAAACTTGTGACTGGCCTATGGTACTAAATATTGTTCTGGACCAACTTGAGCTGCAAAGTCAAAGTAATCTTGATTTAAGTAAAAGAATGGATTTATTAAATGAACAATATAATAAGGTTAATTTTAAACTAGCGGAAATGTCTTCTCTAAATGAAGTGCGTGATATGGACTCTGGTATAACTGAGCCTATCTTGGCAATTCCTAGTTCTGATAACGAAGACAAAAACCCTAGTCCAAGTGGCTCTGTGACTAGACACACCAATGTTAAGCATGGGGATAAGGTGACAGTTGAAGAAAAAGTGTACCCATCCTGGAGTTCGGTTACACGTGGTAGGGGGAGAGGAAGCCGAGGTCGTGGCTTCTCCCAAAGTTATGAAACCAAAAATTCCACATTTGTGCATAGGAACTCTTATGAACCTTTGGCCCATACGGATGGGAGGTTCAGTAATGATGGCGGCTTTAACAACGAATTCTCTCAGGACAACAAAACTACTTATCAGCCTAGGCCTAATAATAGATCTAGTTCTCAGAACAAGAATAGGACTAATGTGGTTATTGGCAAAAGTGACGCTCCGTCTAAGCTAAAAACTGTGAAGAAGGTTTCGTGGGTGTTTGTTTCCAGAATAGACCCATGCATATCAAAAGAGGATGTCTTAGACCACCTCAAAGATGGTGGGGTTGTTGCTAGTGACTGTTTGGAGTTAAATACAAAGTCTGACAGGTACAAATCGTTTAAATTTAGTATCCCGGACAACCTCATGAATACTGTCCTTACCGCGGACTTTTGGCCCGAAAACACTTTGGTGAAGGAGTTTGTCCCACCTTCTCGCCCTTTTTCTAGGCGCAATGCTGTTTTTTTACCCAAGAACAATCGTTAGTTGGACCTAGGTCCAAAACCTCTAAGCCTGGAAACAAGGTTAGTATTAAACCTATGTTTTTGAATATTCAGTCTTTGAGAGGTAAGGAAGACATCTTATTGGACTTCTGCTCTAAGTATGATTTTGTATGCTTATCTGAGCATTGGTTATCAAGGGAGGAGGTGAAACTGTCCCTGCCCGAGGGTTACTATCTAGGGGCCTGCTTTTCTCGTCAGCTTCATAAACATGGAGGAGTCGCTGTTTTAGTCCGAAATAATATAGACTGCTCCCCTCTGGACATGGATTGGTTATGTGAAGAGAAGCACTTTGAAATCTGTGGGGTCATCATAGAAGACCTGAAAGTACTGTTGTTATCACTTTATAGATCGCCGGATGGCTGTGTAGACTTTTTTCTTAGCAACTTTGAGATTCTGTTAGAATTTTTAAGTAGGCCTAAGTGGCATAAGTATAGCATAGTTTTTGGAGGTGATATAAATTCAGCTTTTGATGTTAATGTGCAAAAAAAGAGTGTTTATGACCTCAAAAACCTACTTAGTCAATTTGGATTTTGTTATTTAAATAATACTCCAACCAGATTGACTGCTTGTTTGGACAATGTTTTTTCCAATAAACGCAAGGATAACTTTGAAGTAACAGTAACAAAATTTCCATTTTCTGATCATGACATTCTTGGATTAAATTTTGATAACGAGATCAGTAATATGTCTAATGAAATTAGGGACCAGGGTGAAATTTGTAATTCCTTGCCCAACCTAGGAAAAACATTTTTTATTCATAGTAATAGATTCTTGTTAATAGCTGAATCCTTGGCCTCTATTGACTGGGAAAATCTCTTGGGTGTCAATGTAGACAGTGCTAGTTTAAAATTTAATCTGTTCTTTAATAAGATAGTTGATGTATTAGACTCTCATTCTTGCATTAAAAAAGCTAGGCCTCTTGGTAACCATAAGTGGGGCAAGGTTAATGTGTTAAAGAGTAGCAGGCCATGGTATACTGAGGAACTTGAGACCATGAAAAATTATATTTTATTCCTTGACGATGTTTATAAACTAACTAAGAACGAATTGATTTTGAATATTAAAAAAACTGTTGTTATTAGTTATAAGAAAGGTATAATTGAAGCAAAAAAAAGTTTTAATGCAAATCTCATTGAATCTAGTACCAATAAGGGTAGGACAGCCTGGAAACTGATAAATAATGTAAAAAATAGTTCAGTTAATATAAATTCAACTCAGTTGATACATGCCGATGTATTTAATAAGTTTTTCATTAATTCTATTAAAGAAATTAAAGAATGTATTGTGAATCCTGCAGCTAATGAATCTCAATTGCTTGAGAACCATCATATCTCCAATTCTGTGTTTAACTGGGTCGATGTAACTCCAGATGATGTAATAAATGTAGTGAGTAAGTTGAACAATTCTACTAGTGTAGATTATTACAATATGTCAAATGACTTATTAATGAGTATAATTTTTTCAATTGCTCAGCCCCTCTCATATTGTTTTAACTGGTGCTTGTACGAAGGTATTTTTCCCGAGCAGCTGAAAATAGCCAAAGTGTGCCCTGTATATAAGAGCGGCCCTAAGGGTGAGCCAAAAAGTTATCGACCTATTTCTTTGATTCCAATTATCGGTAAGGTTTTTGAGTCGTTGATATGTTCCCAACTGGGATTCTATCTGGAACATAATCGACTTCTGTGTGATTCTCAGTTCGGTTTTCGCCGCGGGCGTTCTACAGTTCAAGCTGTAGACTGCCTTGTTAAAAAAGTTTTAGGTGCCTTTGAGGGCAAAGGCTTTGCTCAGGCCACATTCTGTGACCTGAGCAGAGCCTTTGACTGCATTGATCATGGAAAATTGATCAAGAAACTCAAGTACTATGGAGTGCACGGAATTGAACTTGCCTTTTTTGACTCTTATCTGAAAAATCGCATGCAAATTGTTGTCTCCAATAATAGCAGATCTTCTGCTCTGCCTGTTGACTTTGGAGTCCCTCAGGGCTCAATATTAGGGCCTCTGCTGTTCTTAATTGCAGTAAATGACTTGCCTTTCAATGTTAGCGCAGTTTCTTTCATGTATGCAGACGATACAACCTTGCTCAATGTGAACTCTGACTTCGATGAGTTAAAACACCTCGTCAAAAACACCTTGGAGGAAGCTTCTTCTTGGTTTAGGGCAAACGGCCTACTACTGAATGACTCTAAAACAACCCAGTTAATTTTCAGTTTAAGACCTATTCCGGAAATAGGTATTAATGCTCCAGTTAAATTCTTAGGAATAGTAATGGATAGTCAACTTAACTGGACTCCTCATGTGGACCTAATCTCATCCAGGTTATCGAAGACCATTTTTCTATTTAGAAAGCTAAGGGACGTTGTTGATTTTAAATATTTAAGAAATGCATACTTTGGTTTTTTCCAGTCTATCATTAGCTATGGTTTAATTCTTTGGGGTAATTCTAGTAGAATTGTTGACATTCTTATTTTACAGAAAAAAGTAGTTCGAGTTATAACCAACTCAGATAAATTTGCCCATTGTAAACCTCTTTTTGTAAGATTAAGGATACTCACTGTTATAAACTTATATATTTTTGACATAGTAAAGTATGTATTAAATGAACTACCTAGTTTAACTTTGCGTAGCAATGTTCACACATACAATACAAGAAACATGAACAAACTTGATTATGAATATCACAGACTGAGTAAATCCTTAAAAAGTCATACTTCTGTTGGACTTAGAATTTTCAATAAAGTTTGTAATAAAATAAATATTCCTACTAATGGAAAAAGTCGAATTGACAAATTCTATGAATGGCTGTTGCTGCACCCTTTTTATACATTAGAAGAATTTATGGTACTCAAAGATTCTGAATTAACTTTTTAGGTCAAGTCTTATGTGCTATTTCTGTTTTATGTTATTGACCTCTTGTTAAATTACTTATTTGTTAGCAGAACTATTTAAATAATCTATATTCTTGTTACATTTTAACCTTGTTCTTAAGTTAAAATTCTATATTGTTGTATAACTTTAGTGTTTATTTTGGTGACTTGGTGTTGACACCGCAATATATGACTTGGCCTATTGTAATATGTTTTACTCATTGGCAATAAAGAGATTTTGATTTTGATTTTGATTTTGATTTATATTATTTTTGCAACATGCACTTAAAAAATAGGAAGTGTAATTCGTAACTGGATTGAATATATCATAATTAATAAAATAATTAGCGGGAAGGGGGGGGGTCCGGACCCCACGGACCCCCCCCCCTTGGCTACGTCCCTGCATCGTCATGGGCATTTTTTGTTGATGATTTTAACCAAAAACAGCTGATTCAGGTTGTTTTTATTTAAATGCAGGTTAGAAAAATCATTTGATTTGTACATTACAATTTTTAAATTGTTTAAAGGTTAGTTTTATTTTGTACGGATTAATGTTTAATGTTTTCAAGGGTAATTTTAAGAATGATAAACGTTATCAGGAAACTGACACATACTTTCTCCCTTCAAGTAATTTAAAACCAGAAAACATAAATAGTGAAATAAAACAAATTAACAATTAATTATCACACAAATATATACCAAATTTTATCAAAATCGGTTAGTAAATAACGGAGATATCGGTTTTTGAATATTTGCCATTCATTAGAATAAGATTGGACAACTTGCTGTGCTTACCGCAAAACTAAAATATCGATTATCTCCGCAACCAGTTGACGTAAACTAATTATTCAAAATACTGGATTGTTTAGTTTTTCTAGTCAAATTTAATGGTTGCAAGTATATTTTCTTTAGAGGTTACAGATTTTGTGAAATTTAAAAATATGAATTTTTTTTCAACACTTAAACCCTCATAACTTCTGAACCTGAATTTTTACAGACATATGGGTGGTGTCATTTTGTTTCTCATCTTAGCACTAAAAACCATGAAATTTTTATCAAAACCGTTAGAGCCGTTTTTGAGAAATGTGGACTTTTGTAATTTTTTAAGGGTTTTTATAGGGTGAATACCCTTAAAAATCAAAAATTCAAAAAAATGAAAAATACGCCTGGAGATACCACAGCTTTATACCTACAAATTTCATGAAAATCGGACCACTGGTGTCGTCTCTAGCTTTGTTTACATACACACACACACATCCACCCCACACACACACATCCACCCCACACACACACATCCACCCCACACACACACACACACACACACGCACACGCACACGCACACGCACACGCACACGCACACGCAGACGCAGACACAGACACAGGCAAACGCAGACACAGGCAGACGCAGACACAGGCAGACGCAGACGCAGACACAGGCAGACGCAGACACAGGCAGACGCAGACACAGACACAGGCAGACGCAGACACAGGCAGACGCAGACACAGACACAGGCAGACACAGACACAGGCAGACAGACACAGACACACACAGACAGACAGACACAGACAGACACACAGACACACACACACACACACACACACACACGCACACGCACGCGCACGCAGACGCAGACGCAGACGCAGACACAGACACAGGCAAACGCAGACACAGGCAGACGCAGACACAGACACAGGCAGACGCAGACGCAGACACAGGCAGACGCAGACACAGGCAGACGCAGACACAGACACAGGCAGACGCAGACACAGGCAGACGCAGACACAGGCAGACAGACACAGACAGACACACACAGACAGACAGACACAGACAGACACACAGACAGACACACAAAGACACACAGACACACAGACACCATGCCAAAAACCACGTTTTTGGATTCAGGGAGCACTAAAACAAATATATCCACTAAAAACTCAAATTTGAAAATTTTGACGAAAACGATACTTTCTCCATATACTATGTATAGGGGGGAGAAAGTCAAAATGATTGGTGTCTATACGGGAAATATGAATACAAGCCGTCAAGTTTCCCAAACGAACTTGCGCTGCTGTTCACCCGCCAACATAGACTTTTCAATTATTTTGCGGCTGACACACGAAAGCTCAACGCCATTTTCGCATTTGTATCGCTCATGTTATAGATGACCAAACTAGCATTACCAGATGAATCGATTGTTTAACCGCCAGGGCCAGATCTATCATCGAATGAAAATGTTTTCTCGACCCTACCAATGACGTCTACAAACGAATTTTTGCTAATGCAGACATTAACCTAGAATTTATACAGTTATTCGAGGGAGTCCTGCGGGAGACTAACTAATCTGCCCAAGTGTTCATGATGGTACGCAAAGTCATGAAATAAGAAAAAGCTCGAGCCACCGGGTGGCACTAAAGGAATTCAGTCACCGGAAGTCAATTTGGTTCTCGCACCATCGGCCTCGACCCAAACCGCTACAATGTTACACGCCCAATGAAATATCAGCTGTTATCACGCTGAGAGCCGACCAGACCTACCCGGATTTTGACTGTGTCGTGAAAGAATTAGAAAACAACTGTTCACCATGAGCAGTACAGACAACCGCATCGAGCCATTCTCGTATCCTCTTTTTCACCCACAAAGGAGACTTGGGGTTACTGACCAACATAGTGAAAACTGCTTCCAACCGTCACTCTAAGATATCAAAACTTGAATTCGTGAAGAGTCACTTATCGTTCCGACCAGCAATCGCAAGACTGCTGAACTCCAACAAAGCGACAGAAGATATAACGACCAACTTCGACAGCTCTTCCCTTCTGTGGCCGTTATTATAACAGTACCTAGTCGATGTTTATCAGTGTTGAACGAGACCGAATCAACTCCTTTTAGCTAGAACAGAAAAAGCTGAAGGCACGTCTGTATAAAGGCATAGATACCATGCTCAAACAGTGTTATAGTTAAAAGTGCTCATGTTATGGTTATAGAAAATTTTAACTAAAACAGCTGAATCAGCCGGTTGTTTCTGTTTAATCTGAGCAAAGCTTGGTCCCCGGTACTATATCTTAAACATTTACATTACAAGTGTAAATCTATTTTTTGGATTCCAATAAAGCAAACCCAATGCATTATGGCTAGGAAGCTTTAGTCAAAATGCGATTGGACAATTAATGTTGGGGTTAGACATATTGATTACAACCAGGGGATAATGATCCTCACTCACATTGATCGGATTATCTTCTACCGTAAATTAAATCCTGTTTGTTTCTCACACGTGCAACTGGGGTGAATCCTAAGGTTTCATATGAAATAAAGGATTGATGATAAGAAACTAAGTATCGTTAATCGTTACTTTTATAAATTTATTAATACTGCCAATACTATCTTAAGATTGAGTTTTCATTGGTCTTTTGTACCAAGCCTTGTCTTTGTCTCTCCCTGTAGCTTTTATCAGATGCTGATCTACCGGTGTGCAAAAACGTGGCTCAACCTCTGCACATTCAAGACAAGATGCTATTAAATTCTTAACTTCCTGATGAGAATATGAAAGATTTTTACTCCATGCCCAGCGGTACATTCATGTCACACTTGGATGACTTAGCACTTCATGCAATTCAAAGAGACTGTTATTACACATAGAAGAGCTTAATTTTGAAAATAAATCAGCAACTACACTGTTATTTCCTGGAAAGTAAACTATATCAAAACTAAAGTATGACTTTTCGAGGTGCCACCGCATACTTTTGTCATTATTTATCTTGCTGGAAAGCTTCCAATTTAAAATAAAGGAAACCCTTGTTGATCTGTCATGAGTTTAAAATGATGGCCTGTGAGAAAGTGTTTCCATTTCCGTAGAGCTCCCACTATGACGCTTGCTTCCTCTTCGATTGCAGAGTGTCTTCTTTCTCAATCAGAAGGACTTCTGGAGAAAAACACTACAGGTTGAACATTTTGACTTAGTGTTGCAGCAACAGCAAAATTGGATGCATCAGTTTCAACCAGTAATGGGCTTTTGGGGCCAATGGTGTTATCATTAACAATTACTTGTTTTAGTTCTTCAAAGACAGAACTGGTAGTGATATGAGAGACTTACACTGCCAAAGACTTTTGCAAGTATGAGACTAATTCTTGAGATAAGAAAGATGATCCTCTGTCGGAATGTATGTAGCTGGGAGTACCAAATATTGAAAACAGATTACGCATTGTATCATGTGTTGTATCTTGTCTGAAAATTTAGGTACCTAATTAGAATAATGAGCAAACATACATACAACACGGTCCAGGTAGGCTAAATTCTTAGGAAGCGGCAACTCCAACAACGGCTTAGATCTATCCGGGTCTGGACTCATAGTTTTGTTTCAAATCAAATAAACTAGCAATTTAATTGGAGTAAGAAAGTTCTTGCATTTCTTATCATTAAGGTAAAATTGTACTTTTTATCCCTTTAAAGAAATCTTTCTAATTCTCATCATGTCTTCTGTCAATTCTGTCTGAGAACCGTCACAGATGGCTGATGTCATGTAAATAAGCATAAGCCCCTTTTAGATTCTCTTTTGATATTATATGGGGTCTATAACTCTTTGGAAGCAAGCTACACCGTTGGTGACTCAAAAAGGGATTCTTGTAAATTGGTACAGCTTACCAGCAGCTTCAAACGCTGTATAAGGTCTTTCTTACAGAAATAGGTATCTGATGATATGCAGATTGCAATTCAATAGTACTAGAAACTGAGTATTTAGCCACCTTATTGAAAATATCTTCAATCCGCGGTAGTAGCTAGGCATCAAGTAAAGTGTGTTTATTGATTGTTTGCGAATAATCAATAACTAGACGTTTCTTATGATTTTCATTTAGAGTGATTAATGGCTGTGCCCGCCAGGGAGAGTTGCTCTCCTCGATTATGCCCTCTAAGCAGCAGTTATTAGTGGCAATGGGTTTCATGTTAGGAGCTACGTTACCAAACAATTTAGGGGACTTAACCCTAGCTGGTATTAAGCTACAGATAGACGGCGGTGGCCTAGGCCCTCCAAAAGATTTATCAACATGAGAATGATTGCTTCATGAAATCATGACGGAGTAATACATTGGCAAATAATTGAGGAAAAATTGATGATTTAAAACCATTGTATGTATGACCCTGAATTTGGAGGTCATCCTCATATAATCTAGTACTAGGAGCCCCATGCACAAATTGCGCATTTTTATATTATTTCTGTTTTGTGAGAAACTCACCTACAGTTAAAATAAATTGTATGGCTTCAAACTCACCTAAATAAACAAAGGCCTAACTTAACAAAACACACACACTTTTTTATTCATCATCCTTGCACTATGTTTTTTGAATTTGGTTGTCTTCTCACACAACAGTAGGATAACGGAAGTTTTTTTAGGAAGCCCATGTGCAAATTGCTCACTTTAATATTTTCTCTGATGTTCATTTCGTCTTTTCCTCTCAGCAGTTATCTGTTCTTGCCGAAGGTTAAACATATTTTTCCTAATCACATCGAGTCATTTTTCTCTATGCCCTCTTCTTCTTTCTGTTTCAGGGATCAGTTTGCAGTTTGCAATATATTTATAATCTTTATTGTGATCTTGTCAGACAGTCAGGCTGCTCTTAAGGCGCTTGACTCTAATGAGATCACCTCAAAACTGGTGTGGGAGTGTTTTAATGCTCTCTGCGACCTGGGAAAACAAAATTTTATGCTTCTCAGTGGGGTACCAGGCCATATAGGCATTGGGGGCAACGAGAATGCTGACAAACTCGCCAAAGCGGGAGTGGAAATGCCATTCTATGGCCCAGAGCCATGCTGTGGCATTAGTAGGGCTACCGCCCACATCGTCATCGACAACTAGGCTAAGGATCAGCACCGCCTTCGATGGTGCAACTATCCTAGCCAATCACTCGGCAAAAAGCTGCTACCTGAGAGTTCTGCCCTATTCTGGCTGGCTGCTGAGTCTGGGTAGGAATCAGGTTAGGCGGGTAATTGCCTTGTTCACTGGAGACGGCCATTTCAGGAAACATCTCTTCACTCTGGGTATCACTCACGATGATCCGGAGTGAAGACTTTGCGGCAGCTCTGTTGAGACTGCAAGTCATATCATCTTGGATTGTGAAAGACTGGGGGTAAGGAGAAGAGCCCTTTTTGGTCTTCAACAACCAGGTGAAGTGAAAGATGCTAGCATTGGAAAGAAGCTCTTAAGCCTCGTTGAAGGCACAGACGTAGGGCTGCCAATCTAGCAGACTAGGGGAGCACAATAAGCTTCGGTTGACGTGCTGGAACCTCTTGAGTCTATCCCCACTGCCCAATCAATCAATCTATTTATAATCTAACGATCATGGATCTTCACCATAAAGAATGATTTACCTGCCTCGATTTGGCTAAAATTTTAAATAAAAGTGGACCAAATTCATTTTTCTAAGCTGCATTGGATCTTGTTTACATTAGCATTCAGTCTATTTTTGTTTTCAATGTGACTGGTTAGGTAATCAGCTGTTAAATTACAATCACATTTTAAAACCGTTATAAAGCATTTTGGTCAGGACTGGAGTGTTGAAAGCGCCCTCTAGAAATAAATCAAAGCCTTGGAGGTTGAAGCCGTAAAAGATATGCCCATTTTAATTATCAGTCGCCGGTGCGCTACATTGTTAGTTTTAAAATGACACCTCAATCGTAAAAATCGGTTCAGGAGGATGGCTGAAAAAGGGATCTAACAGAAAAACCCCTTATTGTATTAAGTATATAGATGAGTGTATTCAAAGATGTAGTGGCATGGAGATGAGAACCAGCTCCAGGAATTACTCTATTACCATGTTTTAAAGCAAAATCTTAATTTATGTATCTATCAGAATTAACGTTATCAATTAAAATTAAAGCGTTAGCATTTCTACTATTTACTTTGACTGAAACAATGGCTTTTGACAAACAAGTAGGGCCAGCTGCAGTAATATTAGCTGTTGAAGGAGCAGCTGACTCAGAAAAAGCAGAGACTCGCTGTTTTTGACTAAATTTGTTGATATAGACTTTGGATTTGCATACCTTACTGAAATGTCCTTTCTTACCACAGTTAATACAGATAACATCTTTAGCTGGACAATTAGACAGAGAGTGGCGTTGATTACCTCAGAAGAAACACTGACCAGCAGCTAACATTTTAGATTCTTCTGGCTCAAGTGGGAATTCTTCTTGCTTAACCACACTTGTTTTGGGATTAGCACAAACTACTACATTTGTGGTAAAAGACCTGGATTTCTCTTAAGCTTCATCGTTCTCCTGAGCCATTTCAAGAGCTGAAGATTGATTGATAGCATCAATAAATAGCATATAAATGCATTGAATATGCAATCAATACGGTTTCTTCTCAGCGGTCACAGATTTGAATTCACAGTACTTGCTTAATGATTTCAAAGCTTGGGCATAGAGTTGGATGGTTTCATCTGACTTTTGTTTTCTAGTTGCCAATTTGTGCCTTGCAAAAATAATATTTGGCGATTTACAATATATTTCCAGGACTTGATTGCTTCTTCATATGTTGAGCATTCTTTGATGTATTGATAGCATGTGTAAGACACAGTATTGATTAAAACTTCCAAAACATTCTCTTTTGAAACCTTTGTCATGTCAATGAAATCCGGAAACTCTTTCAACCAATGAACAAATTCTTTTTTTCTGTTGGAGAGTGTGGATCTATTTAATTGTTCAATGAGGACTGTGAGGTTAACGAATTCTCCTTTTTTTTAAATTAGCTGAATAAATTGTTATAAGAATAAATTAAACCTTTTGAAAAACTAATAAGGCTTTATGGTAGACCTATCATTATCACAAAGGCATAACAAATAAATATATAAAATTGCATAGTAATCTGAACAGCTGATAATTGAATACAAAGTAAAATCATCAATGCTCCCCAAAAAGTACCAGTACAAAGAACAGATGATAAAATATCTATACCACTTCTTCAGTACTAGAAAACAAGATTGTGAGTGATAACTGGAAGTAACTTTGCCGTCGAAACTGCTGAGTATAAGTCTGATGTAAAAAAGCAGTTATGTGTAGCTGATAGGAACAGAAGTATCAGTGCCTTAAAAAAATTATCAAGTGATCAGTACCACGAGTAATCAGTAGGAGTAAATTTGTCTGGAAAGATTAACACATGCCTATAAGCAGGAGTTTTGTGCAAAGATTCATCGGTTTGTGTTTGATTTTGTCGTAATTATTTTCTCAATAATTACTCTCAATAATTTTTTGACATGCCTAAAAAGATGTACCAAAAATTAAAAGGTTTTGAGCTCATTTCGAAAATGTGTACTTAGGTTAGGTGTACTATGGGTCCCAAGTTACCGATGCCAAGAACCAATCCTTATTAAGAAACAATATTGGTGACAACTTGATAAATGAGGCACCGACACATCTCTATAGTTTACGGACAAAATTTACTTCACTCTTTTAATTTGTTTTAGGAGTGAGCTACAATTCAAACCTTGAACGAAAGATAAACATAATGTGGTGAATTTAGTTCTTACTTAAGTCTGTTTTACATCAGCTCTTCATCTGACAGTTTATTTAATATTTCGTGATATTTGTTTATTATGAAGTAATGTCTTACTGGGATAAGTTTTGTTCAATAAACCCTTATTTTCTGTGGAAAGGTTTATTACAATTTATTGAACAATATGTTCAAGTAGTATAGGTTATCGCCGGAGTGGCAACCCTCACTTTTGTTAACTAGAGTTTTATAGCACATTGATACAATCCACATGGTACAACTACCTTTTACCTTTAGAATTACTACACATGTTTCTCATTTTACCTTGAACATTTTAAAAATAAAGTTATAAAAATATACTAAAATACTACCTTTGCTATTTAATGTTTTAGTGCTGACAATGCACTAAAATCGATTGACAGTACTGTGCAAAAATACAATAGCACAGAATAATCCTAGTAGAACTGCCAATTAGATATGATTTAAAAGAGTGGTCCTGCGTGAATGCTGAATTGAAGAAAACTAATTTTTTATTGGAAGACTTAAGTCATAAATTCCTGAATGCGTCCCTCGTAAAATCCAGCATAGCAGAGAGATATTTATATACCTGGCATGGAATGCACCTTAATAAAAAAGGAAAGGAATGGTTGGCAAATAAAATCTATGAGGTGCTGATTGCAGCAGATGAGCCAAAACCAACAGGGCCAGATTTAGAACTTTTGGGCCCCTAGGCTCACTCAGTGGTGCAGGCCCCCAGGGCCAGAGTGACCAAATGTCCGTTTTTAGTAGGACATGACCTCCTTTTTAACTACTGCCCTCCTTTCTTCCCGACTTTGTCGGTCGCATTGCGGCCGTCAAAAACAAAGCATCTCGCTCTTTTCGTGGCCGTCACATCTGGCCTTTTGTTGTGGCCAGAAAATCTGTCGTTTCTACAGCAGCTGACAGGCATATTTCTCGGTAATTCGCAACCGAAAAATCTCTCGCGCTTTTGGATATCTACTGACCACATTGCGGCCGCGAAATCTGTTGTTTATACCGCAGCCGGCAAATCTGCCGGTCACATCGCGGCTGTCAAACCGAGGTTGTTTGTTCACCAAAAGCAAAACTCACGGTCATAATACCGTGATGGCTGGCAAGTCTCTCGGTCATATTGCGGCCGGAAAATCGCCCAGTGTTTCCGTGGCCAGCAATCTCTTGGTCTCATTGCGATCGGTAAATCTTTCGACATATTGCGGCCGATAATCTGTTGGTCGCATTGCAGCCGTCAAAAACAAAGCCTCTCGTTCTTTTCGAGGCCATCACATCTGGCCTTCTTTTGTTGTGGCCAGAAAATCACAGATCTATTTAAAAGCTGCATTGTTGATTTCACTAGTCGGAATCTTTTTTAATAGTATGGAAGGAAAGGTAAGGCGAAATTTGGAAATTGAATATGTGAAATCTAAGGGATACCACACTTAAGGTTAACAGCGGCTGGAAAATTTCTCTGTCATATTATGACAATAGCAAACAGCTCTTGGCTAGGCTAGGCTCGTGGCCTGCGAACATCGGTTGTATCGCTGCCGGTAAATCTCTCGAAAATTTCGCGATTTTCGTGATCTCCAGCCATCATTTTGCAAAGCTTCTTCAACAAAACTCAGCGTCTAACACATTTTCAAGGGAAGGGGGGTTAGAATTGAGATATGGAGCAGAGGTCTGAAAATCTAGATCCCCCCCAATCAGAATACTGAAATTATTCCCATGATTATTATTATCCTGTTAAGTTGCCTAACTCCCGTATGGCCTGTGGTGCAGCCAAAACTTGTGACGTCAATCGGAGACCCATATCCGGTTCTGCAGCCCTATTAGCTTATCGGGTAAAAATATAGCCTAAATGAGGTTTCAGTAATATTTCCCTTTTGATTAGTCAAAGTTAATTTTTGTCCTAGCTGCAGGTTATGTGTTTCCGGTCCCCAAGTCACAATTTGTTTTCATTTTCGACTGATACAACCTGAATACTATTATTATTTTCTTCTCTACTCTTTTTTTTCTCTGCAGACCCCTTCCCCCCACCTCCACTTCGAGGACTTTCCAGCCGACAAAGCGGCGCTATGCGCAACTGTAGCTGGCCTGCAGTCGACGATGTTTTATCTTTTGAGCTGTCTGCTAAAGTAACCAGTGGTGTCATGGTAAATTCTCCAATGCCGGAACGGTGTGTCCGAGGATTTTGGGCGAATCCCCCCCCCCCCCCCAAATGGAGAAAAACATTTTGTATAGGGATTCCCACTTAATTTGAATGGGATTGAAGCTAACTTTTAAAACCACGTTTCCAAATATTTTAAGTTAAAATTTTGCAAAAAGTAAGCAAAACAGTCTGTTTCAGTAGAGTTAGCATGTGTTTATGAATTAAAAAGATTTTTAACATGCCTAACGTTAACAACAATAAAGATTTAATAAATTATTTTAAATGTTACAGTACAAACTCCCTCTAATAGTGTCTTTCAATGTCAGTCAATCACAGTCAGTCAATGCATATAAGAAGCATTTTTTAATGAGTCCCTTGACTGTGTTATTGGACATAGATTGAGATAGAACGAAAAATTCATACCACCACTTAAACATTAAATTATTGTGACAGGATATAATTATTGAACTGTAATAGATTTGCTATTTCGTTTCTTAATACGTTTTAAAATGTTTTTGGTGGGATTTAGGTTTGCATTTATATGTAAACGTTTTATTTAGCACTTAAGTTTAGACCTCGTCACTTAAGGGCAGTGATTATTGATTGATCAAGTACACTTTTGCCGGTTTAATGCAAGTCTGACTTGACCTAACTTTCGGCGAAAAATTTGCCACTCGGGCGGGACCTTATGAGAAACAATGTTAAACGATTCCTGCCAAACGCATCGTGTTCTCTCTCGCAATCGCCTGAATTCGCACTGACCCGCCGATAGCGTACTTCAGAAATACTTCAGACGAATTCAGGACATGTTTACTACAAATGGCTCAAGTTCACCACAGTTGAGTCAGGGTGAATCAGACTCGCCCAAACGTTCAGTGAGCATTTTGCCGCATTAGGCAGAGCGTTGTAGTATGATGCCAATGATGCCAGTGGTGAGTTGTTGTGAAGGCCTCAATACACGCTTTTAGTTACCTGGATTCACTTTCATTCAGCATTAGTGAAGAGACAAAACAAATAATGTAAACAAACTAGACATTTGAAAACTGCCAACAGAACAGACAGAGCGGTGATAAAATAACCAATGTACTGTAGTGAAAAAAAATACCTGGGCAGCTGAAATACGTACTGACAGCAGATAAAACGGCAACTGCACCTCACACGTCTCTATCAATGTATTTGAAGACGTTTCCCAGGGAAAGTATCTTGACTTAAGCATTGTTTATACATTAAAAAGAAAGCAAGGAATTTTTATATTTTCAATGATATAGGTAAATTGAAATTTGAAAATGTTTCCTGTTAATTTGTTAAGGGTTGAGAAAAATGGAATTGGCAAATTAGGGCACAGTAAGTAAAAATAATGAGGAGAGAGAGAGAGGGTACCTTACATGTTGAAAGATGAATGCCAACTGGTCTAGTAGTTTCTTCCACAGGCTATTCGTCAGCTGACTGTAGATTCCACATTTGAATAATGGCGCCAAATTTGAACTGATTTAAACTCTTTAATAGATGGGTGGTAGGTGATGGTTGAACTTGGTTTGGGTTGGAATTAAAGTAAAAGGATTGTAAACTGATATTGGAAATAAGATTAGTGTTTTAGGGTTGGATTCCCTATTATAGTCCATCAATTAAATAAAAAAAAAAGCTAAAGTCTCTGTTGCACTAAAAATAATAACTTTTCTTAACATACCGCCCGCCAAAAACTAAATTAGTTTTTCTTCAACATTAAAATAAACAAATTAAATTAAAATAACACTGGGCGGAATTTTCAAGCACTCTTCTTTAATCTTGAGAAGGGAGTGGGCAGAGCTTCACGATGGGACGAGTGATGGTCTGTCCAAACTTGGTCCGAAGCGATGCAACACGTGCCACTCGGTCAGAGCCAGGGTGAAGTTTTATTATTTGTCCGAGAGGCCATCGATTTGGTTCCTTTATTAGAACAATGTCACCGATGGTGAGGTTAGGTGTCTTCTTTGTCCATTTAACCCTCTGCTGTAGGGTATGAAGGTACTCGTTGCTCCAGCGGCGCCAAAAATGTTGAGTGGCTTGTTGGATGAGTTGCCAGCGAGATAACCTATTGAGTGGAACATCAGTAACATCTTCTTCAGGTGCGGCTAGCAATGAATCACCAATCAGAAAATGGCCTGGAGTTAACACTTCAGCCTCGGACGGGTCCGTAGATAAGGCAGAAAGAGGCCTAGAGTTTAAGATGGCTTCAATACGACAAAATAGGGTGGTGAAATCCTCAAAAGTGAGAATATGTTCTCCTATGACTCGTTTCAGATGAAATTTAACAGATTTCATACCTGCCTCCCACAATCCTCCAAAACATAGGCGTAATTTGGGGGGGGCAAGGGGAGGCAGTTGCCCCCCCAAAAATTTGAAAATTAAAATTAATTTTTAGGTATAAATAACGACAAGTGACCAGAATCATGTTTTTTCAAGTTGTAAAATTATATTATTATTGATATAAATTTTTCATTAATAATATGAGTCTTGTCGATATACCGTAAAAGTACACAGGTGGCGTAGTTTTGTCTGAAGTCCGATTGCAAATTTGCAAGGATACGTTTAGCGAACGAATACAGACATACACTCTATCCACTATGGCGCGTCGGTCGACGAGAACCCACTCCCACGCCAAATGACACGTCCACCAATGAACTAACGTTCCAGGATGGCCAACCCCTAAACTCTGTATAGTGCTGCTCAGAGCCAGTGTAAGTTAGTTGCCTGTCATAAGACACTGTTCACCAGGGGTGCCCAGAAGGGGGAGTATGGCGCAATTTGCGCCATCAAAATTTTTGTGGGGGGCATGATTTTTTGGGTGGGATATAGGTTTTGTGAGGAATTTTGAACCAGCGAATAGGGAAAATTACAAAAAAATAAATTATCATAACCATACGCAACAGTTAAAAGTACTGTTTATTTATCTAACCATTTCATCAGGATTACCATCACTGAACTCGTCATATATTCACGTTTGCCATGTAAACCATCCATTGAATCTCCAAGTCAATCCATGTGTTAAGTTATTTTGAAGGGCGGTTGACAATGGGTCGACTGGACTGGCAACCCTGCCTGACATCGGGCCCAGAAGACATAGTGTCAGGCAGGGTCTGTGGCCCCAGTCTGACACAGCCGTTAGCAATATTACCAAAACCGGGTATTTACCCGGTTTTCGGGTATTTTTGAGGCCGTCCGGAGTTTTGGCAGTGATAAAGAAAAAACCGGGTATAACCGGAGATTTAAGACTTGGGATGAGGAAATTTACTCATCAACCTGGATATTAAACGATGGGTGAAATCGGGGATTTTTGACGATCGAGGTCCAAGGAGTTTTTGGAACTCTAGATATTTTATTTTTCAAACGAAAGTTGATGTTATGTATTTGGTTTGGTTGTATTGGTTATTTCGTTGCAGTTTTACCAGAAACTGGGTAATAGCCCGGTTTGTGGGTTTCTTGGTGGCCGTTCGGGGACTTAATTAACATGATTAAGAAAAATCTAGTAAAATCGGGGATTTTAGACTTGAGCTGCGGGGATTTACTCAGCATCCTAAATACATAAAAAAACGAGTAAAACCGGGGATTTTCGAAGTGTGATTTGCTTTGCAAATAATCAATGTCCATGTAAGGTGAGAAAAAGCCTGGTATTTGTGTTTATAAAGTCATTAGGTAGTTTTTCGGCTAACTACCCGGATTTTGGTCCTTGGGGGGGATTTTGCAGGGATTAGTGCTGAAAAACCGGGTAAAAGTGAGGATTATCAATGGAGTTGGCGGGTAAATGCCAAATCCCGTGTAATGCAACACTGGACGTTATAGAGATAAGAGTATAGCAACAGTCAATCGCCAGTCGTATGAAGCACAGTTGGTGTGCCTGCTTTGACTGCAGTGACACAGTTTTACAAATAATACAATTACTGACTGAAGAAGGCCATAGCCAATGGGGGGGGGGGATCAGGGGGTCAAACCCCCTCCCGAAAATGTTGAAATTGCACTTAAATGAAAGGTTAGAAAGTTATTTTTTTCACTTCCTGTAATTGCTGAGCCCAAACCCCCCCAAATTTTTTTTCTGGCTACGGCTTTGAGTGAAGTGAATGGTGATTACAAGTTCACATTGTGTTGTGATATCGTGGTTGGATATTAACTTTAGCTAGTTAGATATAAAGAAAATAATATGCATTGGCAGTGTATATACCACATAGATACTTTGGTATTATACGGAGGCCACTATTTTTAGAGATTTTTTTATTGATTACCAAAAATGACTTTGTAATTGGAAAGAACATGCTTTAATTGACTTACTGTCCAAATTGGACATAATTATCATAAGCGGTCTTTGTTTTCTGCTTCCCAGAAGATAGCGATGTTGGTGAGGATTGAGTTGATCGAGTCGCCGCCGCCACTAGCGACTTCACCCGATCGCCACCCTGATTCAGCGCGCTGCGGCGGTTATGTTGAGTTAGGTTATCATAAATATGTTAGTAGGATTTTCGTTGTTTCGTTATGAAACAAACGATACCAGATGAGTCATACTTTCGCCTGCTAAATCCCTTGACAGGTGATGCAGGCGCTCTCCGATCAACGACCTGACCTTGGCCTATTTCAAGGGCATTTGGCGGGCAAAAGTATGACTCATCTAGTATTGTTTGATTCGTAACGAAACGAGGAAAGTACTATTAACATATTTATGATAACCTGACCTAACATAACCGCCGCAGCGCGCTGTATAAGGGTGGCCTCCGTGTAATACCAAAGAACCAACCCATATTCTTCAGTACGAACCGGTAGTGCAAAGGTGTATGGTGTATACAATCAAATCAGGATGAGGCAATGACCTAGAAGATCTTGCCCCCCCAATCGAAATGCTGAAATTACGCCCATGCTCCAAAATGTGGGGCAGAAGCGGGATTAAAATGCCATTTTATTTCCTTAGAGGCTAGTGCTCGTTGAAAATGGTCATTGTTTTGGCGAATAAATGTGTAGAGATCACTAAGATGATTTTTTGCCCCAACAAAGGTCATACCATTGTCTGTATAGATGTCAGAACAAAGACCTCGTCTGGATACAAAACGGTCAAAAGCAGCGAGGGAATCTTCTGTTGTGAGGCTTGACACAGCTTCTAGGTGAACAGCTCTTGTCGACATACAGACAAAAAGACACAAATAAGATTTGTAAATCAACGGTTTTCTCGTACGATGAGTTTTGGTGTTAAAAGGTCCAGCAAAATCAGCGCCTACTTGAAGAAATGCTCTATTTTTCTTAAGGCGAAAAGCTGGAAGAGGAGCCATTAATGGTTGAGGTGATGATCCTTTAAATTTAGTACATTTGACACACTGATGAATACATTTTCGTATTAATTTACGACTAGGAATGATCCAGAATCTTCTTGATAGAATTCCCTGAAGAGTGCGGGGTCCAACGTGGAAATAGATCTGATGATAGTAGTTGATAATAAGTCTTGAAAGATGTCCCTGTTGTGGAAGTACAACTGGATGTTTACTTTCATAGTTAATGTCTGCATTCTGCAATCGACCTCCTACTCTCAATAGACCTTCTTTGTCGAGGAATGTATTAAGCTTCTGAAGTGGTCCTAATGGTGGTAAGTTCGAGTTTAGACGATGGATGGACTCAGAAAAATAGTAGTGCTGGGTTATCTTGATCAAAGTATTTAAAGATGCCTTGAGTTCATCCACGGTTAAGTCAGTAAACAATCGGTCTTGTGGTTTCAAAAGGCAATTGTTCTTAAACCTAAAGCACCACGCTGAAACTCGCTTTAATCTCTCCAAGTCAGAAAAGCGCTCAAGAATATTTAAATCATTGTTGGGCCTATCAGGCTTGGTCTCAGTACAAACACTGCTTGTAAGAACATTCGTCTTCACTTCAGGAAGTTGTGTTAACGGAACTTGAGTATAGTTTTGAGAGGGCCAATTTTCTTGAGACTGAGATAGCCATTCTGGTGCATTCCACCAGAGAGAATGATTGAGAAGCTGTTTAGGGTACATACCCCGGGATGCACAATCTGCTGGGTTGCAATCGGTTGTAACATGGTACCAATCGGAGGGGTTTGTTTTTTCCTGAATGAGTGAAACAAACTCTATTGGCTATGAATGTTTTCAACAAGTGCGGTGAAGTGTGAATCCAATTTAAGACAATCCAATTTAGTCGATTCTGACCAAGCAAAAATACTAATTGGTACACTCAGTCGGGATGAAAGACGATTCTTCGAGTAGTTTTAAAGTTTAGCAAGCAAAAAAGCGCCACATAATTCTAGTTTCGGGAGAGAAATGGTCTTCAAAGGTGCAACTCTCGATTTAGCAATAAAAAGATGAGTCGATGATGAGTCATCCTCTTCAGTAACTCTAAGATAAACTACAGATGAGTAGGCAGACATTGAAGCATCACAAAATCCATGCAAAGAAATTTCCCTATAATTCTTTGCGAGAATGTAGCGAGGAATCTCAATTTCACTTAGGCAGGACAATTCATCTGTAAATTGCAACCAATCTTCTTGTATATCAGGGCTTGTAACAGTTCTTGAGGTTGAAAAATATAAAAAAATAACTCAAATAAGAAAAAAAAACCTTTTGTACACAAAAAATGCTGCTAAAAATTAGAAAACCGGTGTTATATTGGGGATAATACATTCTTAACCTTGGTAAAAAAGAAAATCTCGACAGATTAATCACAAATCTGCCTTGATTTGACGGCGTGTCATGATTTTCACGCAACGAGACTTAGTTTTCACGCATTTTAGGATGATGAGATTCGTCTGCCGCGATGCTGCTACAAGATCGTCTGACAGATGAATACTGTAAACAAGACTTGTAGCAGTTCTTGAGGTTGAAAAAAATAAAAAATAAACCAAAATTCCAAAAAAAATAATAAAAAACCGAATTCCAAAAAAATAACAAAAAATAACCAAGAACAAAAAAATAACAAAAAAATAAAAAAATAGCCTGTTACAAGCCCTGTATATTTCTACTGGGTAACTCATCCCAATCTAGGCCTAACACCCAAAGGCGCTGAATTAGGATTTTAGCGTATATAACAACAGGAGCAATCCAACCAAGGATATCAAATATTCTTGCAATGTGGGACAAAATATTCCGTTTTGTAGGAACAGCTACTACAGATTTTACCTCATAAGTAAAAACATCTTTAGAAGGAGACCATTTAATGCCTAGTACTTTGATCGAATTGTCATCTGCTGCATAAACAGACTTCAACTCCCTATCTTCTTCCGCAATAGTAGATAAAAATTCAGGAGAGTTGCTACTCCATTTCCGCAGATCGAATCCACCTGATTTGAGGAGTCCTACTACATCATCTTTAATCTTTAAGGCATCGTCAAGTGAGCTTGAGCCAGACAACAAGTCGTCAACAAACATATCTTCCATTATAGGTCTAACAGCAGCGGGAAAATTGCAGCCTTCATCCTGAACGAGCTTAATGCTTTAGAGTTATTCTTGGAATATATATACAGTAAATTCATTAATTTAAGGTTAGTTATGATGGGTGACTTCAATGTGAACATTGGGGAAAACAAACCTGAAACGGAATCATTTTTTAGTTTATTAAGGTCATTCAATCTGTACTGCCTGCTCAAGGAAAAAACCAGAGGAGAATCATGCTTAGACAATATAATTACAAATCAAAATAGAGATTATATCAAATGTCAGATCATTCACCCCCTTTATCAGATCATGCTGGAATTTTCGCCACTTTTTATGAATGGAATATTTCTAGTTTTAAGGTAAATAGTTCAAGGTTCCAACAAAAAAGATAATTAAAAAAAATAATTAATAAAAATAATTTGTCCCCTCAAGCCATCTCTAATTTTAAAGATATGCTGTTAAATTTTGATTGGCAATATTTGTAAGTGATATCTGATGTAGACAATGCTTTTGACTACTTTTTCGCCATATTGTCAAACTTGTTTGATGAATGTTGCCATTTTAAAAAGGTTACTAAAAACAGGCCAAGAGTTAAGTGGTTTACACCTGGATTAAAAACAATTAGAGATAAGGTTTTAATTTTGTATGACAGATTTAATTAAGTTAAATAAAGGTACAGACTATGAAAGGGAAAGTAAAAATTTGTATTGTAGGGCAAAGAACTTGTGCAGACAAAAAATTCACCAAGCGAAAATAGGGGCAAATGAAAGGTTTATATTTAACTCAAATAACATGTGTAAGGCTGCCTGGAGTATAGTTAAAGATGAAACTAAGAGTACTTGTAGTAAGAATTTTAAAAGATGTAAGTTCTGATAAATTTAATAATTATTTTGTTGATTCGGTTTGTAGTTTACGAAATCATTTGACAGGAGACAGTTTTGACTCTGCCAAAAGTTTTTTGAATAACTATGAAACGGGCAAGATTGTGGGTAAGAAAATGTTTAATACAGTTGAGATTGCACAAAGTGATATTTTCAAATGTGTGTATAATTGAGCAATTCAAACAGTGAAGATTTTTATGGACTGTCAAATAGAGTTATAAAGCAAATTATAGAGGTTATAATAGGGCCACTTGTGTGTCTTTTTAATGTAATGATGAGTCAAGGTATTTATCCTAGGGCATTGAAAATTACTAAGGTCATTTCCTGTGTATAAAAAAGGAGAAAAATCAGACCCATCTAGCTATTGCCCAATTTCTTTGATTCCGATTGTTAGTTAAATTTTTGAATATTGTTTTAAGGAACAGCTCTATAGTTATTTTACAGAACATAATCTTCTTTGCACAGATCTTCAATTGGGCCGCTTGCTGCTTGCTGTTTTGTTTTCTGCCTGGTCGTGATACCATTAAAGCCTTAGAAAAAATTGTGGAAAATGTACTAGAAAATTTTGAAAATAAATTAGTTTCTTCAACAACATTATTGACCTCACTAAGGCATTTGATTGCATCTCACATAAGCTACTGATTAGTAAATTAAGTTATTATGGTGTTCAGAATAAAGAATTAAATATATTGTCATTGTATCTTGGTGATAGAAAACAAATGGTTGTGCAGGGTAAATTTCAATCTGACTTTAGGTATACCAAGGCTCTGTACTTGGTCCCTTTTTATTCATTGTGGCTGTTAATGACTTTACTTTCAATATGCCTTGATCTTCAGTACTATATGCGGACGACACAACTCTGTTTAATAGTAGTCTAAAAATATAGAAAACCTTATTTTAGAAAAAGAGCATTGTATGAATGTAGCGTGTCAGTAGTTTCAAGCAAATGAATTATTAGTAAATTATAATGACTTAGTGAGTCGGTGGCGTAGTTGGTAGCGCACTCGGCCTCGGAACTGTGGCCACGTAGCGTCGCAGGTTCGAGACCCGAGCTTGTCGCGAACTTTTAGCAGTACTGCTCATCCTTGTACTGTATCGGCTCACTCCTTGTCATTGCTTGATAACGTCCACGCACAGATCAGTAGTCTATGTGGACGGGGCAAAGGCAAGGTTAAAAAGAGGCCGCCACCCTCTTTTTAAAGAAAAAAATAATAAGAGTTTAATTTTTTCCTTAAATCAGCCCATTAATAGCGATGATAATGTAAAACTCTTAGGAATACATTTAGACAGTAAGTTAAGTTGGGGTTGCCATGTTTCAAATTTGTGCACTAAATTAATCTTTTAATATATTTATTGATTATTGTTTAAAATTATCTTAAGTGAAAATAAGTTTGTTATTATAAAAACTGACTTTGTCAATTACAACTGCTTAAGGACAATAAAACTCTTGACTCTTGTAAGGCCTCAGGTATGATATGAACGGCGGGCGGTGAGCGGAGTGAGCAGCACCGCTTCGTTTTTGGGTGGCATTTATTTGTCAGCTGGTAATTTTGAAGGCAGTGGCTACAATGTCCTAAGCGGCGAGCGGAAGTCAGTGGAATTGGCCGCCTGGTCAGGGTGGAAGTTTTTTTGGGCCGCTTGCTGCTTGCCAAATGCATTGTTGGAAACAAGGTGGTTAGAATCTATATTGCAAATTCAACTACAAGGCTTTTGTTGATTAAAAAGCGGCCATTTTCATTGATGTCCGGTTGGCTACATAAGAGGGTGTAACTAGTATTTTTTAAATGAAATACTGTTCTTTGAATGCCAATTTAAGACAGTTCTAATCTTGAGGAGTAATCAGGTATTGCCCGCTGATAATATCGTGCCCTTAGGCCTAAGGGTAAAACTGAAATTAGAGTGAGTCTCTTTAAGTGGATCACTGCACATGTTGTGGGTCATTTACATGAAACCTTGTTACTAGCATATAACAAACATCAGAATAATATGCTTTGCTACCCATCACTCATTTATAAGTTCTATAAATATCGAGAAGAGATAAAGATGATGAACCCACCTTGTAATTTATGCTGATTATTAAACATCTGCAGCCACATCAGCTGTTTCTGCCACCATAGCTTCTCTGTTTTCATAAGTCCAGAATCCATTCAGGTCAATCAAAATGCTTACAAGGGTCTCTCCTTGACCACTACAAATTTTTTATTTTTAGTATGACCATGAGCGCTAAATGACATCCTTATTTTATTAGAACAGAAATCAAAATCTAAATAGGCAAATGTCAGGCTAGGCAATTTCTACTATAGTCTGGCATGATGCCAATGGCCCCTACTGGATTGAGAGATCCTTTGCCAAAGCATGCGTACTCACCAGCTGGGGCGAAAGACACCTGCCCTACCCTCCACTCCGGCCGGTAACTCACCACTGGCTTGAGGCCAAAAAAAGTTCAAACATTCATTTTTAGTAATTCTTCTCGTTTTATTTACGGTTATCTGAATTTAGATTTACGAAATGAGCAAAACAAGCCTAAACACAACTTGATTTAGACGGTGTTAGGCCTAGGAAACTATTAATTTGATAACCGTTAGCAAAATGGTTTAATACACCTATAACATATACCTATCAAAGAGATATCAAATAAAACTTAAGTTTTGTAAATTGGTACTAAATTATTTCCTCATATACTCATTTGGAAAAACATGTTTTGCTTAATTGAAAATAAACAAATATCTTAGGTTTTTGCTGTTGAAACTTTTGAACATGATAAAAATAAAAAATGAGATTAAAAAATTATACAAAAAAATTTACAATCAAAGGCTAATATAAATAACTATGCATAAAATAATGTAATCAGATAACATAAAACAGTTTGATGGACAAGTAAATGTGAATGAGACTTAACCACGATTAAAAAATCAAACACAAATTAAAGTCGTTAAATTAGCTTGATACGTTTATCTACGTTTAAATTCTCTGTTTAAGTTAATCAAGAAAAGGTACAGTGCAGGCAGGTTATGGAGAGTTCATTCGACCATTCATAATAGGGTTTGGGGCCCACCCCGGCAAGTGAGTGTTTAGTAGTGGTGAGGTTCGCCTAATCAGGTAGGGGCTATTGGCGTCATGTCAGACTTTAGGGAAAAAGGGAAATCACAATAAAATTCAGGTTAACCGAGTCGGATTTCACGGCGAAAGCAGCGCAAGTTCATAGAAAACAAATTCACAGGAGAGTTTTAGTTAATCATTAATAATTGTTTGTGTAGAAAGGACTGGAGCAACCCAATGGATTTTTTTTAAATATAAAATTCTCATTTTACCTTTCGTTAAATCTCATGACTCGAATCAGCCTTAGTCTCTTTCGAGTAGAAATCTAAAAAATTTGTTCCAAAATTGGGAAAAAACATAGTAATCGAAGTATATACTTTCAACTAAAATAATCACTATAAAGAGTTTAATACCTTTTTCAAAAACTATCAAATAATTATTTACAAACTTTTCACTGAGAATGCAATCTGCTGCAATGAGGATGTTTGAAATTAGAGTCTTTAATATGAAGGTTTATCAAAAGAAAAAAGACTTTAAATATTTAACTTTATTTTGGATTTAAGTACTTTCACCTACCTATTTAACAGATCCTGCAGTGTTATTCTTGTTGGATTAACTGGTTTTATCATATCAAACATCTCATCCTTTACATCATGAAATGAAACAGGATTTTGATCATGCTCACTCATTTGTTCTTGTATTGCCTGAAATATGAAAAACCTGCTAACAAAGTAAGCTTTAAGCTATGAATAAAATACGATTTAATATTTAAAAATTCTTCAGGGCTAAAATACTGAAAATGGCTCTGAAATTTTAAGATGTTTGGCATCCTGTGTTATTTATTAACCACATTCACATAACTGGTTCAAACGGTAGCAGTTTTTAGGCAGTGTAGCTAAATACTGAATAATAAACCTCACCAAAACTACAATGTCAATTAGGAATACAAACATAACTTAGAATTAAACTAAATATAAATATATGTTTCCTTCATAACCTCCTAATTTTATGACTAAAATCAATTTTTTTTTAATAGAAAGGCCTTTTTGTGCACTACAACATGATGTAGTTAAGAAATTTTGGCTCAGAACCCTTACTATCAAATAGGTATTTAATCTTTCAAAATCCTATCCTATCGTATACTCCAAAACAATCAGGTCTATTGGCAAATTTTTTTGTCTCAGAATTTTTAAATTTTTTTGGGGGTTTTAGGCCACGAGATTTTTTGACTAAAGCTGAGCAAAATCTGGTTTCTGTATTCAGGCTCGATTTTACTGATCTACCCGATCTAAATTACCAGTGCCGGACTGGCCAGGTCGGCAGGTCAGCAAATGCCGAGGGCCCACAGGCCTCAAAAATACAAAATTATTTAAATACCGTTTTTTTCAATCTTAAAAATTAAATCCACAATATTTTTATTTCAAAATAAGATATTTGATTTTATTTATCAATAAGATAGATGATAAATTTGACTAATGAACATTATAAGATTACTGTACAGCACACATTTGTCTATGTTTAGCACAGGCAACACATTTTATCTTTGTTTATTCGTTATCACCACGTAAGCTGTCTGCTTAGACGCCACTGCCACCAGGATCAGCTGTGAGGCGTTGTCGTCGCTATCGCGAACAGTGGGCGCATGGTTGTCGTCTGCATGGTGTTTATTAGAGGTTTACTGTTGCCGATGCTCTCTTTACTTCACGATCAAGAGTTTATAGGTTAATATTGCTTAGTGCTTAGTGAAATAGTGTGCTGTGTGTGATTGCTTATAGATATAACACTCTTCATTGGAAGACAAGGCTTGGCATACAGAGGGAATGAAGAGGCAAGTTACTCTCTTAGCAAAACAGGAAACCATGGGAACTTTTTAGAGCTTGTTTTACTCATTTCAGAGTATGACGCGGTATTGAAAGCCCATGTTGATCAATGCATAGAAGAAAGCAAGAAAAACGGATGAAAGAGCTAAAGAAAAATGTAAAGTCAGGAACAAAGAAGAAACATTTTGGAAGAGGTTCCTTAGTAACATTCTTGTCCAAAACCTTTATTAACAAACTAATAAAAATAATTGGTACAGTTGGACGGCAAATGATTTTAAAAGATTTATCAGACAGCATAATCTGCAGTTTAATGATTGACTCTACGCAAGATGTAGCAGTTATGGATCAATTGGCAGTCTGTGTTCGCTATGTTATGCAAGGAATTGTGTATGAGCACCTACTTGATTTGTGTATTGTTAAAGACTCCAGTGGCTAGCAACTATTTCAATCCATACAAATAATTTTAACAAACCATGGCATACCTTTAACCAATGTAGTGGCATGTTCCTTTGATGGTGCTGCAAACATGAAAGGATGTTACAGTGGCTTACAAGCCCATCTCAAGAAAGAAAACCCCTACATAATTTATACTCACTGTATGGCACATGTGTTAAATTTGGTTGTGGCAGACTCAACAGTGAATTGTCTTCAGACTGAAAATCTATTTGGTTTGGTGGAAGAGACAGCTTGCTTCATTGATCAATCATACAAAAGAATGGCAATTTGGACGGAAGCCACAAAATCACGCTTCAAAGGCCAAGACCAATTATATAAATTGACAAAAGTTGGCGCAACCAGATGGTAGAGTAAGCATAAAGCTATAAGTTCCATAGTAGACTTTGAATCACTTTCAACAGACTTTCAATTTAATGATTCTTGGAAGTTGGTAAATTTGTTTTGTGTACTGTTAGAAATATCTGAAGGGAACTTTGATTGCAAGTTAAAGTTTACAGCCCGAACCCTCTTTGGTCAGTGGACTAAATTTGAAAATATATTTGCATCATTCGTCATCTTAGATCTCATCAAATATGGATTATTCTGTTGCGTGGAGATTGGTCAAAAGCTTACTTCAACAAATCCGGGAAATGAGAGAAGACAGTCATTTTGATGATATACAAAGAAAGTGTAAAATGTATACTTTATGTATTAGTGAAAACATGGAAGATATAGAAATGGAAGTGGATTTTCCAGAAAAAAGAATGAGGAAAAAAAGAAAATGTCAGGAGAACTTGTCGAGGATGAATCTGATTCCATGACACCTACCAAGTTTAAAACTCTGTACTTCAATATTTTAAATTGTGCTGCAAACAGCATTGAAGATCGCTTTGTAAAGAATGAGAACTTATTACAGGATTGTGCTGTTTTGGATCCTAAAAACTTCAAACGATTGCGAAACATCGATCAATACCTTGCTGAGTCTGAGTCCGATGCATTAACTACTGTAGCATGTGTGACAAAAGTTGACAAGTCCAAACTTACTACGGAACAGCAACAGTTTGCTACAAACTACGATGTATTTAAGCTTTCTTTAGGTAGAAATAGTACCAGTAATTTCGATGATCAATTGCTTACTAATGATGACGAGAAACCTTTATGTAAGACCGAAGAGAAGTTACGGTGTGCCCAATGTTTATCGTGTGCCTTTGCTATATTGTACAATCTGTCATCTCAATCAGGCCTGTTAAACAATTTGTACTCTATTTACAAATACCTGCTTACAATACCATGCACTCAGGTTTCATGCGAAAGAGTTTTGTCAAAACTTAAAATTGTAAAAAATAAGTTAAGAAATTCTTTGGACCAAGAACTTCTAAGTAATTTAATTCTGATGAACTGCGAGAGGGACTTGTTTAAGAACGTAAATTGAGAGGCTATAATCAACGAAATAGCTTGCTCAAGTGAAGAGCTTAAGAAAATGTTAATAGTGTGATTTAGTTAGTTATGACCATGGTTTGAGACTCTTTATGTTGCCGTTAGATAGCCTACATTCAACAATCAACATATTGATAATGTAATCATATTGTTATGTTATGCACTTCAAAATAATCGTATACAGGTTTTTTGAAAATATTCATGTTTTTGAAGAAACTAGTAGTGTACAATGTACATCATAATTATGGTCTTTAAGATATAATCTTATATGTGTTTCTAAGAAATTGACACGCATTAACATTTTGTCTATTAATATATTAACATAGACTTATTGTTTTTAAACAGCCTTTAATAAATCTATTTCTATGAAATTATTCACGCATTACCATATTTATAACCTAATTTCCTAGTGTCAACGGGTACTTATTTTCATTATTTCGTTGGCCTTATGTTAATATTAATAAATGTATGCTAAATGTATAGAGAATGAGTTTCAAAAAAGTTTTTTTTTATATTACATTGGGTGTAAAACATTCGCAAGTGGGGGGGGGGAGCCACGACAAATTTTTGCCGAGGGCCCACAGAGCAGCCAGTCCGGCACTGTAAATTACAAACAGTTACTTTCAGCTACAGACAACTAAAATATTTCTTAAAAGTCTCAATCTCATAGTTACACGATCTTCCAACTTGGAAAGGATCTAGGCTCTATGTACCTGAATTTTCTAACGGATCTACATACTTATTACAATAAGGGTTGTCTCTGTTACATCCCTTTTTCATCCGTCCTACTTAACAGGTTTTTACAATTGGGTGTCATTTTAAAGCTTATGATCCAGCTTGCCGGCGACTGTTAATATAAAAGCTCATTTATTTTAAGGCTTCGACCCCCTAGACTTTGTTTTATTTCTAGAGGCCACTTTCAACGCTCCAGTGCTGATAAACTTGCATTATAAAGGTTTTCAATGTGAATTTATTTATCAGCTGATTACCTACAAATGGATTTTCAACCTGTCTAATTTTGAATTAAAAATAGACAAGTCTGCAACTGTAAACAAGATTTGATATAGAGTGGGTGCACCAGTGAATGACCGGTTAAGGACGACATCGCATGTTAATTTGACCTTACTCCCTTATCACACAGTCACAGTTAAGCATTTAACCATACAAAGCTCATTTATTTTTTAGGGATTAAGAGATATTAGTTGAATTGATTACTTGATGAGAATACTGATTATAATATTAATTAAAAGACGACTATGTCAACGCTACAATTAATGACCAGGGCTGCACCAGTAAATGACCGGTCGGTCTCTTTTGGCTGATTAACTGTCAAAAAAGTGAGAATGACAGCTGACAACAATCAATAAGAATAAACACAGCTGAGAGTATAGATCGTAACTAGTAAATGACCACTCTTGTTCCTGTAAATGACTGCAAAGGATTTCCCCGGTCATTCACTGGTTTTTGCCCAAGTTACATTCCAATTTATGACCGCCTTCAGTAATAATTTATTATGACATGTAGATCAATAGAATTAATTTTGAGTTGTAGGATAGTATGTTAACTATTATTTGATTGTAATACATTTGTTAAATATTCATGAAATACAGAATCAATGTGAATCCAGCTAAGCCTTGCAGAGATAGTCGCTATAGCAGGAAACATCTAACCAATTTTAACCAACGAAAGATAAAATGTTAAATAATGTTTCAAGGCTGGTTTTACGCTTATCTATAATTAGTTAGCCTAAAGGAAGTGCTTAGTAACAAGTTTCTTTGGCAAAACGGTCATTCACTGGGGAGTGGTCATTCACTGGTGCAGGCACCCTAGCATATGAAAGTGAATTCTTCAATGGGCAACTCTTATTGGTAATTGAGGTCTAAATCATTCTTTATAGAGAGTAGGTAAATAATTCTTCATGGTGAGGTAGGTGAATCATTCTTTATGGTAAATATATACAATCAACATACTACCAATATTGTAAATTGATCTCTGAAATAGAAAGAAGAATAAGGCACATGTCAGAAAAGAGTTGAGAAGATTAGGGAAAACATGCATAACCTTCAGGAAGAACAAGAAAACTGCCAACATTGCCAAAAGACTGATAAAACATCAGAGTGACACTGCACCAATTATCTACTTGCAGCGACTTAAAGATGATGTTAGGGCATGAATACGCGAAGAAAAACTTCTAGTATCCTTCTGTTGTGGGAAAAGACAAATCAAATCCAAATACATAGTGCTAGAGTGATGAACAATGTGTGTGTGTTTTGTTCAGCTAAGCTATTATTTATTTAGGTACTTGAGACCTTTAAATTTCACTTGAAAAGATTAACGTGATTAATAACGGCGAGTTTAATGCAATACAATGTCTTCTAATTGTAGATGAGTTTCTCACAAACAGAAATAAAATTAAAATGCACAATTTGCGCATGGCCCCCTAGTTACTGCTTATTAGCAGTTAATGAATGAATGTACACATACAGTGACTGGACTAAAGTCTTACAGATCTTGATATATTTTCATTTTTAAGTTCCTAGATGGCAAAAAACCTCTTTGATACAGTTAAAAAGTTGAAACGTGCCTTCTTAACGCTCAACTTATTGTATATCATATATTGTTACCCAGCTTTTTGTCTCTCTCTTTTCAGTGTACCTCTTTTAATTAGGAATATTGTTTTAATAGTCTACAGAAAGCAAATAAATAATTTACCCTAAAAAAGAAATTGAGGCTAAATGTATCTAGGTATCCTTGATTTTTTATGTCCAGTATCCTGAACAAATAGTGGAGAGATTGAGGTTCATGGCGGTTTTCTAGTGCCAAAACAAAATCCAGGTAGGTTTTGTAATCCATCTCCCCATCATAAGTCAGGCACTCTTGAAAAACTCTTTCTAAAAATACTTTTGTTAAAGTCCCAGTTCCATACCTGAAAAATAAATTAATATCAATATTTGTATTACAATGCTCAACAATACAGTGTGTAAAAAAAGTCTTTTCCCCCTCATTATTTTTTTTTGTTAAAACAAAAAATTAACATTTGGGGAATGATACTAAACTAACCCAAATTATTTTTTGACGTTGCCAACAATTTTGAGTGTCCCCCAAAAATGGGGGATTTTGGGGACAACTCAAAATTTTCAAATGCTAACCCCTTTTGAGTGACCCCTCATTTTAAAGAGCTTTCAAAAGGTAGGTGAATGGTGAAAGTTGGAGGTATCTGACATGTTTCTATCCAAATTGACAGCTTGTCAACGTTTTGGATACAGATCTGTTCAGCCCAGAAATCCTGTGGGATGCGCATGCGCAGTGAAGATTTCCCCTACTGTGAGTCTCAGTACAGTCAAATTTCGGAATAACTCATCTGTCAAAACATTTGATTCTTTGTTTGCAACAATATTTGTAATGTTGTCATAGGCCATGTGGGATTTTAAGTTGACTATACACAACGGATGAAGGAAAAACAGTGGTGGGGGTATTCTTCATCTCTCTCGCACTTCCACCCCTACAAGACTTCCTGGCTGAATAGATCTGTACAATACATCTTTTAAACCTGGCGTCTAGGAAGTTTGGAGTTTTAATTCACCTTAGGTGACCTAAAAATGAAACGACCCTGAGAAAAATGTGATTAAATGAAAAAGTGGTCTCTTTTGGTGATATTCAAAATTTTGAGTGTCCCCAAAAATGGGGGATTTTGGGGACAACTCAAAATTTTGAATATCACCAAAAGAGACCACTTTTTCATTTAATCACATTTTTCTCAGGGTCGTTTCATTTTTAGGTGAATTAAAACTCCAAACTTCCTAGACGCCAGGTTTAAAAGATGTGTTGTATTCAAAACTTTGACAAGCTGTCAATTTGGATAGAAACACGTTAGAGACCTCCAACTTTCACCATTCATCTACTTTTTGAACGCTCTTCAAAATGAGGAGTCACTCAAAAGGCGATTGAATTTGAAAATTTTGAGTTGTCCCCAAAATCCCCCATTTTTGGGGAACACTCAAAATTTTTGGTAACGTCAAAAAATAATTTGGGTTAAGTTAGTATCATTCCCCAAAGGTTAACTGTTTCTCTTGACAAACAAAAAAATTAAAGAGACAAACTTTTGACAAACTTTTTTTACACACTGTAATGAGAACAATATGTTCAAACTGTTTTGCATGTAATTTTACAGTACAATTCAGATTATACGGACTCCAATTATTGGAATCCTGTATTATCCAGTCAAGATTCTGTAAACAAGATTTGATACAGGTTATGAATGGGCAACGTTTATTGGTAATTGCAGTCTAAATCATTCTTTATAGTGAGGTAGGTAAATCATTCTTTATGGTGAGATATAGTCTGGTCGCCGAGCCATGTGACCTTGAAGTAGGGTCCAACTCAAATTTTATGATTGATTTTACTACTATTTGATGTGCTGAACAAGAATATGATGGATGCCAGACTAGAATCCTTGGGCAATTTTGAATATCGAAGGTCAAAGTTCAAAGGGCCGAAAATAGAGAAACAGATATTGAAAAAGTATGTATTTGTGGTATCCAAACAAATATTCCCAAAAGTATTGATTTGAAACCACCACCGATAGTTGCTGGGTGGTAAATACTTTATTTTGATTGGGTATTAATTTTCAGCCGCCATCATGGATCCGCCATATTGGATACAAGTTAATTTTTTTAAATGTCAATGTGGGGTTGTGACACATCATTACAGACTAGATTTTGACGCTTATTACGATGCTGCAATTTGTATTTTAAAATTTTTTTTGTTCTCGAGATATATTCAAATGAAAATTCTTCCCTGTACATTTCTAATGGGCGTTTCTAAATTAAACTATCATTTTGTTTTGCTTTTCTTATATCTCCGGTTCTAATTGCATTATAAAGTTTGTTTTGGTCTTAAAAGACTCAGTGATTTAATGGCTTCAGTTTGAAATATTAATCATTTAAATACAACCACAGGGAGGTGAGTTACAAAGCAATATTCAAAATAAAATGTCAATTTTTCAAAGTTTATTTTTACTTAAAGATTTATATCTCAGGTTCTAAGCAAATCTAAACTTTATGTTTGGTCCTAAAACACTTATATGATCTTTGTCTTTCATTTGCAACCAAAACGAACTTAAAAATGTGATTAGGATGGGAGATATAAGAAAATTAAAACAAAAATATTTCAATCTGGAAGATCATATGATCTTTGAATAAACTTAGCTCTTTTTACAAAAGTCAGATTAACGTCAGCAATGGCTCAAATGAAAGCCAAAGACTAGATGAGTGTTTTAAGATTAAACCTAATATTTAGACTTGCTTAGAACCTGGGCATAGGCGTAATTTGGGGGGGGCAAGGGGAGGCAGTTGCCCCCCCAAAAATTTGAAAATTAAAATTAATTTTTAGGTATAAATAACGACAAGTGACCAGAATCATGTTTTTTCAAGTTGTAAAATTATATTATTATTGATATAAATTTTTCATTAATAATATGAGTCTTGTCGATATACCGTAAAAGTACACAGGTGGCGTAGTTTTGTCTGAAGTCCGATTGCAAATTTGCAAGGATACGTTTAGCGAACGAATACAGACATACACTCTATCCACTATGGCGCGCCGGTCGACGAGAACCCACTCCCACGCCAAATGACACGTCCACCAATGAACTAACGTTCCAGGATGGCCAACCCCTAAACTCTGTATAGTGCTGCTCAGAGCCAGTGTAAGTTAGTTGCCTGTCATAAGACACTGTTCACCAGGGGTGCCCAGAAGGGGGAGTATGGCGCAATTTGCGCCATCAAAATTTTTGTGGGGGGCATGATTTTTTGGGTGGGATATAGGTTTTGTGAGGAATTTTGAACCAGCGAATAGGGAAAATTACAAAAAAATAAATTATCATAACCATACGCAACAGTTAAATTACTGTTTATTTATCTAACCATTTCATCAGGATTACCATCACTGAACTCGTCATATATTCACGTTTGCCATGTAAACCATCCATTGAATCTCCAAGTCAATCCATGTGTTAAGTTATTTTGAAGGGCGGTTGACAATGGGTCGACTGGACTGGCAACCCTGCCTGACATCGGGCCCAGAAGACATAGTGTCAGGCAGGGTCTGTGGCCCCAGTCTGACACAGCCGTTAGCAATATTACCAAAACCGGGTATTTACCCGGTTTTCGGGTATTTTTGAGGCCGTCCGGAGTTTTGGCAGTGATAAAGAAAAAACCGGGTATAACCGGAGATTTAAGACTTGGGATGAGGAAATTTACTCATCAACCTGGATATTAAACGATGGGTGAAATCGGGGATTTTTGACGATCGAGGTCCAAGGAGTTTTTGGAACTCTAGATATTTTATTTTTCAAACGAAAGTTGATGTTATGTATTTGGTTTGGTTGTATTGGTTATTTCGTTGCAGTTTTACCAGAAACTGGGTAATAGCCCGGTTTGTGGGTTTCTTGGTGGCCGTTCGGGGACTTAATTAACATGATTAAGAAAAATCTAGTAAAATCGGGGATTTTAGACTTGAGCTGCGGGGATTTACTCAGCATCCTAAATACATAAAAAAACGAGTAAAACCGGGGATTTTCGAAGTGTGATTTGCTTTGCAAATAATCAATGTCCATGTAAGGTGAGAAAAAGCCTGGTATTTGTGTTTATAAAGTCATTAGGTAGTTTTTCGGCTAACTACCCGGATTTTGGTCCTTGGGGGGGATTTTGCAGGGATTAGTGCTGAAAAACCGGGTAAAAGTGAGGATTATCAATGGAGTTGGCGGGTAAATGCCAAATCCCGTGTAATGCAACACTGGACGTTATAGAGATAAGAGTATAGCAACAGTCAATCGCCAGTCGTATGAAGCACAGTTGGTGTGCCTGCTTTGACTGCAGTGACACAGTTTTACAAATAATACAATTACTGACTGAAGAAGGCCATAGCCAATGGGGGGGGGGGGGGATCAGGGGGTCAAACCCCCTCCCGAAAATGTTGAAATTGCACTTAAATGAAAGGTTAGAAAGTTATTTTTTTCACTTCCTGTAATTGCTGAGCCCAAACCCCCCCAAATTTTTTTTCTGGCTACGGCTTTGAGTGAAGTGAATGGTGATTACAAGTTCACATTGTGTTGTGATATCGTGGTTGGATATTAACTTTAGCTAGTTAGATATAAAGAAAATAATATGCATTGGCAGTGTATATACCACATAGATACTTTGGTATTATACGGAGGCCACTATTTTTAGAGATTTTTTTATTGATTACCAAAAATGACTTTGTAATTGGAAAGAACATGCTTTAATTGACTTACTGTCCAAATTGGACATAATTATCATAAGCGGTCTTTGTTTTCTGCTTCCCAGAAGATAGCGATGTTGGTGAGGATTGAGTTGATCGAGTCGCCGCCGCCACTAGCGACTTCACCCGATCGCCACCCTGATTCAGCGCGCTGCGGCGGTTATGTTGAGTTAGGTTATCATAAATATGTTAGTAGGATTTTCGTTGTTTCGTTATGAAACAAACGATACCAGATGAGTCATACTTTCGCCTGCTAAATCCCTTGACAGGTGATGCAGGCGCTCTCCGATCAACGACCTGACCTTGGCCTATTTCAAGGGCATTTGGCGGGCAAAAGTATGACTCATCTAGTATTGTTTGATTCGTAACGAAACGAGGAAAGTACTATTAACATATTTATGATAACCTGACCTAACATAACCGCCGCAGCGCGCTGTATAAGGGTGGCCTCCGTGTAATACCAAAGAACCAACCCATATTCTTCAGTACGAACCGGTAGTGCAAAGGTGTATGGTGTATACAATCAAATCAGGATGAGGCAATGACCTAGAAGATCTTGCCCCCCCAATCGAAATGCTGAAATTACGCCCATGAACCTGGGATATAAATGTTTAAGTAAAGATAAATTTTGGAAAATAAACATTTTATGATCAATGTTGCTTTGTAACTCTTCTCTGGCTGGTCGTATTTAAATTGTTATTCATTCAAATTTAAACCATTAAAACCCGAATCTTTTGAGACAAAAACTAACGTTATGATGTGATTAGAACCGGAGATATAAGAAAAACAAAACAAAAATAGTTAAATTTGGAAGATCGTGTGATCTTTGAACAGTCATAACTCTTTTTACACAGTCGCATTTAAGTTGAAAATGGCTCAAATGAAAGCCAAAGATCAGATAAGTGTTTTAAGACCAAATATAATATTTAGACTTACTTAGAACCTGAGATATAAATCTTTAAGAAAAATATACTTTGAAAAATCGACATATTATGTTAAATGTTGCTTTGTAACTCATCTCTAACTGGTCGTATTTAAATGATTAATATTTCAAATTGAAGCCATTGAATCACAGAAGACTTTAAGACCAAAACGAACTTTGTAATGTGATTAGAACCGGAGACATAAGAAAAGCTAAACAAAAAATAGTTTAATTTAGAAACGCCCATAAGAAATGTACAGGGAAGAATTTCCATTTGAGTATATCTCAAGAACAAAGATTATTTTCAAAAACGGATTGCGGCATCATAATAAGCGTCAAAATCTGGTCTGAAATGATGTGTCACAACCCCACATTCACGTTTTAAAAAATTAACTTGTATCCAATATGGCGGATCCATGATGGCGGCTGAAAATTAATACCCAATCAAAATAAAGTATTTACCACCCAGCAACTATCGGTGGTGGTTTAAAATCAATACCTTTGGGAATATTTGTTTGGATACCACAAATACATACTTTTTCAATATATGTTTCTCTATTTTTGGCCCTTTGAACTTTGAACTTCGATATTCTAAATTACCCAAAGATGACCGTCTGGCATCCGCCATTTTCTTGTTCAGTACATCAAATAGTACTAGAATCAATCATAAAATTTGAGTCAGACCCTACTTCAAGGTTCATGCCTTATTTCTTATTTAGCAACTGGACTAATAGGTAAATCATTCTTTATGATAAAGATATACAATCAACATACTATCAATATTGTAAACTGATCCCTGAAACAGAAAGAAGAAGAAGGCGCATGTAAGAAAACCGAGAAAAAAATGGGGTTTCTCTAGAGGTTTTTCAATAAACATTGCCTAATATTTGTGAGTTATAACTGTGTCTGTCACCAGGAACCTACTGTAACATAGTTGTTTTGCGTCAAACCCAAACATTCAAGAAATTACATAGCCAAATGTAAAATCTGCCGAGCTTTGGTGAGGCTTGTTTTCGAGTTGTGGACGAAATTCAACTCTTGCAATAACGAAATCGTCTGGCATTAACGAGTTGTCTGCATTAATGAGTTTTCGGCATTAAAAGCTGTAGTGGCCGAGAATTGGAGAGCAAGAGCCTTGTGAACCCTTAATGAAAAATCACAATAGTAGTTTATGCAACGATTGTATTATGAATGTCTTTAAGCCACGAGTGAGATTGTTCTAAATATCTTAAGAGTGGCTTAAAGGCATAATACAATCGTTGCATACACTACTTTATCTACGACCAACAATATACGACAAAATTTTCCCCAAAGTTAAACAAAACTCATGACTTTTACTAATGATGGAATAGGTCAACTCAAATTTGAGGTTAGGCACATAAGCAGACTTAACCATGAATCGTTGTGGAACTATCAGCTGATGGGATAAGTCAACTCAAACATGAATCGTAATGCACCAATCAGTTGATGTGCGAATTGCGTAATTGTCATTATGACACTACTTTTGTCAAATGCCGCGCTCCCATTGGTCTAGAACCTGTATCACCAGTTGCATAATGTTAACTTTATGCAACTGGTTTGTATTTGATTCAATAATAGACCTCATTATGACATTAGTTGTAATATCGTTATTGGTGATTATTGCAATGGTCGTAGATAAACAATATAGTATAATGCTTCTATATTTACAAAAAAAACAAACAGATTATACCAAGTAATTTTTACTGAGCGTGGAGCACAGCTGCCAGCTGCTCCAGCTTGCTTATGGTTCGGGGCGAGTCCACAACATTGTGTTTATGGAACTTCCCTGGGGGCTGCTCCCAAATGTGATCCCGGCGCTGTCTTGACACTTACTCTTTTCATGGTTCGGATGATCTTATGAGTTTAGTGAAACACTGTGGTAACCATCACCCTTGGGACCAGGTATCTCAAAACTTAAAACGTCTTTTAAGCGTTTAAAGTACATAAACACGGATTGGTTTAAGGCAAAACCTATAATATAATACATTTGTATCATGTAAATGTTTTTTTACTATGAACCCCAGTACATAAACTCATACTGCAGGGGTCCATTGTGTTTAGCCCTTTTCTTTATATTTGTGCCCTTAGAAAAAAAATGTATCAAAAAACTAATATTCTTCCAGATATTCTCACCGAGACCTTTCATTCAAAGACAGGGTAAATGGGGGTCAGACTTGTGATTTTTTCAAAGTTACAGGTAGTTTGGGCTTGATATAAAGATCAAGCAGTACACAATAGTGTAGAAATAGAATAGAATAGAAAATTGCTTTATTTTACAAAACTTGTTCATTACAGAGATATGAATTTACTAGCAATATGAAAACATTGGTCGTAAGACCCATCTGCTCCGGTTGACACCACTGTTTTTGTCTAGTCTCTGTCACATAAACACAAAAAACACAATAATAATAACAACCGAAAAGGTTTGCTGCAAAAATAACAACAGAATAATTAAAATCGTAATTCTACATAGGAAAGTTATAATAACAGAAAAATAAACAAAAGTATATTTTATAATAATAATAATAATAATAATAATAATTCTTTATTGTCACATGAACGTTTTGTACATAGCAAGGCTATAAAACAGGTGACATTGTCAAATATCCTAGTAAATAATTTCAAACAAATAGGCCTAATGAAAAATCAATTGAAAAACTGCAACTAATACCAAAAATCTATTGTCATAAATATAAAAACAACGTTACCAGATACAGGTCTTAAATTAAAACAAGCATAGGAATAATAGTTACAATATCAAATTAATGATCACTAAAGAATTCATTTACACTATAGTAAATCTTACTTAGCAGAAAATTGGCAAGGCTGCTTTTGAAGGAGTTAGTGTTAATTAATAATTTTAATCTTGAATCAAGTCTATTGAAAAGTTTTTTCCCCATGTACATTGGTGTTTTCTCTACAAGCTTAAGTCGGTGTCTAGGGTATTGAAAGTCATTCTTAAAACGTGTATTATAGACATGATCAAAATTGTCACTGTAAAACTTAGAATAATTTTTCTGTACTACTAACAAAGTCTTAAAAATTATCAAACTTGGTACTGTCATTATATTCAATTCTTTGTAAATTGGTTTGCATGTTGCTTTCCACGATGAAAATGTCATAATTCGCAAAAACTTCTTTTGTACTTTAAAAATTCTTTCAATATCAGGAGAAAAGCCCCAGAATTCAATGCCATATTGGAGTATTGAGTAAAAGTACGCGTAATAAATAGTTACAGAGGTTTTTAAGTCTAGAGTATCTCTTAAACACAACATTTGAAAACAAGCGGAGTTAAGTTTACTTAGTACTGATTCAATACACTTGTCCCAGGACAAGTGTCTATCAATGTAAAGACCTAAAAACTTTATATTGTCTTCAATTGAAAAAGACGTATCAGCATGCATATTTATTTTACTCTGGTGAGTATAAAATCTAACCAATTTAGTTTTATCTTGATTTAGTTTCAAACCATTTACATCAAACCAATTTCCTAACTCAGCAAGACCTTCAGTGACCTGAGAAGTTAATTCCTTGTCATTTTTTGATTTGATAACTGCCGTTGTGTCGTCAGCATATAGGATTAGGTTGTTTGAGACATTTTTGGGCAAGTCATTAATGTATATGAGAAAGAGAAGTGGTCCCAAAATAGATCCTTGAGGCACTCCAACTTGAATTTCTTCCCAATTTGATTTTGTTTTTAGATTATCTTTTAAAATAATTGTTCTTTGGTAACGGTTTTCTAGATAGGATCTAAGCCAAGAGATTGATTTATTAGAAAAATTGTAAGAGTGTAACTTTCTTAACAGAATATCATGGTTGACACAGTCAAATGCCTTGGATAGGTCACAGAACACTCCCATAGTGCTCTGCGACCCATCCAAGGCCCATGCCACTTCATTGATGAACGCAGATAGAGCATTCATTGTACCAAGGTGCTTTCTGAAACCAAACTGTTTTTCGGAAAAAATATTAAAAGATTCCATGAAATTTGAAATTTGGTTGCAAGCAAACTTTTCAAAAACTTTAGAAAATGCTGGTAGTATAGAAATTGGCCTGTAATTGTCAGCATTTTGTTTCTCTCCCTTTTTAAAAAGAGGTTTAAGCTCTGCATATTTAAGATGTTTGGGGAAAATACATTTTTGAAAAGATTGATTTATTATAATTGAAAGGGGTTCAGCTATATAAATGGAAACAGATTTCATTAAGTCAAGTGGTATTTCATCCCAGCCTGCTGATTTTTTATTCTTAAAAGATTTTATGACTTTGATAACATCCGCCTTATTAATTGGTTGAAAACTAAAAGTTTGACTCTGTAAATCAATTATGGAGTTGTCTATTAGTCTTAATGCTTCATTTTCTGATGGGGACAAACCAATTTCATTTGAGATGTTAATAAATTTACTATTAAAAAATTCTGCAATCTCTTTTGGGTTACTAATTATCTCATTATTTACTTTAATGTCTGGAAAACTGTACTCAGTCTTCGTTAGACCCAATTCAGATTTAACTATCGACCAAGCAGCCTTACTCCTATTTTCTGATTCCAAAATGAATTTAGCGTTACAAGATTTCTTCGACTTATTACAAATTTGCTTAAAGATTACTTTATATCTTTTAACATAGTTAATGAAATCAACATCATCTGACATTTTAGCTAATTTGCTAAGTTCCCATTTCCTTATGCTAGATATTTTAATGCCTTTGGTAACCCATGGCTTTGTCTTGCATTTTTTCTTGTTGCCACAAAACTTCAGAGGAAAAGCCTCTTCAAACATGTTCTGAAAAGTTTTGAAAAAATGTTGACAGTTTATTTCAAAGCTTTTTTCAACACTTACATCCCAGTTTGTTGTTTTTAAGTTATGTACAAACAAGCCAGTATTGTTCCTAGAAAAGATCCTCCTTTTAAACTTAATATTTGGTTTATTATTCTTATTGACATCGCTTAGAATATTGATAAAATATTGACCTATGATCAGAGAGACCAAGTTCAACATTCATTTTTAAATTTGAACTTTGAGATTTAATTTTTTGAGTTAAAATATTGTCAATACACGTTTTTGAAAATTTGGTAATTCTTGTTGGTGAGGAAATATTAAATATGAAGCCGTACTGTTTTAACAAGGAAATAAAATCTAATCTATGTTTTTGATAGGTACAACTCTCTAAGAGATCTACATTAAAATCGCCAGCTATATAAATATTTTTTAGTTTCGTAGCTTTACACAACATTTTAAGTAAATTTTCTAATTTATATAAAAAAGATTTGAAATTCTATAAATTTGGAGTTCTATATATTGAAATAACAATCATATCTAGAGTTGAAATTTTCACACAAGATGCTTCAAAAATTGAATCTTCATTAAAAATACATAAATCATTTCTGACGTTAAATTCTAAATTACACCTCAATAAAATACAAGAACCGCCATGGCTACCATCTACCCTACAGTAAAAATGAGCCAGATTGTAATTCGGAATACTGTTTAATATATTTATACTATCATTTTTTAGCCAGTGTTCATTTAAACAAACAACCAATATATTAGAGTTTTTCAAAATAATTTCCAAATCATTTTTTTTGTTATTAACACCGCCTTCAATATTTAAATGCATTAACCATGAAATATTTGGATCATGCTTACAATCTGGCCAGGACAAATTACTTTCTATATCTAATTTACAATCATAGTCAGGCTCGATATAAAGTTTTTTTGCCGCTGAGAAGGGACTGGAGAAAGAGTCTCAGTAACTTCCAAAGAAGGTGTTGATGGAACGCTTGAGATGGGTCTTGGAGTGCTACAGTTGACCAAACAGATTGTTGAATCAATGGGTTTGTCAGAGTCTTCCATTAAACTTAAAGTTTTAAAGTTAAACTTTTAAGTTTAAAGTTAACTTTTAAAGTTAACATTTGATTATATAATTCTCTACAATAACATACATTTTGATTAACTTGAAAAGTCTAATGAGCTTTTATTAAAACCCCAAAATATTAAAAATTAAATTTGATCAGCCTGCTTAAAAATTAAATTCGGCTACTCAATTCCACCTTTTTTCCCACGCATCTTTCAGATAACAACCGAGTGCCCGTCAATCTTTGCCATTCAAAACCTCGAAAAATTCATTTCGAGTCAAAGAAGGTTTTTTTTTTTACTACACCTACTGAGGTAATTAATACTATTAACGGCCTAAAGAATAAGAAATCGTCTGGTTAAGATAATTATAATGTAATTCTAGTGAAATGTATAGCAGAGGAAATTGCCCAAATATTTACATACTTAGTTAATTTAAGTTTTGCTTCTGGTGTCTTCCCCAAAAGCCTGAAACTTAGTATTGTCGTTCCCCTACTCAAAAAACCTAATTTATTAAACGTAAATAATCTAAGGCCTATTGGCTTAATTTCTGTATTTTCGAAGATAATTGAAAAAATTATGAAAACTAGACTAATCAGATATCTTAATGACATTTCATTCTTGAGCAACAACCAATTTGGTTTTACAAAAGGAAAATGCACAGAGGACGCTTTAATTAAAGTCACTGATTATATATACAGCAATTTCAACGAAAGTAAAAAAATAACTGGTCTTTTTATAGATTTCAAAAAAGCCTTTGACACCGTCGACCATAGTATTTTATTAAGGAAAATGGAAACAATAGGAATCAGAGGCTTGACTGGTTTTCGCAGCTACCTGTCGGGCCGCCGGCAGCGCGTCAGGGTGGCCGGGTGCCTCAGTGAGGCGATGCCCGTGGCCCTGGGGGTGCCCCAAGGAGCCGTCCTCTCTGCAAATCTTTTTTTAATATTCATAAATGACCTCTTGATACAAAATTTAAATGGATCTGTTAACGCTTTTGCCGATGATGTAGCAATTTTTTACTCAGACATAGATACTCAAAATATATTGGAAAATATTAATGAAGATTTAAAGACTTTAAGAAATTGGTGCACATTGAATCGTATGCAAATTAACGTAAGTAAAAACAAATTTGTTAATTTTGATTTAAGAGGTTTTGACCTCCCACGCCCATTAGTCTAAAGAAAGTTGTTCTAGTGTAGTCTGCGACTGTCAAGTAATAGAAAAAACAGATAAATTTAAGTACTTAGGCGTAATTTTGGACAAAAAACTTAGATGGGAAAAACATATCCACGAACTGAATAACAAAATTAAGTATAGTATTAGAAAGTTCTATTTCTTAAAAAAAATTTGTTGCGTACAGTTACTGAGAAGTCTTTATTTTGCTCTGATTCACTCAAGAATACAGTATGGGTTGATTGCGTGGGGAGGTACTTTTAAATATTTAATAGAAAAATTAAGAATTACACAAAACCATTTTTTACGTATCATAATGAACAAAACCGTCAGAGAAAGCTCTTTTCCTTTATATGTTGAGCTAAAAATATTGCCAATTCAACATAATTACATATATAAAGTATTGAGATTGTTTTACAACCGAAGTGGGAATCAAGGAACAAATCAATTATATTATAACACCAGAAACATAGAGAAACATATTTTTAGATTGCCAAAGGTAAATAAATATGTTTTTAAGCATTCCTTCACATACAGTGGACCAAAATACTTTAATCAACTGCCATATGAAATAAGATCCTCGAAAAGTCTAAAACAATTTACTTCAAAAATTATTACATGGCTCTTCAAGCAAGTAGATATATGTTACTTAAATACTAACAATGTTTAGGTTAAGTATTCTTTCGTTTAGTATTTCAGTAAATAGTAGGTCTTTGTTTCTCAAGTTAAGGGAAATTGTATTTTTATTTTAGTTCAAACTTTATTTTCAAGTGATTAGCAGAGTGTGTGTGCAGGCGCTGCGGGAAACTGCTCTGTTATCAGTGATTATTATCGTGCAGCTGAACTCACCTCATCAAGAATAAGAATACTGTATTATAAGTATTGTTATTTTGCTGGCCAACTACTGGATACCGGCTAGCAATAATTCCTAAGTTGCACTTTTGTTTTGTACGTATTTTATATTGAAGGAATAAATCATTATTTCATTATTTCATTTTTTTAGCCAAAAACGTCTAATACCACTCAAAACTGGACATTCTGCAACAAAATGGAATACTGTTTCATCCCGGTTAAGATTACAAAGCGAACACAAAACATTATAATTTTCCATCCAGGGTTTGAAATTAAGATGTATTAGTTCTGCTCTAGCTTTTATAATCCAAGAAATCAAACCGATGTCGAGCATATCATTTCTGAGGAATGATCGGTCACCAAGGTTGAGTGCAAGGTTCAGATATTGCTTATGATAAAGACTCGTCAATACTCTACCCTCGCATTCCTGCCGCCAATCTGTCCTCTCCCCCTCCAACAGCTCGATCAGCTGTGACTGAAACATATCTAATCTTGTTATATCAAATTCTAACTGAGGCCTACTCAATCTTCCTTTGTTTATTCTGAGAATCTCTTTATACCAAAACACTTTTTTTGCAATTACCAGTTTAGCTAAAAAACATGGGAGTCTATCATCTGACAGAAATAAGGTTCTCATTATATAATTTATGTGCAAACCCAAAGTATAAAAGTGTAACTTATCAAAAACATTCTAAATATAAAACATAATTTGGTGTATTTTGAGGCAAATTAAATAACTTTTTTACGAAAAAAATTTGAGCAGATTCAATGGTTTTACCATCCAAAAAGCCCCAGACTTGCGCCCCATAACATATTAAAGCTCTAACTATTGCGTTATAGCATGAAACTTTCGTACTTAACGGTACTTTTTTGTTATCAAACAAATTACTCCAAATTAAATTCACGGCCAGTTTTGACGCCGAAGCCTTTTCTTTAAAATGTAGTTCCCATGACAGCGTACTTGTAAAATTTACCCCCAAGTACTTATAGCTATTAACAATCTCAACTTGCTCCCATTTATATCACCATTTATTTATCTGAACCAAGTCTACCTCCTCGCCTGAAAACCATGACTTTTGACTTATTCAGATTAACTTGCAAATTCTACGTTTCACAATACTGTTCCAATCTATTAATCATATGCTGAGGACCGGTTGCAGTTGGTGATAACAGAACTATATCGCCAGCGTACATTAGGACCTTAACCCTTCTCCCTCCAAAGTTACACCCTCCTTGTAGCACCTCTGGCAAGTCATTTATAAACAAAGCAAAACTGGTCGGACTTCCTATACAACCTTGTCTAAGGCCGCTGGAAGTGTCAAAGTTACTTGTAACACCCTCTCGGCACCAAACTGCCGTGGAAGTACCCTCATAATAATTTCTGATAACCTTTCAAAATTTAGTGGAGATCCCCAAGCATGAAATTTTATAAATTAAGGCTTTTCTAACAATAGTGTCAAAAGCGCTGGAAAAATCTACGAAAAAAGTAAACAGCTTATCCTCTTTTTCAGCCAATTGCAAATGCGCCATACATGTTAAATTAAATATATTATAATTTTCACAATGAAGGGCTACTTTTATTATTAAAAATATAAAGATAAACTGAGTACCCTTTTTAAAATATTTTTAAAGGGTACTCATATTAACATTATTATTAAATTATTATCATAAACATATTCATATTTATTACGAACCCATAAAGGCGAAACATGTTGCTCAATAAAAAATATTTTAAAAAGGGTACTCAGTTTATCTTTATATTTTTAATAAATTAAATATATATCAATTGTAGAACCTTGATAATATAATTTTAGGCAGGCCTTTCTAAAACCTGCCTGAAATTCTGATAGCAAATTTTTATCATTTACCCACTTAATTACTATCATTTACTAGGATAATGAAAATTTTACCGATACAATCTATGAATGATAGGCCCCTATAGTTTTGTAATAGGCTGAGATCACCTTTCTTATGCAATGGAAGTTTAAATAATTCTGGAACATTACCTTATTCTAAAATATTATTAAAAACCACCAACAAGTTAGTTAGGAAAGAATTCGGAGCATATTTAAAGAATTTATAAGGAACTCTGTCAACACCAGGTGCTTTGTTACATTTAACTTCTCTCAAAACTGTTTTAAGTTCTTCCATTTTAAAATCACTATCTATAAACTTAATAAAAAATTAATGGTTCTACAAAATTTATTTTTTGGCAAAAATTGGAGAATTAAGCAGAGATTTAAAATGCGATACCCATTCTGAAGGAGAAATATTGCTAATTCTGTTTAAACTTTTCTTTTTAAAACAATTTATTGCTTTTCAAAAGGTTTTCGAGTCCCTAGCCTGTATTATATTTTCAATAGCTGTGGAATGGAATTCTTTATTTTTTTCCTTACATAATACCTTGTATTTCTTGCATTCCTCTAAGTATTTCATTCTAAATTTGGATTCATTATATTTTTTAAAATCCCTCAAAGATTTGAACACACGTTTACATTGTAAAAAACAATCTAGGTCAAACCACGGCTGTTTAAAAGTTATATTAGATTTCTTAAAATTATTAGGATTTAATTTACTGCAGGCTGAGTCTTTTATAATACCAATTAAACTGCAAACATCTTTTTGGTTGTCATTACTAAGGGAGAAATTACTCATTTTGTTTCAATGTTATCCCGTTAAAGCCGATCATCCATTGACATCCATTTTAGTTTAGGATGCAAAGGGAGAACCCTCCCCCCTCCCCTTTCTCATCAACAACAACAATCGGGTTTTGGGGGGCTTAAAACCAATTCGATTGGAAGGTGATCCGAACCTGGATGGTTAATAACATTAAAATCATTTACTAAGTGCAAACAATTAATTGCTGCGGCCGCAATATCTATCACCGAGCATCCCATTCCCCCTATAAATGTAAACTCCCCATTTTTATCATTTAACCTTCTTCCATTTAAAACTACCAAACCTGCATTATCCATAACCCCTAGTATTTTTCGCCCCCTAGAATTGACCATTGTGTCTTTTGAGTCTCTGACATCTTTTAAATTACAATTTATACTTTCATTCAAACTTTCAGAATAGCTTTGTTCACATCATATTCTTCCATTTAGATCACCTATTATTAACAAATTGTTTCTGTACTTTGAATCCAAAACATGTTCTAGCCTATTAAAATCACAGTCCCACAAGTTATAGTTTAAATAAACTGGCAATAAAAACAAACTATCTTTTCCGAGTATTTCATTTCTGATTTCAAACAAACACCAACTATTATCTTCACTTGATGTTGTCATCTTTGCTGAAGTTGAAGATGATCCAACCACGAAATATTCTAAGGAAATAAATAAAATTATTAGCTCTAGCACTCACCTACTTTCTATTTCAGACATTAAAATGAATAAAGTAAACAACCCTCAGCCCCCCATCTTAAGAGGGATGCCGAAAATCCATAAGCCCAATACCCCAATTAGACCGTTAGTAAATTTCATTCCATCCCCTGCCTAAAAGATAGTGAAAAAACTTGATCAACTCATTAGACAGAATGTGGTATTTGAAAATAACAATAGTGTGAAAAATACAGTCGATTTAGTAAACAGACTGACGTACAACTTAAAGAAACCTACAAGCTAGCTTCGTTTGACATTATAAATCTCTACACCAATGTCCCAGTAGACGAAACAATAGAAATATTAAAAAATAACTTAGTTAAAAATGCATGTATAGATAAAGAAGCAATCAACGAACTTATAGTACTCACAAAGACAGTCCTGAAACAAAACTATTTTAAATTTGCAGATAAAATTTTCATCCAAAACAATGGGTTGGCTATGGGCTCTCCCCTATCAAGTATACTTTCTGAAATATTTCTGAACAACATTGAGAACAAGTGTGTGGTCTGGAAACAACGCCCACATTCACAAAATAAAGTGGTGATGGCACCGTCCGACCAACTGCCATACGACCAGAACATTCGCCTCCATAGCAGAGTTGGAAAATCCACAAAACTGATGGCCACCCTCACTGACAAGATCAGGTACGTAATCTACTTTCGCTATCTACAGCAAGCGTTGGAGAACGGATTGCGTATCCGTCATGTTCATCGTGTGTTGCATTTTAAGCAGTCCACGTGGTTAAAGTCGTACGTGACTCTAAATACCACACTCCGTCAGTTGGCCAAAAATAAGTTCGAGGTGGAGCTCTTCAAGCTCATGGTCAACGCGGTGTACGGTATGAGTCTTCAAAACGTACGTAAACTCAAAAATGTGAAGATCTGCACCAACCACCGTAAATATATTAAGTATGTGTCAAGGTCGAATTTCAGTGACCGGGTGTGGTTGGACAAGACTTTGACACTGCTTAATATGGCTAAGGTGCGTGTGGTGTTGGACAAACCCGTTTATGTGGGTATGTGTGTTTTGGACTATTCAAAGTGGTGGATGTTCCGCTTTCACTACCTAATGGTTGAGTGGTACGGGCTTGAAAACATACGAATGGCTTACGTGGATACAGACGGTATCGTTTACATGATCCGTACCGCAAATGCCTACAGGGACATGCTGCAGCACATCGATTACTTTGACACCAGCAATTACCCCATAGAGCATCCCTGCTACAACAAAGATAATGCTAGAGCCCTGGGGAAATTTAAGGATGAAGCTGGTGGTCATGTCATGACGGAGTTCATCGGACTTATGGCCAAACTATTGCATATCGTTTCTGCGCATCGGCGATAGCGACAGCGGTCAAGACTACGAGCCGCCTCCCATCAAGAAAGCTAAGGGAGTGAATCGTGCAGTGATGCAACGTGACTTGACCGTAGACAACTACAGAAGAAGATGTCTACAAGATCACGTGGTGAAGTACACGGAGAATGAGCGCTTCTTGAGTAGACGTCATTATATCTACACCATAATGGTGATGAAGCACTCGCTGGCGCCGTACGACGACAAACGCTTCGTGTGCGATGACGGCGTCAGCACATTACCATGGGGGCATTACGCCATCGCCCCACGTGCACCGCAGGACGAAGAAATGTCGCTATCGTCCCCTGAGTTACCACCTCCGTTGTCCCCACAACCTGGACCTTCTACCACAGAGTGACTTTGTTCGCCCACCAACACTGTCACAGAAGGTATCCAGCAACGGATATGCAGTACAGTTTGCGGTGACGTCAGTGGATGAGAGCCCATCTTACTCAAAATTCATCTTGGTGGGCCATTTAGCAAACAATTCGTCTAAGGAATAAATTCATTTTTTTCTAGTATTTTAAAAATAAATACTATTAGTTACCAATTAGGAATAAATTTTTCATTGTAAATACTTTTTCTTCTAGTCAAATATTAGTAACAAATTTTATTGTAAATATTAATAACAAATTTTATTGTAAATATTAATGACAAATTTAATTGTAAATATTAATAACAAATTTAATTGTATAAATATTTATTTTTTATTGTAAGTAGATATTGATTGAAAGTAGATTTGATATTGTGAATAAAACATGTTATTTATCTATTTGTGCCGATATTTATTTCCCCGTGTGTTATTATCTTAAAAGAAATCCAGAGTTCCTATAATCTCTGGATTCAAATACTTAAACTATAAGGATAAAGAGTAGAAATAAAAACAAGAGGAATTTATTTGAAAAAATATATAACTTTTTATTTTTCAAAAAATCCATACATCTTACAATAATGTGTTTATAGCTATAAACATTATTTACAAAATACAATTAATCAAGTAGAAGAAGGTAAGTAAAATCTTGTGAAGAGCATCCGGACCAGCATGTCGTTCTCAGCAGTGGAGTCACCGAAGAGTTGGACGAAATCATTCATCGACATGTCGTAGTTGGTACGGCAGTTCAGGTAAGTGAGACAGTATTGGCCGCAAACCGAAGTATCCAAGCCTTGTAGTCGATACTTGTTGTGGATGTAACGCAAGAGACGTGAATTGATATTACGTCTCAGAAAACGTTGGAAGTCGGCCGAAACTGTCGAAATATTTGATAATTTGTGTATTATTGTTGTTGAATTATCTTTCTTCACTGTCTCTGTAGAATACTACCCAGTGTTCACCGCTCTGTGTATGCGGTTCAGTGTTGACGACTAACGCAATCGACGGAGCGATATATGTGGGTAGACAGTCCGATGCAAACACTCCGACATGTTGTACGTTTTTCAGCTTTGCTAAATGTTTCCTTATGGCCGTGGTGTTTATGGTTTGGCGCCAAACATCCCTCTATTGTTACCGGAATATTCCATCACCTTTTGTTGTCTTACGTGTGCGCGGTCGGTTCTCGGAATTCGAACCCTCGGTCTTTTGTTGTAACACGTGTGCGTGACTAATTAATTCTTGAATTCGGACCCTCGACCTATTGTTCTGCGGCTTCATGACTGAACACGATTGTGTTCACAGTTCGGGGATGACGGGTAGGTCAGAGCTGCTGAACACCAACGATCTAATTTTGTGACGAGGACAACAACAACAACACGATCCGCAATGTGGTTCTTCGGCTGTCAACAGTAACCAACCACGTAGCAGCGTACAGTTGCTCAATGCACAACGGTGTTGTACGCTTTTATGTTGACCACAACGTAGCGCGTTGGTGGATAATAGATTTCCGATGGTGGCCAACGATCCGCATCCGATATCCGCCAAATCCACTACCAGTACTTTACCATTGTTTATGATAAGGTGTTTCGTAGCGTATTGTTTCTTTTCCGATCCTTTTACGTAGACTACGGATTGACTGTTGAGACACGTACGTAGTTTGTCCATCATCACGTGGTACGGTATATTACCGTGATTCCAATCAATACCGTGACAGTGTTTAATCAACCAGTAGCTTTCTCGAAGTTTCTCTTCGGATAGAAAATCACGATCGAACGGTGGACGTGCGATGAGGTGCAATAATAGTGTGCCCGGTACACATGTCTATAACACTAGCTTCTTTCACAATAAAATCGTTGCTGTTGTCCTTGAAACATTGTAAATCCAAGACACAGACGAGCGGATCCACTGATGCTGTTGCGGTGTACAATCCATGTTTACTCGTTCACGGTCACTGACGTACTGAGCTTTTTAACTGCCGAAATCCACCGACATGTTACGTTGTCGGTCAATCTCGATGACGTTGTCTAGTTCCGCATAGACGATCATATTGGCGGATTCAGTCAGAGCCTCACTAAACCTGATCTCGATACGTAGATTACCGTTACGTACCAAATTCCAGTGACTAAACTCGTTAGCACTCAGGTCCGGTGTCAAATCGAACGCCATCAGACAATATTCTTTTTCAAAATCGTATCTTGTGATATCGTTACCGATATTGTCGAAATGTATTCCGGTACCGCTGAACAGTGTGTGATAAGCGAGTACATAGGCGTCATCCGTGTCGCCGGCGAACACGGGCTGTAACGCTTTCATCGGCACTTGTTCACCGTCCAATTACAAAGCTAAATAGTTCATCTTGAAATGTTGGAAATTGATCGGATTCTTCTTGTAGTCACCGTTGAACGCTTGATTAGTGACCATGCCCACAATAACACATTTTGGAAGCTGACCCAAGTATACGCTGTCCAATGTTTTGCTTTGTATACCACTGGGCACTGTGATAGATTTCACTTCGACTCGTGTGATCGGATACTTAGCGGTGCCGGTCTCAAGCGTTTTACTATGAGCCAACAATACGCTCGGATTGATTTTACATCGACGTACAAACAGATTCGCCTCTTTGATATGTACTTTATAAGTGGTCGCGGTTTTTGACATGATAGCAAATACGTTTCTCGATCTGATCATACATAAACGCATCTCCACACCGTTCAACAAGAACTTTTCTTGATCGCACAAATCGATATGTAGATGTCCGATCATGTTCGCATAATGACTCTGTTGAATCAGGTACCGTCGATGATTGAGTCCTTCGTTTTCTTCTTCACAATTATCCTTTTGTTTATAGTTATCTTTGTAGAATAATACACTGCATAATTGTGATTCTTTCGCGTCCGTGCCGTAGTTCAACAGGTTTTCCAAATACGCACGATAAGCCTAAGTGTTGTTTTGCAGTGACACCAGTTTATTGTTCAAGTGTAAATCTACTTGACTGAACAATGAATGTAGCCAGTTGTTGACCGGACCGAACTCTTTGAGAGCATCGGTGGCTATAAATTTTGTCCCGTCTTCTCTGACTATAGTGGCTTGTACGTGTAATAAGGTGTGCGCTAAATCCGTATACTCGTCACCGTGACCGGGTATGACGAATTCGATAGGCGAATCGTCCGTTAATGACGAAATCGGTTTATTCTGTACCCATTTACCACTGTCGATACTGGTCTGTGTCGGCGATAATGAGAATAAATCCAATTCCGTCTTTGTACATTCACATGATTTCTGGTGTATGAACGACATCTTCGCTGCTGCTGCTTAAGAGAAAATATCGATTTCTCTTCGTCTTCTAGTCACCTTCTGATGTACTCGACGCTTCGTCGACAATCGTTTCATCTTTCGTTTTATCGTCGATTTACGCGCGTGTCGTTTACGCTTTTTCGCCGGAGCGGACGTCCGTGCTCGAAGGAGTTTCGTCAAAGACTGCGGTGTGACACGCGTGATCCGTCGCTTCTTATAGTCGCTGCCGCTGCGAAGTACGCATTCGATTTTGTCGTCGGCGCGTCGTTTCAGCGCGCCAGTGAATTGTTTGAGGCGTTCACCGGCCTTGGTCCGCGGGTCCGCGGTGCCGCCGGCAATGTCGCCGAGAAAACCGACACCCGAACGTAACGCCTCCTTGCCCACAGCACTCGCTCCGGACCTGATCAGCGGCATCACCGTGCGTATGAGTCCACCAAGAAAACTACCGATACCGTGTCCGCGTCTCCCATTGGTGGGGACGACGCTGGTAGGGGAGGATTGTGAAATAGTTTTGGCGCCAAACGTCCCCCTGTGGTGCAATAGTTTCTAGAACATTCCATCACCTTTTTGTTTGCACACGTGTGCGTGACTAATTCTTGGAATTTTGACCCGCGTCTATTGTTGTTTTGGCGCCAACCGTCCCCCTGTTGTGAAATAGTTTCTAGAACATTCCACTGCCTTCTTTGTTGTCACACGTGTGCGTGGTTAATTCTTAGAATCCCGACCCTCGGTCTTTTGTTGTCTCTTTTTGTTCCGTGGCTGAGTGTCTCTACGTGTCTCTTGTCTCACCGCTGTTGACGATGATCTTTTGCGTTTCACTGGGGTCAGCTGGGACACAATTATACAATGTGTATAATAACCGTATAATTGTATAACCGTATAATAACCGTAAACATTGTGTATAACCGTATAATACGGTTTACGCCAAGCCGCTAACGGCATCATAGTTTGTGTTAAACCGTTAATTTTCGGGGCTCCTGTACTTCCATCAACCCACATATTTTGTAAATATGACAATAATGGTTTCAAATTGTTGTTAATCTCATCATCGGGGTTGAAATAAATACCGCATGTGTATGTCGGAACTCCTCCATCGTATAAATGTCATTTCAGTAACATTTTCCCACAATTATCCGGATTCTGTACTGTGTATTGAAACCCACTATCGATCCATGTAATTGCTGGTGAATTGTTTGTCGGTCTCACAGTCCATCCGCCTTATATTGTATTGGAAGTACTGTTGTCGGTTTGTACACTTACGTCATTTGATTTATTTTTTCTTGAAACTCGTTACTTATCTTGTTCTTGTTGTTATAGTGGAAAATATACCGCATTATCGGTGTCACCACCGACACTTGACTGATTCATCGCTTCAAGTTCTTTCATCAACATACGAATGGATTCATCCACTTCATTAATAGTAGCCGCCATAATACTTACGAAACACGTCCGCACGCACTGACTGCATACACTCGACTGACGTTACGCGCTGTCCTCTAGGTGCGTGTAATCGTATTCAAGCACCTGTGCATTCTCGCGGTGTAATTCTGAACTACAATGCATAATATTTGTAAATGAACGTCTTGCCACACATAACACGCAATTAATCAGTACTCTTTCACGTAAACTTCTCTGTTTGTACTCGATATGAATGATTTTTTGAAACGACATATCGATGATTTTCCTCGCATATTCAGTAGTCATGGTCGAATGAATCTAGATGTTTCTAGAAAGTTCGAGGGAGAACTGGAAGGGATGACGTCATTGATGACGTCATAGGTGGAAAGAAATCGAGTGTGCGCGGGTGTACGGTATTTAAATTTGATTCTAACTACTCTAAAAGTTTAGGGTGGCCTTTAGAAAGGCCGTTTGTTGTCGCTGAAAGGATGAAGGTAAAGGATAAAAGAGGTGAAAATATGTTTTATTTATTATTTTGATCTTCAATGGCTTTTCGAAGCCATTACAGATAATTTTCTTTTGGCCACCACCGGAATGGACGTGGTCTGCAGTAGTGGCTGAGTGAATCATCGTCCGGGAAGTAATAATCACAGATTTCCTTCAAGTTTGTTCTTGCTTGATTGGAACTATTTTCTCTTCGTCTTCAAGAAACCAGTCCACTTCATCTTGAAAGTAGTAGCCAGGACGGTTGCAGGGTGGATCATCCCAGTGCCATTCCTCTTGAGTGGCGGGTACGGTATACTGGGCGTAATAAGCGACGATATCATCTTAAATTGTCGGAATGTATGCATGACAGTTAAGATCGGAACTGTCTTCTCTGGTCCATTTACACTGCCAAGTATTTGGGTTGATCCAGTTGTAGTTTATCGGTTGATGTTCTTCCACCTCCATCCTCTCAGCTTCGACGCAGGCTCGAACCAACACCTCGTCGCTGATAGCTTTGTCCCAGCAGTCCATGATTTTTGACCGTCATCGACAAGCTCCCAAACCAAACTGAAGGTAGAGGGGTGCGCCACAAGGGTGGGGAGCGGAACCGACAATTCCTAGAACTAATGCGTCGTTTCTTATTGTTATATGTTAGAAAAGGTTCCTTCCACATCTTTCTAGATCCTTCTAGAAGCTTATTGTTCGCGATAATAGTCGTCATTCACGACTTAATGAGACACGAATGTTCCTATTCATCCCTCGTCAATGTCACCACACAATAACACCCTTCCTTTACAATCAACATACCGCCTTTCTTCTCTTAAAAGCCTTGTCAACCCGTGTCAAACTGATAAATGACTCTCAACATCGAAGAAAATTATTGCACAATGGGGGGGTGGGGCTGATGTCATTCATTTACATATTAATTAGCTCATTTGCATATTAATTACCTAATTTGCATATTAATCACGTAATTTGCATATTAATTACCTAATTTGCATAATTAATTACCTAATTTGCATAATTAATGAGATCGTCGTGGGTGGTCTCAGGGGGAGGGGGGGGGGCACGTGACCTGTGACATCACCATCCTCCAATCCTCCGCGGATGGGAGCCCCCAAGACCCCCTACTATTATGCCTTCAAGTCAATCGGGACACATGTCGATTCTGAGGGAATACCAAGTCTGGATTTGGAACAAACTGTTCCCAATCTAATGGTCAAAAGTTTTGACTTTGAAAAACCTTACCAAATGGTCATTGGAGATGGAGGAAGCTGGCAATGGATAAGGTCCAATATGGGAAATTCAACCCTAGAGTTCTTCACTGATGGATCACGGAGAGAAGGAAGGTCTGGCCTGGGAGTGTGTGGGAACAGATCCCACGTCTCAAAGGCACTAGGGGAGACTCCTATAGTCTTCCAGGCAGAGGTCCTGGCAATAGAACATTGCGCAAGAGCACAGCTTGAAAAGAGGATAAGAGGAAAAATCCTCATCCTCTCTGACAGTCAAGCAGCTCTCAAAGCAATAATAGACTCATACGAGATAGATTCAAGAGTAGTGCAGAGCTGCAGAAGGGCACTGAAAGAACTGGGCCTGCACAACCGTGTTCAACTATCTTGGATCCCGGGACACTCAGGGCATGAGGGCAATGACCTGGCGAGAAAAGGGGCTAGATCCTACCTCGTTGGGCCTGAGCCTTACTGCGGGGTCCCCATGAACAAAGGAAAGGCCAAGATCCTTTGCCTGGGTGGAAGACCAAGAAGCGAAAGCTTGGAGGAACAGCCCAGGGCTCAGACAATCTAAACTGTTAATAAATCCATTCAGGAAGGAATAGAGAGGCATATTGGGCCTCCAAAAGAAGGAGATAAGCCTGCTGGTAGGGTAACTCTCGGGTCATGGCCCGTTGAGAAAACACCTAAGCACAATAGGACTTGCCAAAACACCTAAGCACAAAACACCTAAGCCAAACAGAACAATGCAGGTTCTGTGTCACACATGTGGAATCTGCAGAGCACATATGGCTGGACTGCCCAGCTTTAGCCCAAAAGAGGTTGAAATACCTGGGGAAGGCATTCCTGGTGCCTGACGAAATAAAAGAAATGGGCGTCAACCAGCTAGTAGGCTACGCTAAAAGCCTAAAGCTGGGGGACTGAATAGTGGGTGCTACAAAAGATCTAATTAGGTCGAAGTAGCTAAGGGTAGCTATACCCTAGCCCCACCCCCAAAAAAAGTACATGAACTCATGAGTCGCCACTGGCAAAAAGATGGTTAACTTTACATACCCAGCCAATTCTTCTTTACTTAACATTCCATTGTGATCCTTATCCAAATTAAGGTATTGACCATAAACTTTAAGAGCTGAAGGAGCAGAAAACCAGTTGGCTTCTTGCAAGTCTTTCGGCAATTCTTCATCTCTTAACTGAAAACCAAATACATACTTCTAAATCTTTAGTTCAAGATAAAAACAAAATGTTTTTCATGCATAGTTTAAATTATTCTAAAACTAATATTTCATAGCCAAGAGTGGAGAGTAGGAATTTGCATAATCGAGTCCATGTGTTTGAAGGGCTTGCACCTCATTTATTTGACCTCATTTTTTACACTGTCAATAAACAAGGTAATTACTGTTTAAGAAGTGAAATTCATTCCTAATCCACTAGAAATCGATCAAATTTTGAAATATCCCATTGTAGAATTAAGAAATCACAATCTATTTATTATGTAGTAGGTGTAAAACTTTGTAATAAACTTCCAAAGTCTATTTTTCCCCTATCTCTAAATGATTAAAAAAGGTGTTTATAAGTGGCTGATTGAACATCCATTTTATTTATTACAAGAATTTTTTCAATTTCCAACAAGTGATATTTCGATTTAGATTATTTATTTATGATTAACTGTTAGATTGTTTAACAGTTATACATTATGTATATGTAGTGTTAATGTAAAAGTGTGATGAGTTGATGTTGACATTGTCTGTAACCAATTATGTGTTGATTGACAATAAAATATTCTTATTCTTATATGTTCTAAACACTTTCACTCATGTTTTGAATGAATGGCACTTCTCACTACATTACAATAAAATTATCTGTATTCATTTATTTCTGTTAAAATCAGTAAAAGTTAAAAAAAGATAGTTTACATTAATTATTTTCCATAAGAAACATTATTTCCCCTCAATGAACAATGTAATTGTAAACTTTTGCAGATGATAACACATATCGAAAACAGATTATTTCATAGCAGTTAAAACTATTTTTATTATCTCAATGAAGATGAAAAAACCAAAAGGCCTAAATATTTTTCGATATTTGTTTGAAGATAATAAAACATTTATTTCATGCATGATTTGGATTACTCTAAAAACTCTTTATTTTTTCAATTAAAATCAAGGCTAAGTTAACTCGCTCAATTATTATGTTAATTGGCAACAAATTAACTAAAACAAACATTGCAAATTTCATTCTGTTACCATCTCTTGCTAAATTAGATGAGCCTAAAAACTAGGAGGTTCGATTTAAAATACCCCCGTTGCAGCAGACCTGCATACTCAGCGAATTTCAAATGCATAACGACACATTTCAATCAAACATAGCGAGATTTTACATGTTTTGGTAAGCTCCTTAAGAATAACATGGGGAATGAGTATGCAGGTTTGCTGCTACGGGTATACCAAAACTGGGTGGTTTTAATTCAATATTTAGTAGATCTGAACAAGAAGAAGCTATTTACCGAGTTTTATCAAGATATGTTGAGAAATAACCGAAATATAGAATTTTACTTATTTTCCATGAGGTTAACATTGGGACAACGTACTGTGTTTACCACTTTCAATATCTCGGTAACCAATGGACATAGAGTAGTGATTCAAAATACTAAATTGTTTGTTTTTTTGAGCTGAATTCAATGGTGCCAACAAAAATCCGATAAATTTATTTTCCTATGTAAAAAACTCAAAAAACCAATTTTTGGGGGGGTTTATCCCCCTTTACCCCCCCTTCCGGTCGTCCGATCGGGCTGGTTTACATACTCGTCTGAGGAATTACCACTTAACATGTCTGTACCAAATTTCATTAAGATCGGACCATTTTTATGGCCGCTATCGTGCTGATAGACACACACATATATATATATATATATATATATATATATATATATAAATTCGGACGAATGGTGTTTTCTGCTTCTGTGGGCCCCAAAACGAAAAGTTATCATGGTCTCGGGCTTAGGTCTTACCGTGAGACCTATGGTAATAGCTTCTTCCCTATAGGGGAAATTCGCTAAAAATCATTAATAAACAAACAATGTTTTAGGTTCTACTAATGCTGACCCTAAAATGCTGAACAACTTTATTTCAAGAGCGATTTAATTATATGCTAATGAAAATAAAAAATCAAAAAGTTGAGAAACAATACCTCAAGTAAGTCATCGAGAAAGCTACATGCAAGGATGTCTTGAATTCTAACTCTGCCAGTCCTGAGAGGATCCAGAAAAAACAAGAATTTACGAACTGCAGTGCAGACGTAAAAACTGTGGAATGATTTCTCAAGGCCATCCAGTTGAGGCAATGTCGGTATAAGGTCCTGAATGTAGTTCTCCAGATCCTTAAAAACAAATTAATTTAAGTAACATCAAAAACGTAAATTATTTTATTAAAATCATGACTAAAAAAATGTTTGTTTAATTTTATTCAATTTTTTTGATAATTTGTTTTGTTTAGTGTGCTCTCAAGTGAACAAATGTGTACCCAGTATTTTTGTACTCGAATGGTGAAAACACACTTCCATTGACATTTAAATAGGCCTAATCTATTATCTTAAGGACGCATTATATGATTCTAATATTTCTTTCACCAACATTTTCCTTTTCTTATGTCCTTTAATGTGATGTACTACAAATAGTACCTTAAAATTGTGTAAGTTAGAAGGGGAGGTGAGTAGGAGGTTGATGCGAGTATGAAATGTTAATGTAAAAAATATCTCCCCCATCGGTGATAAGACTTTCCAGTAAACCAAATAGTAAAATGATTTTCAAATAAATAAGTAAGCTGCTAAAAAAACATCCTATGTACTTTATGTATATGTACGTATATACAGGGTGAGTCTTCTAAGCCGTCCACAACAGATTTTAGGCGAACGGCTTCACATACAAAGACGAAACAAAACATTTCCCCACTAAATCATACTTAAGGAACAATGTAAAAATATTTTTAAGCTTTTTAAAATACAGGGTGTCCCAAAAACTGGGGGTCATTGGTTCAAATCTCGGAATTTTTAAATGTAAACATATGCCATATTATACATCATTTTAAAGCTCTAAGCGAGATAAACAATTTGGTGAAAACAGAACTCAATTATCTTTATTATTTTCAAAATGGCGGCCGTTTTTGTGCAAAATATTATTTACGGAATTCCCTGTATCTCAAGAACTACTGAAGGTTTTTTTCGTTCTGTTTGAAAATTCTTAATCCTTGTAAACTCAGCTTTAATTTGATATGCAACATGCCAACATTGAATGAAAAAAAAAATTAATTCATAATTTTATATTTTATAAATATTGGTAGCACTGAAAAATCAAACATTTTAACTAGCATCATATGTTAAATAGCATATCATTTTAAAGGTCTTGCAAAAACCTACAATTTTTCAATTTATACCCCCCTTCTATCTTTGGTAGTTTTTCAGTAATAAACAAAAAACTCTATTTTCCCATATAACCCTATAATTATCTGCCCATGTTAAATTTGCTGTACTCAATGTTAAAGGATGCAAATTTAAATGCTTTGACTACTGCAAATTTAACATGGGCGTTATATGGGAAAATGGAGTTTTTTGTTTATTACTACAAAACTACTTAAGATAGGAGGTGACTATAAATTGAAAAGCTGTAGGTTTTTGCAAGACCTTTAAAATAATATCCGATTAAACATACGTTGCCATTTAAAATTTTTGATTTTCAGTGCTACCAACATTTATAAATAAATGTCAGTCTCTTATCAGCCGTCGATGAGGAAAGAGCTCCGGTAACCTCGTGCGTGCCTACTCCTGCTTCCGACCTGTCATGCTAAGTTTTGATGTGAAATAGTGACTGTTCTAATTAAATTAATTGAAGTAGTGTTTTGCCGCCGGAATCGTGTGAACTCAAGTTAAATATTAAGGATTATTTCCATACGCGGTCTGTACGGGAATTTACCATAGGCCTACACTATGTCGAATAACTGTGCAAAGTGCAACACTTCGATTCAAGAAGAGGATGTAGTGAAATGTGTGAACTGTCCGAGATTTTTCCATGGTAAGTGTACCAATTTGGACTTTTCAAAAAACTTTTACTCGTCGCACAACCTACCGCTGTGATAAATGTACCTCACCAGCGCTTGCTAGTAGTGAGCCCGACGAGGAGTTCAAATCAAGCGTCATTAAGGCCATAAAAGACCTTCAAATCGAGTTTAATAAGTCATTAGATCTAAAACTCAATGAGATGGAGGAAAAAATTAATGGCAATATTAATTCAAGGCTAAGCGACCTGGATAAAGCTAAGGCAAACCTAAGTAGCACGATCGCCTCCCTCAAGGCGGAAAATGAACGCTGTCGTGATGAGTGTGCTTAGTTGAAAAATAAGTGTGATAACCTCACTCAAGAGGTGGGTTTTATGAAAGACCAAATAAATTATCCACAGCAATACAGCCGTCTGCCAAATCTAGATATTTTTGGAGTTCCGCTGTCACCAAATGAAAATATATTTGCGATACTAAAAGCGGTCGCTGCAGCGATAAACACACCATGGCGGCGAGAAGACATCTCGGCGGCTCATCGCCTTGGGAACGCCGGCTGCGGTAACCGGACCCGCCCGCCCAACATCGTAGTCCGCTTCATGAGCAGATCCGTCCGCACGGAGTGGCTTCAGGCTGCTAAGAAAAAGCAGAATTTGGATGCTGTTCACCTCAGTTCGGCATTTCCTCCATCAAGGATTTACATTAATGAACATTTAACCAGCTTCACTAAGGCCCTGCTAAACAAAGCTAAAGCCATGGTGAAGGAGAAACAACTGGCGTTCGCGTGGATCAAGGAGGGCAGGGTGCTGGTGAAGAAGACGACAGACGACCGAGCCAGGAGGGTGAGGAGCTTCGAGGACCTGCTGGGAGCCGAGGGACGGGACCGAGATGTGAGCGGCGGTGGGGACGACGCGACCGTCGGCGTCAACGACCAGTGACATTCCAAACCGGCATAAGTAAAGTGGAAGTGTGAGCAAACATGGAGAACAGCAGCAAGAATTTGCTTATCTGAACTAACTCTGGGGGTAAATTTTCAGTTTTTTATAAGAAATAAATTTTTTATCAGTAATAAAATCTATTTTGTTAGTTAACGAATTATTTTTATTACTCTCTTTAATCGCTACATCATCGTAACATGATAAGCGCTTCATACTAACTGATCGTAAACAACAGTTAGTATGAATGATACCAATGTAGTTTCAGTCATAGTTTATTTCAGTATAGTTAATTTTAAAAATGAAACAATAAACGAATATAATTTTGTAAGTTTTTCATCAAATATATTTTTCTCAAAGTAAATATACTCTGCATGCTATTGATGCACTCTGAGAAGATTCTCTTGCTAAAAGTGTTCTATTTTTAATATTATTCTTTTTTTATAAATATAATAAGCATAAGTCGTTTTGAATGATACCGTATAATTCTTGAGAAGGATTAAATCTTAGTTATTACCAACAGGGCCGTACTCAGGCCGGTTTTTTCGGACAATTTTACCGGGGCCCGGGCTCAAGGGGGACCCGAGACGGGCCCCGTAAAACATCTACTTCAAGAAACCGTCGGCCTAGACGGACGGAGTTACTAATTCAGATATATGTAATGTTAAATTCTTAATAACGCTCATTGTATTTACAAATAATTTATTACAAATGATTTACTTTTACACCACTAAAAGACTAAATTTAGTGTTGAATTTATTCCTACTCTCTCTAGGTACTCGTGATCGGCAAACACGCACGATTAAATTATACGTCCGTTTGTCTACTTTGCAAAAGATTTCACAGAGTCTACCTTGATCCGTTTTTCCGGGATTGATCATGACTACGCGATCGTTTTTGCAACCTACTGTCGCCGCTGCTGCTCATTTTACAAAGTTGTTCCTATGACGGTAAATTCCTTGATTTTTCGCTATTTTTACATTTATTCCTACCGTTACCTGCGATCTATAAGTTTCATCTACCCTACTTACCCGCGGTTGGTAAACATGGGGGATTGTCGTTCGCAAAATTACTCCCGCAATTTCCGTGCAATCGATGTTAAGGCCATTTACATCCTTAGCATGTTTTCGCTTATTTCTTACTCAGGATATGGTAACATTTCCCTTCGAAATAGCATTTCGGATTAAGCGGGATTTTGGATTACCGGGTTTAGGATTTTCTGGACTCAACCGTAAAAATAAAATTAAAACAGCACATCTTGCAGAGATTTTTTTTCAAAATCATAAAACCTAAAGATAAATGTAATTTGTTTGAAAAAGAAGCATTCCTTTTGTTTGTCCAGAAAAATTAGGTAGGATACCAAAACAAATTGTTAGAGTTAAAGTGATTTTGTTTGGATGTTAAATCATGATGACATTGACTCCTTTATAAATTGTATGGATTCAAAAATATATTAAATGTTTTGTTGTTCTCCATTCAAGGTTAATAAATCACATATAGTAATTAATTACCGTCAGAATAATTAATTGTTATAATACTTCTTTACTGTCAAGTTATTTTTTACATTTCTATAATTTTACGCTTTTTATGCTTTACGGTACTTATGAATATTTCAAATGTTAAGGAGAGGTAATTTCACACAGGCTATGTCTTGGAGGCACAATTTTTTTTAATTTTTAATTTTTATTTTTTGAAAATATTTTACTACAGTTCAACAATAGATAGTAACCGTCATATCATAAAATAAAAGGAATTGCAATATTTTTGTTCAAGAATTTATTTGTGTACATGTACGATGCAGTTGACGACTTTGGGGTTTCTGTTCAAATGAAAATCGTATATATTTCAAAAGAAATAAATCGTATTATATATTCTGTTATTTGAATTGCACAATTAACAAGCCAACTATGCGCTTATAGAATTAATTCATGATTTTAATTTAAAATAAAGCTTAAATGGCCCGATTAAAAATAGTTTTTCTAATTTATTTAAGCAAAACGTAGATAAATCTTACTATATTATCAAAATAAAAAATGTGGGGTTCGCAGCGATGTGATGGTTGATGGGTGGGGGGCATTACCAGGACATGAGGGGCCCGTTCTAATATCTTTACCGGGGCCCGCCAAAGCTGGGTACGTTCCTGATTACCAATGAACAAAGCAGTCAAAGCCGCAGTTTGATTTTAAAATGAACAATATTTGAATTTAATTTGTGTACTTTTTTGCCAGTCAAAGCCGCAGTTTGATTTTAAAATGAACAATATTTGAATTTAATTTGTGTACTTTTTTGCTTACGCTTACGCTTATACGCATGCTGTTTACTCGCAGGATATTATCTGGCTAAAGTGTAATTTATTTTGAATATTATTGGATTTTTAAATGGATCAATAAGTAATTTGATTTATTCAGTTATTGCATTAGTTTAGTTTCATCCAGGCTTAAACTGTGTATGCAGATTAGTCTGGCTCTATAGGATAACCTCAGGCTAAAAGTATTATTATTTGATTAAGTACAGTATAATTTTTATCCCTATAAAAAAAAATATTTGTCAATAATTTTTTTTAGTTATGAAATTAGTTAAATTTAGGTAGGCAGGTTGCATTATGTACGTGTGAGAATGAGACGGTCATTAAGTTCGTATTAATTTTTTTGGGACGGTGTCAAAAGTGGGAGGGGGCATGTCATTCCGGCACAAATTTTTCTTTTTTTTTTGGTTTTCTTGTCTTATGATTGATGAATTTGAGTTTCTTGGCGAGTATAGAAGAATAAGTAGCAATTACATTGAGGATGTATTTGATAATGAGTCATTCCAAAAATTTCTCGTAGGTTTAAACATAATTCATAAACAAAGGCTGGTTGGTGTAGTGGTTATAGTTCCCGCCTACAAACTTGTAGGTAGCCGGATCGATCCCGAGAAAAGTTAGTAGCTTTTTGAAGGGTTGTTTCTGGAGCCAGCTGCCATTGGTTGTTGGGCTATTAATTAACAATCCTGTCTAAGGAACATGCCAACCTAGTCAGTAACAAGGCTACAAGATCGTGCCACAATTCTCATGATCATCACACTCATCCTTCACTCATATTCAGGGTAACGTCCTCAATGAGGTACCTGTCTTATTAAAGTGATTAAGTGATTTAAATATAAGAAGCTATAACAAGAACATTGATTCATTTCTTATCTATTTACAGACAATAAAAACTGAGTGGGATATTATTGTTTTGAGTGAAACATGGATTGCTGGTATTGGGACGGGGATAAATCTTGATGGGTTTAATTGCTTTTCAACGGGGAGGGGTGTGAACAGAAATGATGGTGTGTGAGTGTATGTAAGGGACAGCGTGAATGCGACAGTACGAGAGGCGGAGCTGGGCGGCGTTTTTGGTCTACTATGCGACTTTACTTATCGCAGTAAGGAATTCAGCCTGTTGGCGGTGTACAGAACTCACGATAACGATTTGGACGATTTCACTGCTGCACTAAGCCAACACTACTCTGACAAGATCAAGACTAAGTCTTACATACTAATTGGTGACATTAACGCCAATATATTGATGTCTGATCACAAAATTGAACGCTACGTAGATGTTCTGTACGACCTTGGGTTTATGTGTGGCATTTATTACCCGACTAGAGAAATTATTAACAGTTCTACTTGCCTTGATCACATTTTTATTAGATACGACAAAGTTGATGACCTGAATACAATAGTGATCAAGACAGATATTACTGACCATTAATGCGTAGCACTGAATATTACATGTGTAACTAACAACGAAACCACTTCACCTACAACGACATACATCGACAAAAATCAACTTAGCGAGTACATAAACAACTCTGATTGGTCCATTGTAACAAACATCGATAACATAAATAACTGTACCGATTTGTTTTTTAAATTGCTTAATAATTTCGTTGAAAATTCGAAAAAAAAGGTTTTATAATAATATTAGATTGAAAAAGATTAAACCGTGGATCATGGAGGATCTAATCCGAGGAATTAGAATGAGAGACAAATTGAGTAAACGCCTAAAAAAACAGCCTTTTAACTTAATCCTAAAAGAAAATTATTTACAGTTGAGGAACAGACTAAATGCTCAAATAAAATCCGCTAAATATAATTACTACAGATCAAAAATTAATCATGGTAATTGGAATCCAAAACTTTTTTGGAAAACTATTAATGAGTTAGCTGGTAAAATAAATAAAAGAGATAGTTTCCCACTTCAAAATTTTTTGGACAATAAATCAATAGACATTACTGACGATAACGTTGAACAACTTAGTACTCAGGTGGCCGATGAGTTTAATAATTATTTTTCTCAAGTAGGGTATAATTTAGCTCGAGTTATAGACTCAAGCGGACCACCTGTTGTCGATGACAATGACCACTCAGTTGATACAGAGTTTACTTTACGCACTATCACGGAGACTGACCTTCACCGATACGTTACTAGTTTTCGAGGCGGCTCAGCTCCAGGGTATGATTGTATATCTGCTTCCTTCCTAAAAGACAATTTATTAGCACTTAGTTCACCACTTCTACATATTATTAACCTCAGTATACGTTCCGGTAAATTTCCAGATGCCTTTAAAGTAGCTAAAGTTATTCCTCTCTTCAAATCTAACGACGTAACCCAAAAATCAAACTACAGACCAATTAGTTTGTCGAGTGTTTTCTCTAAAGTATTAGAGAAGGTAATCAAAGATCAATTAGTTACATATCTGGAAGAAAACCATATTTTAAATTATTATCAATTTGGATTGAGAAAAACAAAAAATATTTCCGACGCACTTTTTAGTATTTCTAAAAGTTTTCACTCTTCCTTAACTTCTAATAAAAAATGCCTGTTAACATTTCTTGACTTGGCTAAAGCCTTTGATTCAGTTGATAGATATAAATTGCTGGAAAAACTAAAATTGGTGGGAATAAAAAATAACTCATATAACTGGTTCCAAAGCTATCTTGAAAAACGTGTTCAGCAGCTAATGTCAATAAAAGGGGTGACTAGTTCATTGGCTGAAGTGAATTATGGGGTAATTCAGGGTAGTACATTGGGTCCTGTGCTTTTTTTAATCTACATAAATAACATATCTAAAATTAGCTTGAAAGGAAAGTTGTCACTCTTTGCTGACAACACTGCAATATTTTTTGAAGGATCGAATTGGGATGAGGTTTTTCGAGATGCACACTGTGATTTAGCTCTAATTAAAAAATGGTTCGATCAGAATTTGTTGTCACTAAATATTTCAAAATCAAAATTTATGCCTATCGCTTTGAGAGACAGTAGTGACACTAATATTGACTCAGTAAAACTTCACATATGTGGCGATTTGCATAGTGTAAATTGTAACTGTGAATGCTTAGATATAAGTATCTTGGGATAATGCTTGACAATAGAATGAATTTCTCACATCATGTGCTTTACTTAAATAACAGACTCAGAAAGCTTATCTTTGTTTTTCGAGAACTTCATAACTTTTTGAAAATTTATGAAATTAGAACAGCTTATTTTGCATATGCTCAATCCCTTTTGGAAGGGGGAATAATTATGTGGGGGGGGGGGGCAAGCTTTAAAAGTAATTTAAACCCTCTGTTTGTAACTCAGAAAGCTATCATTAAAGCGGCCCAGGGAAAAAATCGCCATTATCAATCTGACACACTTTTTTCTGAAATGAGGGTTTTAAATGTAAGACAATTATTCATTAGGGTAGTAACTGTTTATATTTTTTAAAATTTTCACAATATATTTGAATTTACACTTCATAGTTATGAAACAAGAAATGCGAGAAACGCAATTATAACTACTAGAATAAATAAATCCTTTCTTACAACAAACGTGTTTTATGTGGCTCATATAGTTTATAGGAATTTACCCGAACAATTAAGAGATGACGTTGCTTCTTCGACATTATCAGCCTTCAAAATAAAAGTAAAAAATGGTTAAGCAATATGGGCAGAGAAGCTGCAGAAAATATGATTTCTTCATGTTACAGACCGTGATGGGCAGATATAGTATCGTTAGGGTGAGTGAATGAATGTGTGTAAGGATGTGTGTGTGTGTGAGCGCGCGGGAGCGAGCGTGTGTTTGTGTGTGTGTGCGCATGAGTGCCTACGAAGGGGGAAGGGAGGGATGGGTGGGGGAGGGGGGAGCAAGTAGCATTGTGTTATTGTGTGTATTAATTTGATTTGATTTAATAAAAAATAATTTTTTTTTTAATATTTATTTTCTTTTAATGTTGGCATGTCGCATATCAAATTAAAGCTGAGTTTAGAAGGATTAAGAATTTTCAAACGGAACGAAAAAACCTTCAGTAGTTCTCAAGATACAGGGTATTCCGTAAATACCAATATTTTTCACAAAAACGGCCGCCATTTTGAAAATAATAAAGATAATTGAGTTCTGATTTCACCAAATTTTGTATCTCGCTTCGAGCTTTAAAATGATGTATAATATGGCATATGTTTACATTTCAAAATTCCGAGATTCGAACCCACGACCCCCAGTTTTTGGAACACCCTGTATTTTAAAAAGCTTAAAAATATTTTTACCTTGTTCCTTAAGTATGATTTAGTGGGGAAATGTTTTGTTTCATCTTTGCATGTTATGCCGTTCGCCTATAATCTGTTGTGGACGGCTTAGAAGACTCACCCTGTATATGTATATATGTTATAATATTTGACATTTGTTTGAACATATGGACTTTATAAATATTTACAAAAATATGTAAACAATCCCAGTTCTCTTTTTTTTAGATTCTTGTTTGTACAACTTATGTGTTTCATAGCTAATAAATTTGTGACTTTTAATACAAATAATGTCTAGTTCATTTTACTTCATGGTGGCAGCGGTGATCTGCCTACTGTCCTGTTGTACAATTGAGAAGTTTTATATGGTTTAGAACTGGTTTACTCAAGAATTGGGAATCAGATTGCTTTGTGATGTCTACAGCTTTCCCAACAGATTCACTTGCTCCTATGGAGCATAAAGGAGACATGGCCGTGAATTGGAAGAGGTATAGGCGTCGATTTGAAAGGTTTGTGGAAGCATATTGTGATAAGGCTAACGATAAAAAGAAGATAGCGATTTTATTGAATGGTGCTGGCGACTCAGCTAATGATATCTTTGACTCTTTTGTATTTTTGGATGGCGATGAAGGTAAATTAGACAAAGTATTAGATCAATTTGATAAACATTATATCCCTGTTAGTAGTATTACATATCGTCGACATCAATTTTTTACACGTAGACAATTTGTAGATGAACCTTATGAAGAGTATATGGCTGTTTTGAGGAATCTTGGTAGTGTATGTGAATTTGGTACCTTGCTTGATAGACTTGTTCGAGATGTATTCATTTGTGGCATTTAAATAAGGAAGTTGTAACAAAACTACTAGGTCTGGGTGATGCTGACAGTCAAAAAATATTAGAATGTGCAAGGAATGATGCTCTAATTAGAATGCAGATTCAGACTGTAAAAACAGATGTAAATGAGCAACAGGTTGATTTGATTAGCTCAAATTTCCGTGGTGGCAATTCACAGGGTGCTGTAGCTAAGATATATAAAAATGACTCGCGTACAAAGAGAGATTTTGATACGGATGTTGAAAAACTCCAATGTAAGTTTTGCAATTATAATCATGTTAAAGGGAAGTGCCCGGCCTATAATAAGAGGTGTGCTGTATGTCGGCGCCTGCATCACTTTGCCAAAAGTACATTGTGTAAAGGGAAAGTAGTTAATGAGTTGGATTGCCAGGACGATCAGGAGGCAACGCTACAAGAATTTTGTATGAATATTTTACAAGTTGATGCTGTTAACGGGTCGTCAACAACAACTCCAAATGGACCTTCATGGTACAATGTGGATTTAATGGTCAACGGAAAACTGGCAACGTTCAAAATAGATACAGGCGCTCAGTGTAACGTGATCAGTATGTCGGAGTTCCAACGTCTTGGTTTGCAGAAGAATAAAGTTTTGACCAAGGCAAGTGTAAAAATTACTTCGTTTTCTGGCGACATTGTTCCTATTGAAGGTAAATGCATGCTTGATATAATGCTTGAAGGTAAATTTTTTACAATTCCTTTATATGTAGTGTCCAAGAAATGTGTTAATATTCTTGGTCTACAAAGTAGTGAGCTACTAGGCTTGATTAAGAGAGTAAATTCTGTTAATTTGGATGTTTCACTGATGAAGAAGTATTCTGTATTATTTGATGGTGGTATTGGTTTGGCTACAAATCATACTGTCTCTATAGAATTGGATAGTAGTGTAACTCCAGTAGTTTCTCCAGTTAGACGTATTCCTTTTAAGCTTTGTCCCAAAGTAAAGGCTGAACTGGATCGAATGGAAGAAATGGGTATAATTATATCTACAGAAGAGCCATCTGATTGGGTAAGCCTGATGGGTCCCTGAGGTTGTGTATTGACCCAAGACCTTTAAATAATGCAATAAAACGTGCACACTTTCCATTCCCGAAAGTAGAAGATATTTCTGCTCAAGTTAAAGGTGCCAAGTTGTTTTGTAAACTTGATGCTAAATCTGGATTTTGGGTTTTGGCGCTTGATGAGAGAAGCTCTCGACTTTGCACTTTTGTAACTCCTTGGGGACAGTACCGGTTTCAACGTTTGAAACGTTTTCAACGTTTGAGGTTTCAACGTTTGCCTTTTGGTTTAAAGTGTTCACCAGAACAGTTTCATTCTTTTGTTACTAAATCGTTTGAGCGGATTGAAAATGCGTTTACATTTCAGGATGATATTTTTCTATGGGCAAGTTCTAAGGAGGAAATTGATGCTATTTTAGATAAAGTTCTCAGTGCTGCTCAAAATGCTGGAATCAAATTCAATCCTGATAAATGTGAGTTTTATAAGGATAAAGTTACTTTTTTAGGGCATTGTTTTTCTGAGCATGGAGTCTCAGTTGATCCGGAGAAGGTACGTGCGATACAATCACTTAAGGTACCTGTCGATAAGAAATCTTTACAGCGAGTTTTGGGAATGTTCAATTATGTTTCAAAATTTATTCCTCATTATTCAGAATTGACTGCTCCACTGAGAGATCTCCTGAAAGAGGACGTTTTATTTAAGTGGAATCATTCTGTTGATCGAGCGTTTTGCTTATTGAAGGAGTCACTGACTAAAGCACCTGTTTTGGGATTTTTTGACCCTGAGAATGATGATTTAACTCTCAGTGTTGATGCAAGCTCACATTCTGTGGGTGCAGCATTATTGCAGAACGGTAAGCCAATAGCGTACGCATTAGGTGCGCTTACGGACACTCAAATGAGATACGCTCAAATTGAAAAAGAACTATTTGCTGTCTGTTTTGGGGCTGAAAAGTTTCGCATGTGGATTTTTGGGCATAAAAAGGTTACTGTAGAAACCGATCATAAACCGTTGTTAGGTTTAAGTAACAAACCTTTACATAAGGTTCCAACAAGATTGCAAAAAATGTTACTACGTTTACAGCCTTATGATTTAACATTCGTTTACAAGCCAGGTAAAGAAATGTTTCTAGCGGATGTGTTGTCAAGGGATGTACCTGCACTTGCTGGTTCACACAATGCGGATCTTTGTGAAGATATTGAAATGCAGATAGCGTTGTTGATCGAAAACTTACCTGTGACAGAAGAGTGGTGGAAGAGAGTGCTTGCAGCTTCCAAAAATGATCCAGTTATTTCACTTTTGAAGAACTATATTCAGAATGGATGGCCTCAGTATTATAAGGATGTGGTGTGTGAGATCAAGCCTTATTTTCATTTAAAAGATGATCTGAATATTGTAAATGATGTCCTATTTTATGGTGATCGAGTTCTTGTGCCAAGATCAATGAAGCGAGATGTACTTGTTCGTTTACATTGCGGACACCCTGGAGTGAGCGGTATGATGGATCGGGCTAAGCTTTCAGTTTTCTGGCTGGGTATGTCTCAAGACATAAAGAAATGGGTTAGTTCATGTTCTGCTTGTTTAAAGTACTCAAACAACAAGCAAAAAACTACACTGATGCCTAAGACTATCCCTTTGCTACCATGGATGGAAGTTGGATGTGATACGTTTGAGTGGAACAATAGACATTTTTTAGTTGTTGTGGATGCATTGTCGAACTACCCAGAAGTTGTTGAAATTGCAGATCTGCGTGGTACAACTATAGTTAACAAAATGAAGTCGATTTTTTCTCGGCATGGCATTCCAGTTACAGTTTGTACTGATGGTGCTACCTACTTTGTATCTGATGTATTCAAAAATTTTTCAAAGGAATGGGGGTTCAAACAGGTTGTTTCAAGTCCGCATTATCCACAATCCAATGGTCTTGCAGAGAGAACTGTTAGGACAGTTAAGGCAATGTTTCAGAAAGCACATGAGAATAAGGAGTGTTTGTATCTTGCGTTATTGAACTATAGAAATACTCCAAAAGGAGATGTTCATTCTCCTGCATCTAATTTGATGGGACGAACATTGAGAACGAACATTCCTGTGGCTTTCAATACGTTGATACCTAAGCTTACTTATGAGCAAGATAGAAAGATTAAATTGATGAGACAAGAGCGTTCAAAAGAACAATTTGATAAGTCTGCAGTAGTTCGCAAACCATTTACTACTGGGCAGCCAATCATGTTCAAAAAACACCCTGCTGCTGTGTGGACCCCTGGAGAGGTGATCGAACAAGGCCCAGGTCCTCGCTCCTATTTAGTGGAAAATGAACAAGGAAATCGGTATGTTCGTAATGAAATTCATATTATGCCTCGTGGTATTCGTGACACAGAATTTAACCAACCTGAACCAGGTATAAGTAGCACTATTGTTAAAGCCTCACCAGTACCTTTACAAGAAAAGCACGGACACAAAAGTAGTACAACTCGAGGTGTGGTCACGTCTTCCGGGCGTACGGTTCAACCTCGTAAAAGATTTATTGAAGAGGCGTAAGAGTTAAAGTTTTATAGTTTGTTTTCGATTTTTAAAGGAACATGTTGGATAATTTGTTAGAAAAATTCTTTTTGTTAATAAAAGGAAAGATGTTATAATATTTGACATTTGTTTGAACATATGGACTTTATAAATATTTACAAAAATATGTAAACAATCCCAGTTCTCTTTTAGATTCTTGTTTGTACAACTTATGTGTTTCATAGCTAATAAATTTGTGACTTTTAATAAAAATAATGTCTAGTTCATTTTACTTCAATATATATTATATACAGGGTGTCTTGCAACCCTATGAACAAACATACATAGCATTGGGTCAAGACAAACACATTTCACCGTAGGAACATGGGTCTCTGGTGCCTAGTTTTCCGTCTGTCTGTCTGTATGTGTTTTAGCGAATTTCCCCTATAGGGAAGAAGCTATTACCGTAGGTCTCATGGTAAGACCTAAGCCCGAGACCATGATAACTTTTCGTTTTGGGGCCCCCAGAAGCAGAAAACACCATTCGTTCGAATTTTTATATATCTATCTATCTATCTATATATATATATATATATATATATATATATATGTGTGTGTGTCTGTCAGCACGATAGCGGCCGTAAATATGGTCCGATCTTAATGAAATTTGGAACAGACATGTAAAGTGGTAATCGATTGGACGAGTTCGTGAACCAGCCTGATCGGACCACCGGAAGGGGGGGTAAAGGGGGATAAACCCCCCCAAAAATGGGTTTTTTGAGTTTTTTACATAGAAAAATAAAATTTATCGAATCTTTGTTGGCACCATTGAATTCAGCTCAAAAAAACAAACAATTTAGAGTTTTGAATCATTGCTCTATGTCCATTGGTTACCGAGATATTGAAAGTGGTAAACACAGTACGTTGTCCCAATGTTAACCTTATGGGGAATAAGTAAAATTCTATATCTCACTTATTTCTCAACATATCTGGATAAAACTTGGTTTGTGGCTTCATCTAGATGAGATCTAATGTATTTTAGTCTAAAATCCCCGAAATTTCAATTTTTGTGGCAGCAAACCTGCATAATCATTCACCATGTTATCCTTATGGGAAATAAAAAAACTCTATACAGTAGACTCTCGATTGTTCGACACTCGATACTTCGACACTCTGTATAGTTCGACACCTGCTGTCACTCAACAATCATTCTAAGACTCCCAAGTATTTTGTCCAATGATATTTACTGGGACCTATATTATGATAAAAGTTAGTAAAATAGCTGTGCAATGGTTTAGGTTTATGATATTTAATAAATTTTGGAAATGTAAATGTTCAACCTGTATTTGTAATGCTTTTACTAATGTAAAATCCCATAAACTCCCTATAGTTCGACATTTTGATACTTCGACACCCCCGAAGTCCACTAAGCATCGAACTATCGAGAGTCTACTGTATCTTACTTATTTTTTAACATTTCTTGACAAAACTTGGTACATGGCTTCTTCTAGTTAAGAGCTACTAAATAATGAATTAAAACCAACCAGTTTTAACAAACCTGTTGCAGCAAACCTGCATACTCATTCCCCATGTTATTGTTATGGAGATTACAAAACATGTCAAATCTCGCTAAGTTGGATTGAAATATGTTTTTTTGCACTTGAAATTCGCTGAGTATGCAGGTCTGCTGCAACGGGGGTATTTTACAAACAAATGCATAACTCCTAAACGGTTTGAGGTACAGCGTTGAGATTTTGCACAAATGTTTATCTTATTAGCATCTATCATCTTTTAAAATTATACCAACATATCTTTAAACGTTTCAAAATGGCGGCCATTTAAATTATTTGATGCCAAATTCCACGAAAACCGTTAATTTAGACAAAAAATTGAAAGGTACATAACAGTAAGTCCATTTTATGTAGTTTTCAATGATACCTTATTTGTTGAGTTTGGATAAAGATTTACTGAGAAATTAATTTTTTCGTTGTGCTTGACCACTTTTCTCCATTTAAACAATGTTAAAATTAAGGGATGTCAAACTTAACTGTGCCACCATTTGTATCTCAGAAAATATTGGATTTAGAGATGACTTTAAAGGGGGGACTTCACCTACTTTTTTAAGACATTTAAAAATATGAATTCCATTTTATTGTAAATGTCCGCCATTTTCCAATATGGCGGGCAACTTTGATTTTTCTTATGGAACACCCTGTATTTTAAGGCGTATTTTGATTCTACGCTTAATTTTAAGAACTCATTACTCTCTGACATTTTTTCCTAAACTCAATAGTTAAGTGGATATAAGCCGTTAAAGTTTGATTTTAAACACCTTGTATTTTAACATTTTTTATATGGGGAAAAGTGGTCATGCATTACGAAAAAAAATAATTTCTCAGTAAATATTTAGAAAAAAAATAATTTCTCAGTAAATATTTATTCAATCTTAACAAATAAGGTATCACTGAAAACTACATAAAATGGACTTACTTTTATGTACCTTGCAATCTTTTATTTACATCAACGATTTTCGTGAAATTTGGCATCAAAAAATTTAAATGGCCGCCATTTTGAAATGGTTAATGATATTTTAGTATTATTTTAAACGATGATAGATGCTAATAAGATAACATTTTTGCAAAATCTCAACGCTGTACCTCAAACCGTTTAGGAGTTATGAATTTGTTTGTAAACAACACATACAGACAGACAGACGGAAAACTAGGCAACAGAGACCCATGTTCCTATGTTGAAATGTGTTTGTCTTGACCCAAGGAATAATGCTATGTATGTTTGTTCATAGGGTTGCAAGACACCCTGTATATATATACAGGGTGTTTCAGAACTCCCTACCAATATTTTAGGGCATTGTTCGTGGGTAAGAAACATATCTAAATATCATATTTAAATCGTCCGGAAGTCCATAGTTACTCACACAGCCGCCGTTTTGTTTTTTTCACTTAATAATTTATTTCTAAAAAACGGTTAGACATACGAAATTGATACTTTGCACAAACATTTATGATAACTAGACAAAACTACAAAAAAATTATGAAAATTTTTCAAATTCATAAAACAAAATGGCGGCCATTTAAAATTTTGTTTCCTAAATAACTAAAAAACTGTTGATTTTACCAAACTTTTACAAGAATAATTTTTTTTAGTTAATTCAATTACAAATCCATTGACACCTTAACTTTTAAGATTGGATGAATATTAACTGAGATATGGCAGTTTTAGTGATACATGACCGCTGAAGGCTAGTTGCAGTGCATGCCAAGGCATGCGGCTAAAGTCTGCTACAACAATGCAACAGTCTCCGTCCGCTTTGCATGTTGTTTGTAAGCGATTTTAGATTATTTCAAACAATAATAAAATATTACATAACCCCAAAAGTATCCTTTTTTCAAATGGATGGCTAAAAATTTTACTCCTTTTTACTGCCTTTAAAATTCACACAAAACACCCAAACTTTTTATATCAGCTGTGACAAAAGTCAACGTACTTGTTTACAAACTAATCACCTGATTTTATTGTTGCCTAAAAATGTTATTATTTATTCAATATAGTTGATTCTTCTAACTTTTTACACTCACTTTTATTAGCTGTTTAAATTAATTGTTCTCTCGTTTTATTAATTAATTATTTAAGAAAATATTTTGTTATTGTCTGTTTGGTAAGTGGATATGAGCTAGAAACAAAACTACTTAAAGAAGACCCAATGGCTGACTACACTAATGAAGAGTACTGCGACATGCATTTTATGTATGGAGCTGCATTAGGAAATTCAACCCAGGCAAGAAGATTGTATGCTGAACGATTTCCACATAGACGATTGCCATGTGTAAAGACTTTTAGTGGAGTCCACAATCGGCTGCGGGAAAATGGAACTTTTCAGATTAGTAGATCAGACACAGGTAGGGATAAGTCCATTAAATCTTTGGAATTTGAAGATGTTCTCATGAAATTTGAAGAAAATCCCCGAACCAGTACTCGGGCGGTTGCTAATGAAATGAATACAAGCAATGCCACTGTTTGGAGAGTTTTAAATGAAGAGAAGCTGTATCCATTTCATTTACAAAAGGTCCACTCACTTGAACCCCGGAATTATCCTCGTCGTGTTGCTTGTTCTCGTTGGTTCCTTCACAAGTTGGCAGACGAACCAGATTTCCTTGAAAAGATTCTGTTCACAGATGAAAGTAGCTTCACTAGAGATGGCATATTCAACAGTAGAAATAGTCACGTATGGGCAGAAGAAAACCCTCACGAAATAATTTAGAAAGGAGATCAAAATCGGTTTTCAGTTAATATCTGGGCAGGTGTTCTCGGTAACCACGTCATTGGTCCAAACATTCTGCCAAACCGACTTAATTCTCCCACTTACCTGGTCTTTCTGAGAGACATTCTTCCGGACCTGATGGAGGAAATTCCGCTGCAAGAAAGAATGGAAATTTGGTTCCAACACGACGGCGCTCCTGCTCATTTTGGGAATAATGTACGGGAGTACTTGGATGTGACATTTGGTGAGTGTTGGATCGGGCGAGGGGGTCCGACACCATGGCCACCTAGATCTCCAGACTTGACGCCACTGGACTTTTACTTTTGGGGGTGTATGAAAGAACTTGTTTACGATACTCCAGTGGAAAATGAAATTGACTTGGTGGGTAGAATTGTGGAGGGTGGGGCCGTCATTCAAGAAGAAAATGCAAACATTTTCCAGTCAATGGATGCCCGTTTCAGGGCCTGTAACCGTGTCGGTGGACGGCATTTCGAGCAACTTATTTGAAGTTTGGCTATGTTTTCCAGCCTCTTTTAAATGTATCAATTTTCTTTTGTATTTTTACATTCAGAATGTATTGAAGTTTTTGTAATTTATGCAAATAAAAAGCAGATTGTTAACAAATGTTTACCTAAGTTTTCTCTACTTAAGTAAAATAAATTACGGTTATTGTAAACTTATGCCAAGACCAAGAGGGTTATGTAATATTTTATTATTGTTTGAAATAATCTGAAATCGCTTACAAATAACATGCAAAGCGGAAGGAGACTGTTGCATTGTTGTAGCAGACTTTAGCCGCATGCCTTGGCATGGACTGCAACTAGCCTTCAGCGGTCATGTATCACTAAAACTGCCATATCTCAGTTAAAAATCATCCAATCTTAAAAGTTAAGGTGTCAATGGATTTGTAATTGAATTAACTAAAATAAGTTATTCTTCTAAAATTTTTGTAAAATCAACGGTTTTTTAGTTATTTAGGAAACAAAATTTTAAATGGCCGCCATTTTGTTTTATGAGATTGAAAAATTTTCATAATTTTTTTGTAGTTTTGTCTAGTTGTCATAAATGTTTGTGCAAAGTATCAATTTCGTATGTCGAACCGTTTTTTAGAAATAAATTATTAAGTGAACAAAACGGCGGCTGTGTGAGTAACTATGGACTTCCGGACGATTTAAATATGATATTTAGATATGTTTCTTACCCACGAACAATGCCCTAAAATATTGGTAGGGAGTTCTGAAACACCCTGTATATATATATACAGGGTGAATCTTCTAAGCCGTCCACAACAGATTATAGGCAAACGACTTAACATACAAAGACGAAACAAAAAATTTCCCCACTAAATCATACCTAAGGAACAACGTAAAAATATTTTTAATCTTTTTAAAATACAGGGTGTTCCAAAAACCGGGGGTCATGGGTTCGAATCTCGGAAATTTTAAATATAAACATATGTCATATTATACATCATTTTAAAGCTCTAAGCGAGATAAACAATTTGGTGAAAACAGAACTCAATTATCTTTATTATTTTCAAAATGGCGGCCATTTTTGTGAAAAATATTGGTATTTACGGAATACCCTGTATCTCGAGAACTACTGAAGGTTTTTCGTTCTGTTTGAAAATTCTTAATCCTTGTTAACTCAGCTTTAATTTGATATGCAACATGCCAACATTAAAAGAAAATAAATATTTTTTTTAATTTCATTTTTTATAAATGTTTGTAGCTCTGAAAATCAAAAATTTTAAATGGCAACATATGTTAAATAGTATATCATTTTAAAGGTCTTGCAAAAACCTACAATTTTTCAATTTATACTTCCCTTATATCTTTAGTAGTTTTTCAGTAATAAACAAAAAACTCTATTTTCCCCTATAACGCCCATGTTAAATTTGCTGTTCTCAATATTAAAGGATGCAAATTTGAATGCTTTGAGTACTGCACATTTAACATGGGCGTTATATGGTAAAACAATGTTTTTTGTTTATTACTGAAAAACTACCAAAGATAGAGGGGGAGTATAAATTGAAAAATTGTAGGTTTTTGCAAGACCTTTAAAATGATATACTATTTAACAAATGTTGCCATTTAAAATTTTTGATTTTCAGTGCTACCAACATTTATAAAAAATGAAATTTTTCAAAAATATTTATTTTCTTTTAATGTTGGCATGTTGCATATCAAATTAAAGCTGGGTTAACAAGGATTAAGAATTTTCAAACAGAACGAAAAAACCTTCAGTAGTTATCGAGATACAGGGTATTCCGTAAATACCAATATTTTTCACAAAAATGGCCGCCTTTTTGAAAATAATAAAGATAATTGAGTTCTGTTTTCACCAAATTGTTTATCTCGCTTAGAGCTTTAAAATGATGTATAATATATGTTTATATTTAAAATTTCTGAGACTCGAACCCATGACCCCCGGTTTTTGGAACACCCTGTATTTTAAAAAGATTAAAAATATTTTTACTTTGTTCCTTAGGTATGATTTAGTGGGGAAATGTTTTGTTTCGTCTTTGTATGTTAAGTCGTTTGTCTATAATCTGTTGTGGACAGCTTAGAAGATTGATTCACCCTGTATATATATATTTATTTATTTATTTATTTATTTATTTATTTATATTTATACTAGCAGTTCTCGTGGCTTCGCTCACGATAAAAAATATAGTCTATCCTTGATTTGACGAATCTGAAGGGGCTGAATGAAAAAGGTTAAATCAAGGAATATTTAATGTATAGTTCTGTGCTATGGTGGTGGGTAGCTTTAAAAAACAGTTATACTCGTGTTACAGTAGATAGTGTAAGTTTTCTTTTCTCAGTCATGACTCAAAAACGGCAAGACCGATTTTAACTTTAAATGTGTCAGTTTTAAGGTATTTATATGCATATTTGCCACTACGGCTCAGAATTATCAAATAGGGCACGTTTGTTAAGCTTATTACCCTCTGCTTGACTGAATTAAATTGGAAAAGTAAACAAAAGATCATCCATTACATTTGTACGGGCATATTACAAACCTTTGACTCCACCAAAAAAAAACCTTAAATTCCAGAGATTTTTAAAATTTAAGGGTTTCTATATTAATAGATCAAAGAATTAGATTAGGCTATTACAGCACAGTCTTTCGGTGACCAAAAAAATACCGTACCCCCTTCTCCCCTCTTTCAGTCTTACCAGGATTTAGTTTCTAGACTTAACCACAAAATAGTGCACGCGCTTCAGGCTTTAGACTATAGAGGTCGAATTAGATTAAACGCCAAATCATAATTACAACTACATTAAATATTGTAACATGTTGGTTACAATTGTAGAGAAAATTGTAGAGTGCATGTAAACATGCATAATTACAACTCCCGCTGCTGAAATAAATACGGTGCCATACACTGAATTTATGATTAAATTGATTAGGTACTAAAACTAAACTAAACGTAACTTTTATATAGTACATGATTATGTCCATAAAATAAATCAACAAAAGAATAATAAAACCGTGATGAAGAAATATATTTATAAGATTTCCAGCTGTAAAAGTTATGTACATTTATGAAGCTAACACAGCTGGCTGATTGAATGAACATTGAAAATGTAAACAAAAGATCGTCCATAACACTTTTATATGGGAAAATTTGAAAAATTTGACCTCGCCAAAAACCCCTTGAAACTTTGAATTTTGTAAAATCCTTTCTTAGCGGATGCCTACGCCCTAATAGGAACGTCAACGCAAAATTTCAAGGTTGTAGGTCATATAGTTTGGGCTGTGCGATGATAGGTGAGTGGTATTTGACAAATATATAGTAGATATAAATCTTTGTATCTATTCCGATGCCGTCTATAAATGTGCTATTCGGCGGCTATCTAAAATATTTGAGTATATACAAATTTTTTCTCTAAATATGTTAATACCACTTCTAAAAAATATATATGCTTTTTTTTCTTGATTTTTTCGCTCTATCAATCACTGCAAAATTGGTGCTATTTAGCAGCATTCAAGAATCGTGCTATTTGGCAGGTCGTGTATATAGGTCCTGTTCCGCCGCCAGCGATGTTGCCAGATTTATGGGGCACTGAACCCAGGGTGAGGGCTACAAATCTGCAAAAAGCGTTATATGTAGAGTTCGAGGTTGTAGCCTGAAGCGACAGTGCTTTTATCTTTTTGTTTTACAGTATTAATTGTTAAAAGATTGTTAAATTTATTTGATTACCAACTTACCGTTACTGTTCCTAAGTTCATTTGCCTAAATTGCATGTAAATAATAGAATACAAACTAAGATTCATTTACCTATTTATTACAACATTACATATATTAGATACACATTACTTTGAAATGGTGACCTACCCATGTAGGTATTTTAAGCCAAGTATGAATAACAGATGAGTAAAGGATGATAGTGGCGTGATCTTGTAAACCCTGATTATCGAAAGAAGGTGAACGGCGCGGCGCAGCGGAGCGAGTGCGCGGCAGTAAAAACCTTCTTATTCATAACGCTGTAGAAACGTAAAAAACGCTGTTAAAAATTTGCAGTCCACTTTATTCCAATGACCAGTTAATTACCTTATTAGCACTGTTTCAAATAATTTCTAACATATATAGTTTAGCTTATACTGTGAGTTATATTACTAAAAACACAATTGACGAATTTAAAAAAGACAATTCTTTGTGTTTGATTTATGATAACTCTGCTTAGAAGCATCGGGAAAAAATCCTATAGAGAACCTTTAGTCGACTTTCTTGGGAACCACATATCAAAATTTGAGAGTCTTGTGATTAATATTTACGTCTTTATTAATTTATTTCTAAAATACTGTTATCTCAACTATTAAACTACTTTGATGAATTAAATTCAGTAAACATTGTCTTTGAATGAAATATAAGTTAATTTCGTCGCAGTGTTATGTTTTTATTGGAATGGTTTGTCATAATAGATTAATATATAAACGATTGTATCACTGCGAGGCAGAGCGCAACAATGACTGTTGAAGTACAGTCTAGACCATTTTACCGTCTAGTGGACCCATTTTATTCGTGCGCTACTGCATGTCTCAGTTTTTCTCTTATAAACAACGCCTGGCTCCAGATATAGAATTAACTGAAAAAACAATGCCAACTTACCAACATTGAACAATTAGGAACCTTTCAGTTCCTCCGAACTGCATGTGCTGTGTGTGTTGGAAGCATGTTCTCCGTTGTTGTTGGCCAGTTGCTGTACCTCGTCCGGATCGCGCTCGCCCGAGCGAGGTTGGTAATTAATTTCAATTATCAACTGATTACGGATTTATCTAGTAGTATTGAAGTAATTTTTTAAGTGAATATTGTTGTGGAAACTATCTAATGTCATTAAAGGAAAAATGAAATGAAAATCTCAATTAACAAAAGAGTTAACAGTTCTTTAGAAATAAATTAATAACGACGTAAATATTGATCACAGGACTCTCAAATTTTGATATATTGTTCCAAAGAAAGTCAACTAAAGGTTCTATACAGGAATTTTTCCCCGATGCTTCTAAGCAGAGTTGTAATAAATAAAACACAAACAATTAGCTTTTTTAATTCATAAATTGTGATTTTAGTAATATAATTCACAGTATAAACTAAACCATACAAGTAAATTTTTTTTTTTAAACTAATGGTATAATTTTACCTTCCGTCGTCCAGCTCGGTGTAGGTCAGAGTAGCGACCTAGGTTTCGGTGCGGGTTTGCACCATCTTCAGGCTTTTACGAGAAGTTCAGTCCATTGGACGTCGTTATTATTAAAACTTGCCCATAAAGTTTGACGAAAAACATTTAAACACAACACATACAAAAACCTATCGGTACATATAGACGTATAAAATTTAATGGACACACGATGCAACTTGTTTACTGGCCGCGGCGGAGGACATCCAACTCACAACCCAACTCCAACTCATGCTGAGTTGTGAGTTGGATGTCCTCCGCCGCGGCCAGTAAACAAGTTGCATCGTGTGTCCGTTAAATTTTATACGTCTATATGTACCGATAGGTTTTTGTATGTGTTGTGTTTAAATGTTTTTCGTCAAACTTTATGGGCAAGTTTTAATAATAACGACGTCCAATGGACTGAACTTCTCGTAAAAGCCTGAAGATGGTGCAAACCCGCACCGAAACCTAGGTCGCTACTCTGACCTACACTGAACTGGACGACGGAAGGTAAAATTATACCATTAGTTTGTCAAAATCCAGTTCAGGGGCAAATCAGTCATACAAAATGGCTAAGATATAAATTTTTTTTGAAAACAGTGCTAATAAGGTAACTAACAGGTCATTGGAATAAAGTGGACTGCAAATTTTTAACAGCGTTTTTTACGTTTCTAAAGCGTTATGAATAAGAATGTTTTTACTGCCGCACGCTTGCTCCGCCGTTCACCTTCTTTTGATAATCAGGGTATAGTCTGTTACTGACGCCTATGTTGTTTCTTTTGGTTATCACGAGTATCGAATTTCTCGACCAAAGGTTTAAATTCATTAAGTTTTTCTGATCTTGTCCGAATTTCCAACTGGTAGCCACCCTGCAAAGGATTACAGGGATTTGCCGGCCACGATACAACGAAGAGACTCTTCTACGAAACGGCAAAGATAAAAAACGACGGTCAGGAAGCTTTGGCAGCCACGAAATGGCCGGGAAATGATCGCGACGAATCAATTGAAGATATCTCAGACTACAGCAATGTAGTCGACAGATTTTCCGGCCACCAATTAAATGAGGCGGGTCATAGCAAAACTGGCTAAGTGACATTTTCTTTTCGAAATTGAGATTTTGATGTTTACTTACTCTATAGGAGTAGATATACCAGACTGTGTGCTCATTTTGTGTCAAAACTTGTTATTTCCTATTTAAAAACGATATTAAAGTTTAGCGGTAGTAGCAAAACTCGCTATTTCCAATCGCGACAGTTGTTGCAAAACTGGTCATTTTGCAGCCGACCAATGGTGTCGCAGCTTATGATCTTGTGACTTTCAGTTTGTTTACTTCTCGACATACTGAAGTTCCTAAAGGTTACAGCTACTATTTATTTATTTATTTATTTATTTCATTTTAAATGCTACAAAACAGAATAAATTCCAATTATATTGTAGCATATTACATCACAAATATTAGTAAACATGCTGAAGAAAACTATAATAGAGAAGAATGTCTTCTTGACACAACACACTGATACCGTACTTTTTTCACTAATTACTGCAAGGATACACATAACACACACACCTACAGATAAATTATCATCATACAAAATATATCACAGGAATAATTAAAGCATATAACAAGTATAAATAACTCATTACTTCGATTTACATTAAAACAATAATAATTAAGTCGACATGCATCCTACCAATGAATAAAATATAACACAGACAAGTTCTAAAATTATTCTGATTTAATTTAATTAATTCATTTATTTACTTATTAATAAGAGATTTTTTATAAGAGGCAGAGGTCGAGGCAAAGAGATCAATATTTTGAGGAAGAACATTAAACAATCTCATCATAATGTTGATTGGAGCCTGAGCCCCTAAACAGGTCCATGATTTTACTATCAGTGTATTTTAAAGTTTACTAGAGGGCCCACACGCTGCTCCGCAGCAGTAAGTTAATTGTGGTACTAAGACACAAAATCAACCCAAATCAAATAATTCTTCATTTACAAAATTAATGTTACATGCAATGCAGCTTCACAACTTCAATGTGATTAGCCCGACACTTGCCTAAGTTGAAAAATAGGTGCATGTAGCTGGGCCCGGTTAAATTGTAATTTCAGAAAACCAACGACACCACAATTTATTACCAACTTGGTAATAATTTGTTCCACAAAGAAAAAGTAGGAATTTAATGAGATATTCTGTACTTAAGTTTTCGGGACAGCAACATGTCAGCCCGGCACATACAACTTTTCAAACTAACTATATACCATGCTAAAATACCCCCGTTGCAGACCTGCATACTCAGCGAATTTCAAATGCAAAAGAACATAGTTCAAGCCAACATAGCGAGATTTGACAAGTTTTTGTAAGCTGCATAAGAATAATATGGGGAATGAGTATGCAGGTTTGCTGCCACGAAAATGGAATTATCGGGGATTTTAGACCATTATACATTAGATCTCATCTAGATGAAGCCACAAACCAAGATTTATTGAGATGTTGAGAAATAAGCAAGATATTGAATTTTACTTATTTCCCATAAGGATAACATTGAGACAACGTACTGTGTTTACCACTCTCAATATCTCGGTAACCAATGAACATAGATCAGTGATTCAAAACCCAAAATTGTTTTTTTTTTTAGATGAATTCAATGGTGCCAACAAAAATTGGATAAATGTTGTTTTTATATGTAAAAAATTTAAACCACCCACTTTTGCATATATGGAGGGACTTCAAACATAAATTTAAATAAAATTCTAATTTTACAAAAGAAAGCCATAAGAATTATGTTAAACCTTAAATTTGATTTATCTGTAAGATCTTATTTTGTTGAGCTTAACATATTAACTGTTTACAGTCTTTACGTATTTGAGTGTATTATGCATTGTAAGAATAACATTGATAATTTTAAGAGCAACCACCATTTTCATTCATATAATACAAGATATAAAGATGAGAAAATTTTACCGAACCATAATTTAGAATATTTTACAAAAAAAGCCTCCTATGCTGGAATTAAGTTTTTAAAATGTGTCCCTAAAGAAATAAAAGCTATTGAGAATTGTGCTAAATTTAAAAAGGCATTGAGGGAGTACCTGATGTAGAAACCATTGTATTCTTTGGATGAATATTTTGTGAAGTAAAACTACAGATTTGTAAAAGTAGAGATTAACTTTTGTTATAGTATTTTGACACTATTTATTGTACTTATGCAAAAGAACAAATAAAGATATTTTGAATTGAATTGAATTGAATTGGGGGGTTTATCCCCCTTTACCCCCCTCCCGGTGGTCCGATCGGGCTGGTTTACGAATCCGTCCGATTGATTACCACTTTACACGTCTGTACCAAATTTCATTAAGATCAGACCATAAACAGATTTCGAAAAGGAAAACCTAATTTTTATTTATGTAAGATTTGTGTTATTCGGAATTCAGCAGAGTGCTTCAGGTACGTCCGATCATAATAATCAATAGCTCAAATGAAAGCTGGTATTTCACTGAAGGTTCTTAGACTAAAACATATAGAATTATGTAATTAGAACTGGGGAAATGTATCTTCAATTGAATTAAAAATTCGGGAAATAATCAAATTTATGTTTTTTTGTTGAGTAATACAGAAGATTTATGAATGCCGATGCTTGATGGCAAATCTGTGCGTTCTTATCTTTAATTTAAGACCTCAATTATGAAGATCGGTCGAGTAGAAGAGCCAAACAAACTCGGAAAATGAAAACTATATTTAACTCCCATAAGAAATGTACAGGGAGGAAGTTGCTTTTGTGCATAACTCGAGGAATACGGCAGATAAATGAATGTGGATGCTTGATGGCTAATCTGCTTGTGCATATCTTTAAGACCTCAACTATGAAAATCAGTCGAGTAGAAGAGCGGAACGGACTCGGAAAAGAAAAACCAAATTTTTTTATATATATATATACACTTATTCAAATGAATGGTGTTTTTAAAATCTAGGAGCAATGGAACGAAAAGTTATCATGGTCTTGAGCTTAAGTCTTACCACGAGACCTATGGTGACAGCTTCCTTCTTTCATTAAGGGTGAATTCAATAAATTAATGATTTTGTTAAGAAATTGGAAGTAACGTGCCTAGTTTAATAAAGTTGAGTATATTTTATGATTTACAATACTCTAAACATACAAAAAATCAAAGTTAGCTAACTTTTACTTATGATAAAAATTAATGCAAGCAAACTTACTGATTCTCTCAAGTAACCATGTCCAGTTTCATCGTAAAGAGAGAGTCCGATCCTAGTCTGGTGCAGCCAAACCTTTCTCATAATATAGTTGAACAAAGCCATGATGCTCACTCGTCCGTAAGGGTCGTCTTGTTGGAGCTTTGCAAAAACTATGGGATTGAAGTAGTTTCTGAAAGTTCAGTGAATAACTTAACATTAAAATAAAACTAATGCAAAGTACCATTCATGATTGTAAAAGTATACAAAAAACATAAGTATCTTTTAACATAAATATTAAAATTATATAGCTAATACACAAGGTCTCATCACACAACAAGAAGTTTCATGTGTCTTATGACAAAAACTATATTTTTGAAACACAGTTAGTAAAATCAATCAACTGTCAATTGTACAATAAGTTTAGCTCTAATTAACATTTTTAATAAAAGTTTACGTAACAGTCAATTTGTTACACAGTAAAAATAATGCATCACTGAAAAATAAATAAATTAAGGGAAGAATATAATATAAAGTAAGCTCAGACAAACATAAAGGTACTAATAACATTAATTTGATGGCAGCTCTGATGGAGCTTACAAAACGTGTCATATCTCGCTATGTTGGATTGAAATATGATTTTTATGCATTTGACATTCGCTGATTATGCAGGTCGCTGAAGGGCAGTGGTGACATAATGCCAGAACGCCATTTTGGCACTGGTTTTCACGATTAGTTCACTTAAAGACCTCGAGAACTTAAGAGCTACCCAACATTAACTGACTTGAAACATTTTCAAAGTTGAATATAACTATATCATTAGTCAGTATTAGTATTAGTCAACAGCCAAGAAAACAACATAACAATCAAGATGGTATAACCTAATGTACTGAGGTACTGAAGATGGACGGGAGCCGAAACACAGGTACACTAAAGAAAATTCAAGAATGCAAACAACATAAGTAAATACATAATTTAGTAATCTGCAATCAGTGCTAAATCACAAATTAATATACCATTGAAAATATTAAATTCAAATGTATTAAACATTACTTATGTCCTGATACTTTCTCTGGAAAACGTCTCCAAAAAACATTGATATTTAACGTGATACATGCAATTGCCGTTTCGTCTGATGTCAGCATGCAGTCGGTGATTGAGGTAATTTTGGTACCTGTATAATTTTATTCTTTTATCGTTGTTATGCCTGTTCTGTTGACAGTTTTCCTCTATTTAGTTTATTTAAATTTTTTGTTTTGGCTCATTTCTCTATTGCTGAATGAAGGTGAATCCAGGTAAATGCAAACGTGTATTGTTGCATTTGGCAAAACTCGTTCTTTGTCGCTCTGCCCCATGCGGCAAAATGCTCACTGAATATTTGAATTTTTTGTGAATATTTGGAGTGGACATGTCCTGAATTTGTCTGAAGTCCTTTTGGCTCAAGGGCAGGTAGGGGTGAATTCAGGCGATTGCGAAAGTGAACAAGAATTCAGGATATTGCAAGAGTGAACATGAATTTGGGCTATTTGCGAGAGTGAACACAAATTCAGGCGGATGTGAGAATGAACATGAATTCAGGAGATTGTGAGACTGACCATGGTGAGTTCGGCATTACTCGTTTAACATTGCTCTCATAAGGGCTTGTGGCAAATTTTTTGCCGAATATTAGGACAAGTCGGACTTGCATTAACCCGGCAAAAGTGTACTTGAACCATTACTCCTCACTGCCCTTCAGTGACGAGATCCAAAATTAACACGTTAGCTGCATGCATGTTTTTGTGCTGATTACCGTAGTGCCACACACATTTTTTGTTGAAATTCCAGTTATGTGATGTTTTTGTACTCTTTTAAGGTTAGTTATGATGACTTTTAACGAAACAAATAAAATTACATGTAAAAGAAATTGGTGACTGATCGGGGCGGCATTAATTTTTTTAAAGGAATATTCCATAATATTTTGACCTGCTGACCCGATCGGGCCAACAAAGCAAAATTATAATCTATGAAAACAATTATATATATATCAGTAAATTGTTTTGTAAACCATTTTTTGCACACAACAGATGAGATTAACTCAAAAACAACAATATATTAGGTTCATTCAATGATATTAAATCATTTTTAATAATCAGAAATTTTGCTAGGAAATGATGCCGAGCCAAACGGCAAAATTGACACGAATGCTTGAGACACTTCCAGTAGGTTTAGAAAACTGCCGCAACGTTATCTAGAAGGCTTGGGATGCACTACATCATGTTAGTTCCCCAGAGTGCTGCTAGGGGCCTACCAGAGACATCTAACTGCGAACTGGTTAAACGCTGCACTACTACGCTCCGCCCGACCATCCTATGACGCCCGATCGGACCAGCGTGGCAGTTAACGTGTTAAATGCTAATCAAGCAAAAAAAAAATGCAAGTCTAAATCCTACCGAAAACATATATCAATACTTATTAAAATTGAAACAACAAATCTATTACGATACAGTAATAATACAATGGTTCAATAATTGAATTTTGTAATGATGATATGAAATTTGCATTCTATCTCAGTCTGTGCGATAAGTGCTCACTGCCAACAACCGAGGCCACTAAAAGTCAAGGCAGTTAAAAACATGCTTAATATATAAATTCATTGGCATTGAAGGACACTATAAAAGGGGGTTTGTGCACTATTAGCATTTCAATTAAAATGAGTTGAACCTGTACAAGACATGTTGTTAATGTTATGTTTTAAAACATTTTTATTAAAAAAGATAAAAATATCTACTGACATAGAGGGTTCAGCATAATAATTTTGCAAAAAATTAATGTAGAATGGTTAGCAATATTTTGTCAAAAGTTTGTTTAAACACCCTTCAATAATTAAGTGTGCATACTCATGAAAATGTTTATATCCAGCTTTTTTTTTGGGGCGGGGGTCATGCCCAAACCAGGATTTTCATGCAAATACAGTAAAATAATCATTAATAAACAGATAAATAAAAATCAAACCAGAACGGTAAACAATAGCAAGTTTGTATCAATAGAATATGGGCCCCATTTACATTACACGTTGAAAAACGAGCTAAAGAAACATAACATAGTCTTGGCAAATAAAACTTCTAATAAAATAGAACAAAACTTGAGCACGGTCCGTCATGTTAAAGATAACAACAGCTTAGACTGCACTGGCGTGTACAAATTATCCTGCAGCGACTGTCTGAAAGTTTATGTAGGACAAACTGGGCGTTCCTTTAAAGTAAGATTTGGCGAACACCTGCCTAAAAATAAATTAAAAAGTCAACGCTCCAGTTTCGCAGAACATCTAGCTAATGAGAACCATAGCGTAAAGAGCTGCAGTGAGAATATGAGCATTTTATATAAGTGCAAAAAAGGCCCCATCATGAACGTATATGAGAATTACGAAATATACAAAGCCTTGAAAACATCGCCCAGTGACGTCTTAAACGACAAATTAAATTTTGGCTCTAACGTATTATTTGACAGACTGGAAGCTCTGTGTCACCAAAGGATTATCAATAATCACAACAATCAGCTGTTTCCCCCTCCCCAAGGTCATCGAAACCAAGCAGGCATCGGATAGTCGGGTTGTAACCTTCAATGTGTGCGGTGTCTGGGACTGTCTTGGCCGGCCACGCGATTAATTTATTTAAATGTTTTTTTCGTGTTTTTCGTGAATTGTGATGTAAAACTATGTGGTTAAATGTGATTCTTGACGTTTTTGAAGATTTGACAATGAGACCTTGAGTCTCGAAACTGCAGTAATCAATTTATGATTATTTAGGATTGACGACGGAGGTACGTAAACCTACTTATAAATTGTCGATTATCAATCCTGGAGGCAAAAAATGAATAACGTATTCCTTGCATAAACTATTACATTTCCCAATTCTTCAAACCTAGCCTATAATAAACAAACATTTGATATTACCGCAAGTGCTGCCACTAAATTCTTCTGAAGTAACCAATAAACATACATTAAACTTCAGATTACTGCAATCAGCTGATTGTTTTGATTGTTGACTTCCAAGTGTTTCCATTTCCTACTGTATGGTAAATTTACTGTGCACTGCACGGTATATTTACCATGCAGTGATCGGCAAAGAGTCAGGCAAGAGTAAGGCAAAGAAAACAGATGTTTCTGTGTAGTATGATGTAAAATAATTATATGGCAACTTTAGACAAAAATATGCTTCATATTACACGTCACATCACCTGCATTTCTGCCCAACCAATTTTGCCACTTTACAGAAGTTTTCATAGTTGATCATTTGTTCATCACCAGATGGAGGTGGAGTATGATGTTTGTCTAAGAGAATCCATAATGCCTGTACAAAGCCAAACAAAGAAATAAAAGATGGCATTAGAAGGGTAACAGATAAACCTAATGCATAGCATGTCACCTATCTGGTATTATATAACTGGTACAGGGTGTTTTTTTTAAACGCAACCCAAAACTTTATTTTATCAGTGAAGGATTATTTCCCCCCAAGATCCCCGGATGTGACCCCACTATCTTATTTTCTTTGGGGAGACATAAAAAGTAAGGCATACGAAAACGATTCACTGGATATTCAGCACCTCAAAACAAACATATCAAATTTAGTGCAAGAAATTGGAAGAGGTACCTTGCAACACGTGTTCGGGAATTTGATAGAGAGAGCACAACTTTATACAAATGCCAATGGCGGACTGTTTGAACACATAATGTAAAATAAATGTGATCAAACTTAAATAACAGGTTGAATAAAATGTAAATATCAACAAAACAATACTCATTTAATACTCATATGTGCATTATTCAACCTTAAAAATGGATTGCGTTTAAAAAAAACACCCTGAATAACTGGTATTTTCATTACTAGTATGGTCTATCTATTTGCTAGATTGAAGATAAATCGTATTAGTGTCATATTAGTCTTAGACTAGTTTTGACTAGTCTACTGCCCACACAGATACTGCATGTAAGGGCGCATTTAGATGCTGTAAATAAATAAATAAGTAAATATCATCATCATCACCATCATGTTAGTATCTAGCATTTTGATATGCAATCAAACGCCATGAAAACAAAACCCAACATTTTGAGAAACCACAAAAAAAGAAAAAAACTTTCTCATTATTGAGGGTGACCTTGAGAATTAACTTTTCCTACCACTGCATGTAAATAATCACATTGCCACCTGTAAACAGTACACCAAATGCTTCATTTCCGCTTTCATTTCATTCCCGCTCGGTAAATCAGGGTTACTTATTAGGTTAAGGTGGCACACAGGAGAGATAACTATGACGTCAAACACCAAAGACCTGTTTCTATTGGTCAGAAATTCCATGGCACTCACCGTATTCTAAATTCTAGTTGCCTTGCTCTAAATCAGCTGATTTCATAGTCGGCGTTTCTATACACTAACTTCCGGTTTGTTCCAATAGAATAAGCAAACATAACCTCAATGAACTATTGTGTACAGGTTAGTTAATAACTTAAACTGTTTAAATAATGGTGCTAGGAAAAATCTTGTGTGTATTACGAGTACAAATAGTCATTGCTGCTCTCGAAATGTTTGGCCACACTCAGCTAACGCTTCGTGTGGCCATCTACAATTCCTGAGCGGCAATGACATACTTTGCGCTCTTAATACACAAATAGCTATTACCGAGCCATACCCGAGCTGATCGTCTGATGACTCGAGGCGACCAACCCCATAACCTGAAGGTGGTGAGTTGCCCAATAAATATCAAGCATAATCAGATACCCCACCTGAAATGTGTTTTAAGTAAAGTTTGTTACATGTGTGCAAACAATTTCTTATAAAGGCACTGCAAACCCCAGGCCAATTAACTGTTGAACGGTAAGATTTTCTGAACCAGTATAAGAACAATACTTCGAATGTGTTTTTGTAGTGTTTTTGTAGGCCTAAAGAAAATAGATATTGAAAATAGCACGAAAAGTTATATAAAAACACCAAGTTTTATTAATGTTGGATCATAAGACTAAATCTATAATCTAGTGATATATAATTCAGAAAAAACAGTAATTACTAAGAAGACAGATTCAAATTATGAATATCTTACTTTTCAAGCAGTTAAACAGATTATTTTAAACAGATTGTTTTAATACATTCGTAAAAGTTTTTGATATGTTGAAAGCCGTGTAAAAAAAGGTTCTTTATTACGTAATTAACATTATTAAGCAAGATTTAACACGTAAGCAATATGAGCAACGAGACTCCATCAGGTTGACAATGTAACAACGCAGTCCTCCTTGCTGCTGATCAGGATCACGTCAGGTCTACAACATCAGCGATCTAATCATTAGCGACCTGAGTAATTTGGGCTTCTTAGTCTACACTGAATTGGCAAGCCCCGTATGAGGCCAAACAAATTTTGAGGTCAAGGCAGACATCAGTGTTTGTTATGTATTGAAGCTCCTTAAAACATTTTCTTTATCAGTAACCAAGTTATAAATATTAGCGTCCTGATTCAAAACTAACATACGTTCATTAGCGTCCTGATTCATAACTAACATACGTTCAATATTTATCTAAATACCCCCGTTGCAGCAGACCTGCATACTCAGCGAATTTCAAATGCAAAACAACATATATCGATCAAACATAGCAAGATTTGACATGTTTTGGTAAGCTCCATAAGAATAACATCGGGAATGAGTATGCAGGTGTGCTGCTACAGGTATATTAAAACTGGGTGGTTTTAATTCAATATTTAGTAGATCTGAACTAGAAGAAGCTATTTACCAAGTTTTAACAAGATATGTTGAGAAATAACCGAGATATAGAATTTTACTTATTTCCCATAAGGTTAACATTGGGACAATGTACTGTGTTTACCACTTTCAATATCTCGGTAACCAATGGACATAGAGCAGTGATTCAATATACTAAATTGTTTGTTTTTTTGAGCTGAATTCAATGGTACCCACAAACATTCGATAAATTTTATTTTTCTATGTAAAAAACTCTAAAACCCATTTTTGGGGGGGTTTATCCCCCTTTACCCCCCCTTCCGGTGGTCCGATCGGGCTGGTTCACGAACTCGTCCAATTGATTACCACTTTACATGTCCGTACCAAATTTCATAAAGATCGGACCATTTTTGCGGCTGCTATCGTGCTAACAGACACATAGATATATATATATATATAGATATATATATAGATATATATATATATATATATATATATATATAAATTCAAACGAATAGTGTTTTTTGCTTCTGGGGGCCCCAAAACGAAAAGTTATAGTGGTCCCAAGCTTAGGTCTTACCATGAGACCTACGGTAATAGCTTCTTCCCTATAGGGGAAATTCGCTAAAAGAAGTTTTTTGTTAAATAATTCCAAAATGAATTTGCTGGAACACCTCACAAACTAACTCGTGTCATGTTCACACATAAACAGACGACAAAGCAGTCCTTCTTGCCCCGTTTTCGTTGGTTTGAAGGCAATTTCAAAATGCCGTATGCAATTGGCATCGTATTGCAGGGACACATATATATCAAATAATGTGTTTCATGTTACTATAAAGTTTGAAAACACTTTTGATATGGAAATAAGGAGTATTAAAAAATATTACAACACATTCAAAAAACTGTTAAATTGTTTTATTTATGAAATACATTGCTTTATGTGATCACTGCCTGGTGGAGACACTTAGCACCTTCCATAAATGGCTTTCAAAAAATTAATTTAAACACTGTAAATTAACAAATTATTATTTTTCCATATCCATATGGTGCTTCATACATAGAACTGGAATATTAATTTAAAATTTTATTAATCAAATAGATGACTAAAAAAAATTGGTGGGACATGAAATCCTCCCTCAATTTGAAATTGGCCCATAAACACATTAAGCACTAATAAGTGTTTTTAAGCTCTCTACAAGATTGCAGCACACAATAAGGCACAGTGTGACAAACTATATTTGACGTATCAGATTAATATCTATATTTGTGTTTAAGATTGCTGTCTGTACTAACCTTGAGCTCATTATTGTCTAAAAGCTGACAACTTCTTGTTTGCAGAAACATTGCTCTTGCATCTTCTCGAAGTTTGTGAGGCAAAACTTCCTCTTCTTTCGGTACCTAATATTATTTAGATATTAATACCTTTGAAGAATAATTAAGTTTAATTATTTCTGCTAAATGAAGCCATATACAAACCGCTAAAGAAACTCCTAAGCCTTACTGGTAAAAATAACTTAACAAAAATACTTATTGCCTGCAGTTGTGCCACATAATTCCAAACTTTCGATTAACACCAAATAAATGGTGGATGATTAATTGCCATGGCAGAAACCCACGAAGTATTGTCAAATAAAATGCTGATGTTTAATTGAAAACAAGCCTACATCTTCTGTGACAGATAGGCATAACAGATATTGAATGTAAAAGTTGTGATTAATAACAATTTTTCTATTTGTAAATTTGTATTAATAAAAATTCAATTATCTATTTGTACTACTTACTATATTATACCTTTCATTGAAATGACTAATCATAAAGAAAGAATATTCCTTGAAAACTTAAGACTAATACTGGGCTTTTTCATCTGGTGAGAAAGAGAAGTTTAAACATTGTTTATGTAGTGCAGTAGAATATTACATTGCGGTCTAGAAAAGGTCGAGTATTATAAGAAAGAAATAGAGCGGGCGGCAAAACTAATCAAATTGGCTGCTAAACCTCAGATAAAATTTCTACTAGGCCTAAATGAAATGATTTTATTGAACTGTCAAAACTTATGTTTACGTTTATCAAGGCCTTTTACGGTAAATTTATGTTTATTTTAACAATATGAGTTGATTACCCACTAATACAAATTATAAACAGTATTTTCGCAAACAGCGCATTCACTCACCCACCTACTTTGTGCACCTCATAGTTAGAGTAGTGGTTTTCTAAAACGAATCGAGTCGAGTCTTATATCTGGCTCGAGATTTGGAGTCAAGTTTTTTTAGTATCAAAGATAGTAGTTTTTCTAATTTTGCATAATCATAATGTCAATAATAATTATTATTATTTCAATACAATTTAATATGTAATGTTATTCATTAGAGGTGTTCTTGAGTTAAGAGCAAGTATATCAAATGATATCAATTAAATTAAGACAACTTTTAAGTTAAAATCTCTTGAACTTGATTTGGCTTTCCTATTTTTCAAATAAAACTGCTAAAACTTAGGCCATCTTAATATTTCTTCATAAAGTCTACATCAATGTTTGATTAAAATAGCAGCCTATCTTTTTTCCTTAGATTGACAAAGAGAGGGTACAAGAAATAACTTATAACTCTAAAAAGAAGTAAAGAGGAATACATTTATTGATATGAATAACTTTATTAAAACTAAACAAAGATTTTTTACTGATAGCGGGGTTAAAATGGGTGTGTAAATGACAGAACTTCTTTTTTGGAAGTTTCGAGTTGAGTAGTTGTGTAAACTTTGAGTATTTTTGAAAACTTCGAGATGAATACTAGTGTAAACTTGGCTAAAAAAAACCTCGATTCTCGAGTGCTCGCACACCGCTACTTACACTACTACACTACTTACACCGCTACTTGTTGTGATTTTGATATGTTGTTAGTGTTGGGCAAATAATATAAAACCCAAGTTTTCAACCTCAAGGTGCTTCAGAGTTTTCTGGTACTTTTAAACCATGAATCCTTCAAAGCCTAAATTAATGATATTACAAATTTAAAGCAGACAAACTTTCCTGCAATTTAAGTGCTTTTTCAGCACTGTAGCTTTGATAGCTCCAGAGATATGGTCTTTCCAAATGGGCGCCACCATTGCTTTAATAACTCCGAATGCAGTGCTCCAATACTTTTTTTAGAACCGTACATTTCGGAGTTATGCCTGTCGGACAGTGCCATTTGAAGTTATGCTTGTCGGAGCAGTGCCATTCGAAGTTATCACTTTCAGAACAGTGCCTTTTGAAGTTATATCTGAATTTCATCTGGTGAATCTTCTATATAATTAATACGCCAACACGAAATTTGTCTTATGAACTCCTCCGTCATTTCTTAACCGATTTTGATCATTGACGTCTCATTGGAAAGAGCGTGTCGCGTAGATTTGCAAACTGGCCTTACATTTTTGAAAAAGTCCCTTGGGCTCTGCCCCATTGGCTTTTAAAGTTCCCATGTTATCCTTATGAAGAACATAATTGTTTACATTTTGATCAGCTGGATAATTTAATTGCTGTTATTTTTTAATTTGTGTAAACATAACCCTCAAGACGGATCGTGTTAGCATGATTGAAAGAAAGAAAGAAAGAAAAGAAAAAACATGCTTTATTTTTTTAAAAACAATACAAAGGTTACAGATTATTGTACAAAGCATATTACAACAATGGTTAGAAACTAACCGTCTGTTGTGGTTGGCAGATTACATTTTTACCTGTAACAAACAAAGAAATATTTTTTGAAGTAGTGAACCGATCCTTGGTTTTTATTTAAGTAATTGTCTTGTAAGGTACAAAGATGTAAAAGTCAAAGTACGATATATTTCGTTAAAACATTACTTTTTCGAATATAATCAATACTTATATTTGTAAATGAAAAAGTTATAAATAAAAATAATTAGGAGAAACTTTAAATAGTGTGTTAAGAAATTGCATAGTTTATTCTTCAATCGAAATTAAATTCATTTAACTAGTTATTTTTTATTTTTTTTTTATTTATTAACTCAAAAGTACAATTACAATAAGCCTCACTAAGCCTAGCTTAACAGCGAGGTCTTAAATTCTACCATTATTAACTACCAGGAAAACACTTAATTTAAATCCAGACACAGGTGGGCGTTGTTCAACTAAATAATTGTTCTGCAGTCCAAAATAAACATTATGATGAACAGAACTATTGCCAAAACTGTCTATATTATACTTATTTGTTAATCTTAATTAGGTATATTGACAAATCAAATACAATAGGAGTCCAACAGTTATAACGAAGAGAAAACGAAAAAAAAAAACATTGCATTAAAGATAGAATGAATAGTATGCTAGGTTGTTGCGGCTTTTGAAAAATCAGAAGTCAGCTGGCAACTGACAAACCAGAACAGGCGGAAATGACCCCGGCTGAAAATAGCCATGCCACCTCACTCTGCTAATGTCTGTCAATCACCAGTTTTTCTTAAATAACTTCCTATTTTCGCAATATTACATATAAACCTTCTTAAACAAAGAAAGAATTTATTTAATTGAGTCCAGCTCATTCAACCCTATACCACACGTTAATGTAGCATTACTAACCACTGTACACACTAACAAGAGGCTTTAGCAATATGGCTGTAATACTTGTAATACTTTGTAACTAACCATTTGATGTATACTTAATTATTAGTGTCAGCCATGGAACTAATTTGTTGATGGGTCTATCATTAACAACTGGAGAAATGATTTATTCTTCCAGCAGCAAGATTGTGAGTTTGTGTATTACTGTGAGTGTTACAAGTGTTTGTGAAGTGTCTATTGTTTTATTGGAAAAGTGCTAGGCTTAAGTGTTTTTATTGGATAACCTTCTAAATGTGGTGAGTTAATCTTTACTAACCCTAGCTTCTTTCATTTTAACGAAGGACTAGGCCTAGTGACTATCTGTAACAAGGCACTCAAGTAAATACATTTAAGTTATACGTAGATGGCTAGGCCCTAACATAACAACAATTGTAACTTAACAACGCCTAAGAACAGAACCACTACCTAAGTTGCTAACATCATAAGTTTAATGAATAACAAAATCTGAATTACAACTATCAACAAACGGCAACAAGCAATAAATTACAGAAAATTGGTAACTGATCTTTCATAGACTCTTAACAAATCAACAAACAAATTAACAAACAACCCAAACATATCTAGGCCACCTAATCTATTACAACAAAAATAGTTCCCATCTATAATTCCAAGCAGTTTTTAAATATTTGGTAAGCACCCGCCAATTCCTTCCGTTTAAATATTCGTTATATTCTATTTTACTTAAAGAACTCTTTCCGAAAAAAATGTTTCTCAAATGAGCAAAGGCCGGACATATAGCTATAAAATGAAAAGCGGTTTCATTTTCATTAAAGTTATACAACGAACACAGATAATTTCTTTGGAGCCAAGGTTTGTAGTTTAAATCGATTAGTTCCGCTCTTGCTTTGATAGCCCAAGAGATAACATTAACGTCGTTGACTTGTAGTGGACTCCCGTCGCCGAGTTCAAGGTCAAGGGACAACAGCTGACTGTGATACATGGAAGTGCGAGCTCTACCGACACACTCCGCCCACCATCCGGATCGTACCGCCTCTGTCACTTTTACTAATTGCAGTGCCAATTCTTCCAGGTTACCATTTTCAAAATTCAATTGAAAATTTAAGTCATACCTTTCAGCCATTAACTTCCATTTTCGGGCCCAAAAAATATTTTTCTTAATAATTTGTTTAGCTAATACGTGCGGAAGACGGCTTGCTTCAAGAGATAACACTTTTAAAATGTAAAGCAAATTCAAATGAATCGTGTAAAAAAATAATTTGTCCAATCCTGTTTCTAAATATAGCACATAGTTAGGTGTGTTATAAGGAAGACGAAATAACTTTTTAATAAACAGTTTTAGCACTGATTCCACACTCTCGTTTTCCTCCAATCCCCAAACCTGCGCCCCATAACAAATAACTGACCTTATTACAGAATTGAAACAAACAAACTTACTATTTAAGGGAACGTCACGATTTATTATTAATTTTTCCCATACTGAATTTAACGCGAATTTTGCTGACATTGATTTTTCTTTTAAATGTAAATTCCATGATAACGTACTAGTAAATGTAATCCCTAAATACTTGCAACTATTGACCACTTCAATTCTCTCACCCTTGTACCACCATCTGTCCCCCCCCCCTGCAGTTTGCCACCGTTTCTAAACACCATTATTTTTGATTTGGTCAGATTTACTTGTAAATTCCAAGTTTCACAGTAGTTTTCTAGATTTGTTATCATGTGCTGCAAGGCCGTCGCGGTTGGCGCAAGAAGGATTATATCGTCCGCGTACATCAATATATTTACTTTATTACCTTCAAATATGCAGCCTCCCCCCACCGCGTCTGGCAGGTCATTTACAAACAAACAAAAAGCGCTAGGACTACCTACACAGCCTTGCCTTAACCCTATAGAAGTATCAAAGCTGTCGGTGACACTGTCCTTACACCACACTCCCGCCGACGTGCCATTATAATAATCGCTTAAAACTGTTGTCATTTGCGTAGATAAACCCAGACATGACAACTTATAAATAAGAGCTTTACGGTCAATGGTGTCAAAGGCCGCCCTGAAATCAACGAAAAAAGCGTAAAGTTTACCACCCTTGCTTGCCAATCTTAATTTAATCATGCACGAGAGATTAAAGATGTTATCTATGGTCTAGTACCCGCGACGAAATCCTGCCTGAAACTCTGTCATTATATGATTTTCAGTAATCCAATTTTGAAGCCTACTATTGACCAAAGCCATAAATAGTTTCCCCACGCAATCGATAAAGGATAGTCCTCTATAATTTTCCGCTGAATTTACATCCCCCTTTTTGAACAATGGAAAGATTATTGACCTTTTAAAACTTCCCGGTACTTTCCCACTTTTATATATTTTGTTATTAACGATTAATAATTTGCAAAGAAAAGGCTCTGGGGCAAACTTAAAAAACTCGTAAGGAATTCGATTGAAACCCGGGGCTTTATTATTTTTTGCGCGTGCCAGTACAGTCTTTAGTTCCGATAAGGTGAATTCACTATCTAATCTCTCATTTTTGATTAGAGGTGCTGCATAACTTACACGACCCGCCAGGAGCGGTGGATTTAACAAATTCCTGAAATGATCATTCCAGCTATCGGGTGAAATATTTCCCACGACATTACCTGATCTTTTTTTAAAAAAATTTAATGCATTCCAAAACAGCTTGCTGTCAGACTTTTGATTCAAATCGCTTATTATATTGTCATAATGTGACTTCCTTTTACTTTTACATATTACTTTATATTTTTTTATTTCTATTATGTATTTTTGTTTGACACTTTCAGAATTGGTTTTTCTAAACAAATTTAACAATTTAAAAACGTGCTTTCTTGCTGAGTGACATTCAAAATCAAACCATGGTTGTTTTTTTAAAGGAACGTTATTAGATATTTTCGAATTTTGAGCTGAATACGCTGACAATCTAATACATTCTACAATACCATTGACATTTATTTGATTGTTATCTGAAATTTCAACTTTGGAACTATTTTTGTCCATCCTCACCCGGTAATTTATGTCATCATTTCTTGTCCAACTAAGTCTCGGTAGCAACTGCAAGGTGGACACACCGCCCCCCTCCCCACCCCCAGCGACAGGCGTACCACTACAGATATTTACTTCCAGCGGCAAGTGATCCGACCCTGGATACGGTAAAACTTTAAAGTCCTTTACTACATCTAAACAACTAATCGACACAGCTACCAAATCTATTACCGATGCACCCATTACCCCTACAAATGTAAAATTACCATCGAGATCGCCTGGGGACCGACCATTCAAAATCACTAAACCATGATTTTCTAGCAATTCTAATATTTTGCGTCCTCTCGAATTTATAAGAAGATCCTTAGATTTTCTAGCATCCATTAAATTTTTGTTTACATTTACCAATACTTGATCTGAAAAACATTGTTCATTACCTATTCGGCCATTTAAATCGCCCAAAAGAACTAAATTAGCAAAATTACTGTTATTTAAGAAGGCCACTAATTCTCTAAAACTTTCTTCCCACTTATTAAAATTTAGATACACCGGTAGGAACGTTATCAATTGATTTTCACCCATTAAATTAGCTTGAACTAAACTAAAACCACCCAGTTCTAATATGTTAAATTTTTCTACAAAAGATGACTTTAAATTTACCGCTATAATTTCTCCACCAATACCTCTACCACAATCAAAATTTCTTATTGCAAACTTGAATTTTACTTCAAAACCCCTAAGCCTACTAATAATAAAATCTTTATCTCTCTCCATTACAAAAGTTTCCAGTAAAAAAATTATATCATACTCCAATAATAAATTTAAAAAATAAGGATCGCTCACCTTTGCCTTTAATCCGCAACAGTTATAAACTAAAACCTTAAAATTATAGTTTATTTGTCCATTGGCTTCTTTCTTCCGTCCGTCCTGTTGTTCACTGGTGCTCCCTCAACCTGCTTGCTGTGTGCTCTGGACGTTCTTCGTCGCCCCTGCCGCCGTCTGCGGGGTCCCGGTCCCAGTGGGTTGTGCGTTGATCGCCAGCTCGTTAGTCCGTCCTTGGAGTCGCTGCCTCAGTCCCGCCAGGAAGTCCGAGAAGTCGTGGCCAAACATCTCCTGCAGTTTCTCGGCCCCATCGTCCCTGCCTGCCAGTAGTTTCCCTGACTCCCATGTCAAACGGCAGCCGTTAACCAGAAGGTGGTCGAAGGTTAGGGGCATCCTCATCGTAAGGTCGGTGACTTGCTCGATTTCCCTTCTGACTGCAGCCATTCGAAGTTATCACTTTCAGAACAGTGCCTTTTGAAGTTATATCTGAATTTCATCTGGTGAATCTATAAGTATAAAAGAGGATGTTGGTATATATATATATATATATATTTAGTTGGCAGGGATAAACACAGAAACCGCTGGACCGATGGCCACGAAACTTGGTACATACATGTAGAATTTCATGGAGTAGGTTTATACACCTTCAATTTCGTGATAACTTTCAGGGCTTAGCCCTGGGACCGTCTTAAAGGTACCCATGTCAGGGATTTTGAAATAATTTGAGTTAGATTTGTTTACCAACAAAACATATGAAAGTAAAATTTAAAACAGGTGATGTAAATTAATGGTATTTCTTTCTGCTATTTAATTTAACTGTATTTTTGTTAAAATGAAGATTTGTTACTTGGTGCCAGCTGGTCAATGAATTAGACTTTTGCATTTTTTCAAAGTGCAATACACTATATAAAATGCTGATAATATGTAGTATAACATAAAATAAATAACTGATTACTGAAGGACTCCAGTGATCACTGATCACTTATACTTGAAGGACTTTTTTATGACAACTAACTGCTATTTAAAGAGGAAGAGTGTGCTACTGTAAAGAATTAATTTTACCTACAACACTTTAAAAAAATTGCCGAGACGGCTCATTCAAACGTTTTGCTCAATATAGAGTCTAAAAACGTAAGACAGCACTTTTTAATAATTGCTGGAGTGGCATTGTAATTTTTTGTTCAAGGTAGACCCTAAAACCTTAAGAAAATGATCTTTTACAGTGAATAAAATTTCAAGCTAACTTCTTTGATTCCTCTAACACGTATGCCTTCATGAAGGAAATAAATAGGATTTCTAATACGCAGGTCTGCTGCGACGGGTGTGCATAATAAAGTTTTAATTAAGGGTAACATATGCGAGCAGATTCAAAGTGCCGTCGAAAAAGCCAAGGGTGCCGTTCCTTATATTGTGCCCCATGATCATCATCAGGGCAAGCTCAGGTACCGTGGAAACGACCATAAATGCTTCTCGGCGTTCGTCTCTGTAAATTGGCCTCTTGAGTGTGTGAGCGCAATCCTCTTCACCTGATAGCACGATCGACTGGACAGCCGACACAAGCAAAACGCACTTGCAAGAGGAAGGACCACCGATATTGGGCATGAGCCTACCCAGGGCAGCAACACCATTTGGGGCTTTGTCGGTGGGGCGTTGGATATGGTCACATTTTTTATGTACAGGCAGTTTATGCAGGAATATAATACCCCCGTCGTAGCAGACCTTCGTACTAAGAGCGAATTTCTAAAAACTTTTGCTTTATGGAAGTACATTTGATATGTTCAAAGAAGTAGATACATTACATACATTAGATTTTACAATAAGAAAAATAAATGGGAAAGCAAAACTATATAATTCATGGTTGATAGTGTATGTATAATTTTAATCGTGAGCGAAGCCACGGGTTCTTCTAGTGTTTTCTATAAGTATAAAAGAGGATGTTGGTATATATATTTATTTGGCAGGGATAAACACAAAAACCGCTGGACCGATGGCCACGAAACTTGGTACATACATGTAGAATTTCATGGAGTAGGTTTATACACCTTCAATTTCGTGATAACTTTCAGGGCTTAGCCCTGGGACCGTCTTAAAGGTACCCATGTCAGGGATTTTGAAATAATTTGAGTTAGATTTGTTTACAAACAAAACATATGAAAGTAAAATTTAAAACAGGTGTTGTAAATTAATGGTATTTCTTTCTGCTATTTAACTGTATTTTTGTTAAAATGAAGATTTGTTACTTGGTGCCAGGTGGTCAATGAATTAGACTTTTGCATTTTTTCAAAGTGCAATACACTATATAAAATGCTGATAATATGTAGTATAACATAAAATAAATAACTGATTACTGAAGGACTCCAGTGATCACTGATCAATTATACTTGAAGGACTTTTTTAATGACAACTAACTGCTATTTAAACAGGAAGAGTGTGCTACTGTAAAGAATTAATTTTACCTACAACACTTTAAAAAAATTGCCGGGACGGCTCATTCAAACGTTTTGCTCAATATAGAGTCTAAAAAACGTAAGACAGCACTTTTTTAATAATTGCTGGAGTGGCATTGTAATTTTTTGTTCAAGGTAGACCCTAAAACCTTAAGAAAATGATCTTTTACAGTGAATAAAATTTCAAGCTAACTTCTTTGATTCCTCTAACACGTATGCCTTCATGAAGGAAATAAATAGGATTTCTAATACGCAGGTCTGCTGCGACGGGGGTGCATAATAAAGTTTTAATTAAGGGTAACATATGCGAGCAGATTCAAAGTGCTGTCGAAAAAGCCAAGGGTGCCGTTCCTTATATTGTGCCCCATGATCATCATCAGGGCAAGCTCAGGTACCGTGGAAACGACCATTAAACGCTTCTCGGCGTTCGTCTCTGTAAATTGGCCTCTTGAGTGTGTGAGCGCAATCCTCTTCACCTGATAGCACGATCGACTGGACAGCCGACACAAGCAAAACGCACTTGCAAGAGGAAGGACCACCGATATTGGGCATGAGCCTACCCAGGGCAGCAACACCATTTGGGGCTTTGTCGGTGGGGCGTTGGATATGGTCACATTTTTTTATGTACAGGCAGTTTATGCAGGAATATAATACCCCCGTCGTAGCAGACCTTCGTACTAAGAGCGAATTTCTAATTTCTAAAAACTTTTTCTTTATGGAAGTACATTTGATATGTCCAAAGAAGTAGATACATTACATACATTAGATTTTACAATAAGAAAAATAAATGGGAAAGCAAAACTATATAATTCATGGGTGATAGTGTATGTATAATTTTAATCGTGAGCGAAGCCACGGGTTCTTCTAGTCTTCTATATAATTAATACGCCAACACGAAATTTGTCTTATGAACTCCTCGTCATTTCTTAACCGATTTTGATCATTGACGGCTCATTGGAAAGAGTGTGTCGCGTAGATTTGCAAACTGGCCTTACATTTTTGAAAAAGTCCCTTGGGCTCTGCCTTATTGGCTTTTAAAGTTCCCATGCTATCCTTATGAAGAACATAATTGTTTACATTTTGATCAGCTGGATAATTTAATTGCTGTTATTTTTTAATTTATGTAAACATAACCCTCAATACGGATCGTGTTAGCATGATTGTGTTTTAAATTTGTCGCCATTTGAATTATCGCTCTGCTAGAGTAGCGCACGATTCCGTGCGCTCGCATCCACTAGTTGTGATTATTCTAACATTTTCTGAAGCGAATTTCTGCCTTGCGAGACTTATAACGTCGAATGGCACAACTCCGACAGTCATAACTCCAAATGGCACTGCTCCAAAAGTCACAACTCCGAAATGTAGTGTTCCGAAAGGCATTCCTCCGAATGGCATTGCTCCGAAAGGCATAACTCCAAAACACACCGTTCCGACAGGCATATCTCCAACAGGCACTGCTCCGACAATATTGTCCTCAAAAGTTTCGCAACAGAGGAAAATATCAAATTGAATCGTTAAATATTTTTATTGTAGCCTATACTAAACAATAAACAGTTTTAAGCAATAATTTAAGCAATAGTCTATAGGCTGTTTGAAATAATGCCATTCTATAAAAAACTGTGCCTTTGTTTGTGTTGATTTTCCAATAAACAAATCTAAAAATACAAAAAGTATCTGTTATAAACAACTAGCTGACCCGGCGAACTTTGTACCGCGTTTGCAATGGAATAATCATCTTGATATTGAAGTGATATCCATCGTCTCCTTGCCAAAACATCAACGGGTATAACATAATGGTCATATGAACGGCGTGTTTCATATATTTGTTGCAGTTGCTCAGTACCTTGACGTATAATCACAATATCGCGTGATTCCAAGTTTTTAATCAACAATCAAGATTGTAACTTCATCTATCGTTGGATGTTAAATTTTCGTTCATGTGATCCAGCTGGTCGTTTATCCTATATGATCACAACTTTGTAGTAATTAACAGGGATGCGCTCCAACGTAGTTTTGAATGGCCTGGCCAATGCATGATGTTCATGAGGTAGTCGCTGCAGATCTTGAAGAACTGCTCTATTCATTTATGTGTTAATCTCTATATGCCGATCAAGTTGGTCCTCTATGTTCACATAAAATATATTTGTAAGAATTTATGTTGTGCATCTTCAAGAGGTTTCAATGATCCAATTCTACGGTGAATTCTGTGAAGTCGAAATTTAAAGTCAGTACTGTAATTTAAAGACAAATACAGAGACCTAGCAAAAGTTTTAAAACTATTGAACCTAAATCAGAGAAAATTTTTATCTTATATTAAAAAACGAACATTTACTCTTTTCAACATAGGTTACCTTAAAAGTCGGATAAAATCCATGTTCTTCGATAATGACCACTCCAATTGAAGTTCTTTGAAAACAGCTATTGTATTTACTTGTATTGGCTAGAAAATGTTTAGATTCTGGTGTTTCGCCACGAAGCAATGAATGCAATGCAATGGCTCAGGTGGCGGTGTAAAAATTGTATTTTAACTTTGCCTTTAAGATAGCACAATCCAGACGTTTCACCAGCAAACTTCAATGCGCTTCAGAATTCGCAAACAACTCCATTGGACCAATCAGAACTAAAGGATGCGAACTGTAGACCTAATAATTTGTGGAATCGTATAGAATCGCTGCCCGATTCAAATCAACACTTGAAGCATTTCTTCTAGCTTGTCGAAAATTAACTCGCTGTTGATCTATGCAATTAACTCGATGATTTCTTTATGCCAACCGAGCCATTTCTCTGGCTACTACTTTTTGCTCTTGTATTTGAGAAGCATGACGTTGGGCCATGTTACCGCGGCGCTGTTCTCATGCGATTTCTTGTTCTTCTTCAATGGATTGATTTGCAATTTCCGAAGTCTAATAGCATTACGGCTTTGTTGTGATAGATTGGATCTTCTGGGTCGCGGCATTGTTAATAATAATACTAATATGATAAGATGTATTAATAACATTCCAACAAAACAAACAAATCTCAAGTGTATTGATTTACTATGTTCCAGAACCAAACTGCATTACGGCTTTGTTAGGAAAAGTTTGATGTTCTGGATCACGGCATTGTTTATAATAACCATGCAATAAACACACACAAAATAATTACACTCGCACAAAGAAAAAATAAAAAATAACAAAAAAAACTTTAGAGTAATTACTTTAAACAAATCAACCGGTAACCTTTATATGTTTTTTCAAAACAATCACAGACAACATGAAACAGCTGACAATGACACACAATGACATTAGCTGTCAACTGTAGAAGGCAAAGTGACATATTATCAGCTGATGGCAAAATATTTAAATTGGTGTATACATGTGATCAAAATGCATCATGTCTTTTCTTCATAAGCTTAACATACAAACTTTACAGGCCAGTGGGGCTTAGCCCTTAGGTTAAATACAAAACTGAATATGCCTATATGTTGACCGGGGCAGAGACGAATCCAACAAATCAAAAATCATTAAAATCGGTCCAGCCGTTCTCGAGTTATAAATGGTGTACCACTAACACGACTTTGTTATATTATAGATTGTCCGAAATCTGTCATCTTTTTAATACATATGAGGAAATTTAAAAAGCACCAGAAAGTGGCACTTCCTGTGGCGCGCCCTAGAAACATGAAGTTGACAACTTGGATTTTATGTTATCAGCCCAACACAAACAACATATCCGAAAATCAAAACTACCCAACCTTTTGCACAGCAACCCCTTACTTTTACACATTTTTATTGGACTAATGTTTGAAGTTATAATTATTGAGAAACCTCACCTTGAAATAAAATCTGGGTATTCTTGAGTATGATTGTTCATCAACTATCCCTTTATATGGTTTCAACTTATTGTAAAATTCCAAAAAATACTCTTCTTCTGATCTCTTTTCTTCTTCTTGGTTATTTGTATCTAAAAAGATAGTGGTGGTAATACTGTAATTAATTTGTTAGAATAACAACATGTGGTGTGTACTAAAGACACCAAAATAACCGTAAGCCAGGAAAAAGAGATAACATTTTGATAACTTTTTTTTAAATTTTTGTAGGTACAGTAGTTCATTTTGTTCTTTGGACTCCAAAAGATTGTTTGGATAGGCCTATAAGGATTCTAATTCTTTCAGTGCCATGACTAAGATGATGTTTAAATCCCGAGATTGCGAGATCACACAGTTAAAAACAATTAAAACTGGCAATAACTTAATAAGTAGGAAACGTTAAACACTGTGGGTAAATTATGGGGGATGCTGGGAAGGTTCGACGTTGTGTTATGAAACTGTTAATCCTCAACAATTGAAGGGGTCCCCCGTAAAACATTCTAAGCGACAAAAACCTAGTTTAGAGTAATCAAGCGTTGAAAGTTGAATTCTAAAATTTACGGTTTTTTCAAGGTTAGAACTTAAAATCATGTATAATTTGTTAATACCCTATTAATAACATCATAATGTAGCCTTATATTCAATTTTTACTTGCCATTAATCATTTTAAAACATTTTACGAGGTTTATTTGGGGCTATAACGTTCTAAATGACTGGCGCATGAAACGTTCTCTGACGGACTGCTCTTCTGCTTTGGAATAAAACATCATGGGAGTGTAGGAATACCAACATAAACGAAAATAAAACTCAAAATAAATCAATTTTATTGATATAAAAGTATAAAAACGTAATTTTGTAACATGACGTGAGACGTCATTTTGCTAAAAATTATCAAAATGTGGTGCTTAAAATGTTATTCTACTCACTTCTACTGGGGGCAATTTTTCAGACCTCGGCTATTTAGTTTTTGAAATAAGGGTAATCAAGCTTTTCTAAACTCATTTCTGGTCTTATCCTTCCACTTTCCAATATTTACTTCACGTCTTTTATTTTTATTTACGCGATTCTGGTCGCTGGGCAACAACGCAATGTCCGGCGGATAGTCCATCTTTCGGCGAATAGAACGTTTTTCCCCAAAAAGTCCATGCAGCCCCGCGAAGCACGCAAACTTTGACAGGCGAAATCAAGGCTACCAACTCAAAAATCTTCAGAACAAAATATACCACGGTGTAGCTCGTGCCCTAGAGAACCTTTTTCACCAAATAACTCCGATTTTGAAATTTTGTCGCTTAGAACGTTTTACGGGGGACCCCTTCAATTAGTTTCTTAATTTCGATAAAAACTTTAAACACATTTTTAGCAAGAAAACAAATTGCACAGTAGTGTTTACAGTTTCTAAATTTTCTGAGCATGATGATGTTTCCATAGGCCAGGTAGGCCCTTACAGTATCAAAAGATTGAGAGGACCAATGACTGTATGAGCTGAAGTTTTACTGATTCTGGCAACAAACCCCTGAACCTATAAAGACCCTCAGCCTCTCAATGACATGGTGGATATTGTGAGTCACGTGGTCTGAAAATTCGTCACTTTCGTCATTTTCGAGGCCGACGAAATTTTCACTTTATTACTTACTACTTATATAGGCTAAATGCCTACAGTACCTAGGTCTATATGATTTAATGTTCTAAATATCTACACATCAAAATATCGAAACTAAGATAGATGAATAAAAAAAAAATCAAAATTATTCCATCGCATCAAGAACAAAACAAAACATCAATATCTATTAACCTAAATAAATATGATAAACCTGTATATAATATGAACGGAATATTAAAAAAGTAAACTTCACCATAAAGCTAATAATAAGTATCTGAAGCCCTCATTAGGCCTATAAGCTAAATTAAAAAATTACCGGCATAGGTACTAACTCAACAATGCACGTACCTTTTTGTCGTAGTTTTGGTCTTTGGTTTGCGATGTTTACAGTGACATGGGCACTAATAGAAAATGGCGAACTCTGGTATCATTAGTTAGTTAGTTAGTTAGTTATCATAGAAACAGAAGTTAACTTATTAATAAATTAGCTTTTAGTAATGTTATACATACGTACACATCAACGTAAACAAACCAAACATTGGGTTTGACACAGTAAAAACCCAATTATGTCATTGATACTAAAAAATTTGCCAATTCTATGTAAGGTAAACACTGTTAACTAAACAGAGATGATAACCACTGAGTTGGACATCAGTTGAATCGTCCATGGTCTTTCTTAGCCAGGAAGTTCATCGGGTAGTGGAGTTTATTCTTCTACGCTGGCTGAGATGGTACTCTAGAAACAGTACACTGTAGTACAGTGACAGCTGGAATCTGCTGTCTATAGGTCATATGCTACTAGTGCAATATTTGCAGACGAAATCTGCACAACGGAGTACAAAAACGAACTAAAATATTAAATGTACAGCAGAGTAATCTAAAACCACTTAACTTCCATTTTGTTAATTTATTAATTTTTATTAAGTGCTTTTGTGTAAATATCTATATATTTATTTTCTATCAATCGCTTTAAACACAATATAAATCATGCAGTACAGTATTTCCATTACAGTATTTGCAGTATACTGCAGTATTTGCAGTACCTACAGTATTCATGTAGTACGTCGAAACAGCTTCCACTTGGTGGTGCATCTAAGTTATACCTATTCCACCCAAGCTTTCGCAAGAGGGCAGGCTGCATGGCAGTGTGGTGGTGCCAACACCACCTTAGTGGGCCAGAACGGCGCAGTTGCTTTTGGTATTGCAGGGCAACGAACCGTAGGCCTAGCCTATATTTTAACGGAGTCGGTAACTATGCGTGGAAAAAAATACCTAGACATTGTCAATGCACGTCGCTTGGTTCACCCAGCAGCGATAGATTTAACTTATCACTTGGTACGCTCAGCATTGATGGGTTTACTGTGCAAAGCCTACCTCTTGGTTCGCCTAGCAGCGGTGATGTCAGTGAAGAAATGCTGGAGCAGAAACCTGTTTACCAGGTTTGCATGGAAAGACCACCTCGTGTAGCTAATGCTACAGTGGTCACAGATTAATGTGACTAACAACACGCCCAGATGGGATGTCGTCAGCTCGCTTTCTTTGCTCTTTTGCTTCGAAGTTGTTTCGTCTCATCAGGTACAGATTAACAGCAGATTCCAGCTATCACTGTACTTCAGCGTAGCCTACACAGTTTCCAGAGTACCCTCTCAACTACGAGAGGTGATAAGTTTGACATATTGGTAGCAGGGCCGGATTTAGGCATAGGCGCCATAGGCGCGCGCCTAGGGGCCCGCGCCACACAAAAATATATAAAAATAATTTTTTAGAATCTAGGAATTAACGTAGTTAGGTACTCAATAACCTTCGACCAAGAATAAAATAATAATTAATCAGTTGTTATCCCGATTGAACATGACACATAAACAACGTTATTTCATCACTAAATAGCAGACAGCTCAAAAGATAAAACATCGTCAACTGCAGCCCAGCTAAAGTTGCGCATAGCGCCGCTTTTTCGGCTGCAGTCCTCGAAGTGGTGATGGGGGGAAGGGGTCTGCGGAGAAATAAAGAGTAGAGAAGAAAATAATAATAGTATTCAGGTTGTATCAGTCGGAAATGAAAACAAATTGTGACGTGGGGACCGGGGACCGGAAACATATAACCTGCAGCAAGGACAAAAATTAACTTTGACCAATCAAAAGGGAAATATTACTGACACCTCATTTAGGCTATATTTTACCCGATAGGCTAATAGAGCTTGCAGAACAGGATATGGGTCTACGATTGACACGTCACAAGTTTTGGCTGCACCATAGGCCATACGGGAGTTAGACAACATAACACGATAATAATATTCATGGGAATAATTTCAGCATTTTGATTAAGGGGGGGGGGTCTAGATTTTCAGACTCCTGCTCCATATCTCAATTTCAACCCCCCTTCCCTTGAAAATGTTTTAGACGCTGAGTTTTGTTGAAGAAGCTTTGCCAAATAAATGACGACTGCGAAAAGTCCGGGAGATTTACCGGCAGTGATACAACCGATGTTTGCGAGCCACGAGCCTAGCCTAGCCAAGAGCTGTTTGCTGTCGTCATAATACGACCGAGAAATTTGTCAGCTACTATGTAAACCTAAAGTGTGGTATCCCCTAGATTTCACAATAGCATATTTCGCAACAAGGGCCGAAAATTAGGTTTTGCAGGCTCGAGATCGTGTTTCAAATTCGAGACGAAGTCAAGAATTTGAAATGATCGAGAGCTGCAAAACTCTTTCGGCCAAGGTGCGAACGCTATTTTTCACCACACTACACAATGAAATATACCCTAAATAATTTTAAAAAACTGATTATTATTTGACTCACTTAAAAACAAAACACAGCTATGACAATCATATGATCGCAACTATCCTGTCTTGAATGCCGTATAATTTTGTGATGTTCTGATGTTGTTTCAAGCAAATAAACTATCAGCTGACTTTCGGCCCTAGGGCCCCCAACGTTTTCGGTCCTGTGGCGGCAAACGGAGTGTTTCGGTCCGCGTTTGACGTTTGTAAAACAGGTGATTTCGTCGTAGTGTGGTGAAAACTAAATTTCCAACTTTCGCCTAACATTTCCTCCCATACTATTAAATAAAATCAGCGTGAAATCAACAATGACAGTGAAATCAACAATGCAGCTTTTAAATAGAATAACTAAACACTATCTCTGATTTTCTGGCCACAACAAAAGGCCAGATGTGACGGCCACGAAAAGAACGAGAGGCTTTGTTTTTGGTCTGCAATGCGACCGACAGATTTATCGGCCGTAATATGTCGAAAGATTTACCGACCGCAATGAGACTGAGAGATTTGCTGGCCACGGAAACACTTGGGCGATTTTCCGGCCGCAATATGACCGAGAGACTTGCCAGCCGCGGTAATATGAGCGAGAGTTTTGCTTTTGGTACAAACAACCGCGGTTTGACATCCGCGATGTGCCGGGCAGATTTGCCGGCTGCGGTACAAACAACAATTCCCGGCCGCAATGTGGTTAGTTTGCAAATCCAAAAGCGTGAGAGACATTTCCGACGCGAATCGCCGAGATATATGCCTGTCAGCTGATGTAGCAATGACAGATTTTCTAGCCACAACAAAAGGCCAGATGTGACGGCCACGAAAAGAACGAAAGTCGGGAAGAACGGAGGACAGTGGTTAAACAGGAGGACATGTCCTATTAAAAATGGACATTTGGTCACTCAGGCCCTGAGGGGCCCGCACCACTGAGTGAGCCTAGGGGCCCAAAAGTTCTAAATCCGGCCCTGCGTAACAGTTCAATATTTTCAATTGTAACACTGTTGACCGATTACGGAAATTCAATAGGTAGCCTAATTCATTAGGTTCGATTTAGTAAACGTACGATAGGTTGATAGGACTAGGCCTATCTGATGCAAGAACAATCAAAACCTAAGGTAGGTTTTATGGACCAACATAAATCCTACATAGCCTTCTATGTACACTTACTTAAAAAGAGTGTTAAAAGTATGTAAAGAAGTTCAACTAAACCTCTGCAAAAATTAGCCTACAAACAGAAAACATAACCTGTAACGATAGAAGAAGAATGAAACTAGTAGGCTACCAAACCCACCAATTTAGCCAACGTAGGGTTAGAAGGCTAGCTTATAAACAGTAAAAGTCAGTTACAAGTAAATGAAAAGGTACTTCTTACTTGTTTTATCAGATTGCAGGTAACCTTTTAAAATTTCTTTTAATTCACTCATTGCGGTTGTTAACAATTTTAAATACTTAAAAATAATTCCAAAGAGTGATGGGCACCATTGAACAAAATGTTATAGAACGTAAACAATACGAAAGGATGATTTGTTTTTGTTAGGTTAATTTATTTGTTTGATTTGCTTGTCTTCATTCTTTTTATTCTTTTTTGAGAAAGCAGGCTATAAAGTAAAAACCATGCAGCCACGAAGTGCACTTCATTCTTCATTTTTGCTCTTTGGGTCGTATGACACAAGTGCAATATTGCAAGCAAAATTATGTGCAGTGACATCATAGAGTAATAGGTGATATTATCATATCAAGCCAAGGAGGTTAGAGTCTAAACTGGAGGTATCGCGACGATGCTTTAGCTAAATAAGGGGATAAAGCGGGAACGCACAAGTCAGTCCCTCCCGCACTCGGTCCGCCAATGTTAAATTCCCATAAGGCTCAAAAACAGGCAAATATTGACTTCCGGTCCGCGCTATTAGGGTGTACCTACCCCCGCGTTCTGTCCGTCTGGAGCTCTGTCCGTTTTCATTGTTTTAAGTCCCGCCCTCATACCCCTTCTGTCTTTTCATTGGAGAGGAACTCCACCAGTTAGAGAGAAGGAATCATCTCTAAGCCCCTCCTCTGTGGGTCTGAGGCTATACAATAATTCCACACGATACTTTTTGAGTGCAATTCTCGTATCCTCATCATGTCGTTTTCAAATCATTCAAAATCTATATTGTTTATAAGTTATAGGATGTAAATAAATCATGTAGCGTATATAGATTTCATATTTTATGGTCCATGCTCGATTATATTAGAATTATATTTGTTTGTCTGAAAATCAATAGCAAAACCTAAAGCATTTCTGATAGTTTAATTTATTTAATGCAGTTTCAAACCTAAGGTCTAATTTACGCAAGAATTTTTAACGGGTGATTGTTTAATGTGATACCATGGGACCCGTGTGCACATTGTGCATTTTAATTATTATGTTTTCTGTTTCTGAATAACTGTCCTAAAACTCTAAGAAATTACATAACTTTTAACTCTCAATTATTATTAAGTTAACTTTTTCACGTGACATCAAACAAGGTCTCCAACTTAGCTTTGCTACTAGCTACTATTGGAGTCTCAGAAGCTATAGGATATAGAGAAAACTTTCAATGGGGAGCTTCACCTACTTTTTAAAGACATTTAAAAAAGGTGAATTCAGTTTTCTTCTAATTGGCCGCCATTTTCCAATATGGAGGACAACTTTTTACGAAACAGCCTGTATTTTAAGAAATATTTGTATTTTACGCTTAATTTTGAGAACTTATTACTCCTTGACATATTTTCCAAACCCAAATAGTTAACGAGATTAAAGTTTGAATTTTTCATCATTTGAAATGCATTAGGTCTATTTAACCGTGCCTTCCCTTGCATTCCTTACGGAGCACAGAAATATTCAATGCCCCCCTTTCAGCAGACCTGCATACTCAGCGAATTTCAAATGCATAAGAACCTATAGTTCAAGCCAACATAGCGAGATTTTGCATGTTTTGTAAGCTCCTTATGAATAACATGGGAAATGAGCATGCAGGTTTGCTGCCACAAAAATGGAAATATTGGTGATTTTAGACTTTTAAACATTAGATCTATATTAGACATAGACATATATGTAGATATATACATAAATAACCCCGTTGCAGCAGACCTGCATATTCAGCGAATTTCAAATGCGAAAGAATACAGTTCAAGCTAACTTAGCGAGATTTGACGTATTTGGGAATGAGTATGCAGGTTTGCAGCAACGAAAATTGAAACATTGGTGATTTTAGACTATTAAACATTAGATCTCATCTAGATGAAGCCACAAACCAAGTTTTATCAAGATATGTTGAGAAATAAGCAAGATAAAGATTTTTACTTATTTCCCATAAGGTTAACATTGGAACAGCGTACTGTGTTTACCACTTTCAATATCTCGGTAACCTATGGCCATAGAACAATGATTCAAATTACTAAACAGTTTTTTAGCTGAATTCAAAGGTGCCATGAAAAATTCGATGGATTTTATTTTTCTATGTAAAAAAACTAAAAAAACATTTTTGGGGGTGTATCCCCCTTTACCCCCCTTCCGGTGGTCCGATAGGGCTGGTTCACGAAATCATCCGAGTGATAACTACTTTACATGTCTGTACCAAATTTCATCAAGATCGGACCATATTTACGGCCGCTATCGTGTTAACAGACATATATGTATACGACTACATCCAGGGAATGGGGGAATTGCCTGAAGATGACCTGTAACGCTGAAGGTCAGCAGAGCCCCTATTAAAAAAATCTTGCATTAGGAAGTGTATGTGAACGAATAAATGAAAGAAAACTGGGAACCAAATGAAGAGGAAAACTGTGCATTTTGGATGTTGGGAGTCCAAGGAAAAATTGATGATGAAGGAGTCATAATCAAAAGGAACCAATGGTAAAGACTTTATAGTAAATTTCTCATTCAGGTTCGAGGCCACTTCTACACAACCCGAAGAAATTCACACGGGGAAAATCTATAAACACAAAAACTATGCTGTACCTCAAGGGAGAGCAAATATCAATTAATTATATTAGACTTCATTTTAGCCCAAAGCAAATCGCTATAACTATATTCAATTTAAAAAATTACAACATTCGTAAGATAGTAGGCAAATTTTCAAAAATCTTTGTAAATTCTTAGAAATCAACTGAGAAAATATAAAAATTAAAGAGAAACTCAAACTAAAATCGTATTAACGGTAAGATAACATAAACTTATAAGATTTAAACTAATAATGATATAAAATTTTTCACAAGCCATAAAATATTTGTCTGCTCAAAGTTAACAACATTTTCTCTCATTATTTAAATAGTTAATAGTATTAACTGGAAACGACTAGTATCATGGTAAATTAAACACAAATTTACAAATAAAAAGCCCTGAGAAATATAAAAAAGCTTTTACAGTTCAATAAAAGCATTTCATTGAGTAATGTCAGCTGAGGATTAGCAGTAAATTTTATGAGTTTACAGTTTTTTTGAAACCCGCCGTATTTCGTGCACTTTAAACTAACCGTAAACACGGTTCATCGGTTCATGATGTCATGGCTATAAGGCTCTCTACTTATCTTTTGTTAAAAATACAAGAATATCGTGAAATTTTGATGAAACATAGCTATTTTTTGTATAACAAGTTTTACGTTATAATAAAATTCGTCAATTGCTCAGGTTACATTCTTGTTGTGTACAAATTTAAAAGGGTTAAATAATCAGAGATAAACATTTCAAGATGATTTGGTACCCACAGTGGACTTTCCCTGCGCATGCCTAAAATTACCACGGTCCGCCGTGATTTATGACGGTGTGGAATTTCTGGGTCTTGGCTTGACTCAAAACACGTGCAGTGAGTTGGGGATGTTTTGTCGCAGTCTGCTATTGTTGAGAGTTGAAAATAATAACACATTGTCCTACTTGGACATCCGGAAACCCTTCCTTCTCTAAGTTTTTGGTAAGACGTAGGTATTGAAACTGCTTCGTGCTCAACACTAAAATATTTAAAATTTGACAGGATATTGACTGTATTAACGCGATGGATATAGACCTAGGCCAATAATTTGATCGTAATGTAATAGAAAAATTCAATAGGTTCCTTATGAATATATATATTTATATATATACATATTTACATTTATATACATATAAGCAAAATCATTGACTGACTGACTGACTGATCATACACGATTACTCAAAAACTGCAAGGCTGATAGAGCGGGGAAACTTGGCACAAATATTGTTTACAGGCTCTAGATGCGTACAAAGAGAGGATTTTGCAATGTTTTCTCTCAACAGGCTTGGATATGATATATTAGGAAATTCAATGGCGGCCATTTTTAGCTTTCAAAGCTGACTATCAAAAACTACAAGTCTTATAGGGCCTTACGACTTAGGACTTGGCAAAAATCAATATTTTTTATAGGCTTTAGATGTGAAAAAAGGAAGGTTTTAAAAATATTCTCTTTCAGACGACTAATATAAAGTTTATTACAAATTTACAAATTGCGACCATTTTAGTTCTTAAAACTATGGGTAAGGGAGCATAAAATCATAAAATGTACAAATTTATTACAGCCACCTACTGTATATTTGTCAAATGCCACTAAGCTACTTTACGTACACCCATCCAGGTTACTATATTGTGTTCCCAATTTTGTAAATAAATAAGTATTCAAACTATAATCTTAAAACTCAGCGAGTAATTTAGGGTATATGTATATCCACTAAAACGGAGTTTCTAATTTAAAGTTAGGAGGGTCTGCTTGGGTGACGTGGGTTTCAGTTCCAAAAAATATACTATTACTACAACAACTTAGCTTTATCAATAGCTGAGTGACCCGATCTTCAATGTGAATGGCAAACTTTTGGGGAACAGGACTTTTGCAAAGACATTTACCGCCTACTTTTTCTTACAGTTTTCGGTCTATTTAAAAAAAACGTGCTAAATTCAGATTAATGGTAAGCTGAAAAGCCTCCCTTAGCGTATTTTAGCGAATTTCCTTTATAGCGAAGAAGCTATTACCGTAGGTCTCATGGTAAGACCTAAAACCAAGGGTACGAGTTTCATATCTGATCTTCTGCAGTTCGTTCCTATAGCAGACGATTCATCATCTGATTTTCTAAGAAAATAATATCGAACGATCTACCGACAGTCGAAGTTCGATGTACTGTTTGTTGGACAGAACTTGACATCCGATTCCATTGTATTTCATATCGATTGTTTTGTTACTCTACGAATACGAAAATATATTTAATATCGATAGTATTTTAGTACAAGGTGGCGGATGATGAGAAATAAGGTAGTAAGTTGTGTTTAGTTAGTTAATTATAGTAACGTTTTAATTTAGTTTTTATGTTTAATTTAATTTTAGATGTATTATATTTACGTTTGGTATGGTTTGTTTGTGAGAGAATCGAATGATATAGATATAATTGACAATGGTTTCGGCAATTGTTTGTTATCGAAGTTTCTTCATTACTGACGGTTGTTGAAACAGTACATTTAAACACGATAGGTTGATAGTTGATATTGGATAACCGAAACATGAACTGAGTATCGAAAACGAAACTGATCTTCGCCCATGTTAAATCCTATTGAGAAGTTCAGTTATCAAACCTAAGCATTTAAGGTAAACAATCGACAGTAAACATAACCTAGAAGATCAGATATGAAACTCGTACCTATATACAGGGTGTCTCACCTAAGGTGTCTCAAATGGATTGCGGACGAACTAGTAGTCTACATAGATGAAACAAAATCATACCCCACTAAATCGACCACAAGGAACAATATACAAATATTTTTGAGCTTTTTAAAATACAGGGTGTTCCAAAAACCGGGGGTCATGGGTTCGAATCTCAGAATTTTTAAATGTAAACATATGTCATGTTATGCATAGTTTTAAAGCTCTAAACAAGACGAACAATTTGGTCGAAACAGAATTCACTTATCTTTATTCGTTTCAAAATGGCGACCATTTTAGTGAAAAATATTGGTATTTACGGAATACCCTGTATCTCGAGAACTACAAAACGTATTTTTGGTCTGTTTAAACATTATTAATCCTCGTTAACTCAGCTTTAATTTGATATACGACATGCCAACATATAAAAAATAAAAATCTTTGACAGTGCATTTTATTTTGTTTTAATGTTGGTTGCCCTGAAAGTCAAAAAATTTAAATGGCAACATATGTCAAATAGCACATCATTTTACAGGTCTTGCAAAGACCAACAACTTTTCAAGTTACACCTAGCTGCTATCTTTGGTGGTTTTGTAGCTATAAGCAAAAACTCCATTTTACCATATAAAGCCCATGTTAAAAATGTAGTCTTCAGGGCATTTAAATTTGCATCAGTTAAATTTAAGTACTTCACATTGACTGGGAATTTCTAATAAACCAAGGAGCATTTACAACGTAAAATTTTGTTTTGAAAGACCTGAAGTTTCCGTAGATGTCAGTGAGAAGCAGTACCCCAGACTTGGCATCCATAGGTTAGAAGGGGTCTCAATATGGATTTATAGACTAATAAAGTGTTTTTGTTTTTAATTTTGATTTTCTATTGATTAGTTGGTAGAGAAGAGTTATCCGAACGTGAGCCTGAGTTAAGAGGAGGTTGGATAGACGGGTGCTGCTAATAGAATAATGCAGCAAAGCTTGAAACTGTATTGCTCCGCCGTATGCAATGCACGAAATAGTGCCGTTTGTCGTTTTTAGAATGCAACTAACAGCTGAGACAAACGTGTCGTCATCCAATATTCTCACAAATGTCAAACATCTTAATTTGAGGCAGAACTTGGATTTGTGACCGACAAAAACATCAGATCTCGTGCGTAATATTGCCGTGGTATTGTTAACTTGAATGATTATCGTACTTGAAACTATTACCATATACTTAGCCTATATTGAAACCTTTAAGCTTAATTTCAGCTAAAGATTATGTCATTTAAAAAACGAAATATGGTAAATAATAATATTCAAATTCCAGAATAATTTTTAATCTAACCATATTTACGTGCTGGTATGAGGCATTCTATATTAAATGCTCAGGTATAATTACTAAACAAACTAAATCACGAGCACAAATTAAGGCTGAAATTAAATTAGTTATAAACATTACAGTGGAAAACATAAGCTACGTTCTCAGTTATACGCTCAAACATTTTGCCGTTTGTGTCGGCGAGCACGGCGTAAAAGAGCAGGAACCTTATAGAGCAGGTGCCTCAACGAACTGTGCATCCAAAAAAGCAACGTATGGTATCGTTGAACAATTTGGTGAGAATGTTTGCAAGGATTCTTTGTAGAACCGATTTTATTATTGTTATTATTATTATTATTATTATTATTATTATTATGGCGGCTTGCCCAATTGTTCTTACCTGTATGAACTCCTTCTCAAAATGCCAGCCAACAATGTAACTAAAAAGTTCGACGTTGTCTATACCTACCTTTCTTTTTTAGTTGACGTCCCATAAGTCAACCGCTCAATCCCAACAAGCTCGTCCACACGACTAAGCGTAACAAATGTTCAACTGTTACATTATGGTAATATGGTAATCGGAGAATGGGAGAATATGGAGGCCTACTGGCATGACCAGCACATTTAAACTCAAACATTCTAATCCAGTACCCCTAATGTTTTAAACTTTGGGATTGCATGCCATTAATTTAATGTTTTGAGAACAAAAATATAACATAAAGCATGTGACATAAGTTCAAGACTAGCGTCCTTTACATCAGCGTGCTGCGCCTTCTCTTGTTTTTGTCATTTTGTATTCGATGTTATTTTGTATGTGAAACTTTGTGGATATATATCTATTCAAGGGTTTCGAATTAATGAATTAGTAGACTAAAGGTCTGCTGCATCAGGTACTTTCCTGCCAAGATAAGGATTTTTAAATCCGTTCCACCTTAAAAATAAACTGATACAATTAAAATACTAAAAAAATAACTTAGTGGTAAAATCGGTACATGTCAAAATTGACGACAAAGAAAAATCCAGTTTGAGCAATAAATTGTTTTCCATCTTTTTTGCTGTAAATCTATAGAACATACAACTGATGATTGAACTGACCGATGTTTTACGAAGGCAGTAACATACAACTGTCTGATTTCCTTTATGGTACAGCAATCATTAATGTATTTTAAGTAGGCTTATCATAATTTTGATTTCAGTAATTGTGCGTAGTAATATTGTTGAAACTTTTCAAAAATAAATATTAAATATAATGAAAATTTCGTAAACACACTGATTTCAACTAATATCTGTAGTCAATGATGATGAAACAGCAACCAATGGACACATACGTGAAGTAGTCACAAAGCAGAATGTATTTCTCCGCGCCGGCTAATTTTCATCACAAGTCAGCTGATTGTTAACAATTCCTTCAAGTTACCTTGAATTATCGCTTGACATGCTTTTTGGTTTGCGGGAATTTGTCGTTGTTATTAATTAGATAATTTTGAAAGCCGATTATTGTTATTAATTAGAGTACCTGGTGGCAGGGCCGCCGAGAGGAGGGGGCAAAGGGGGCAGATTGCCCCGGGCCACAAAAGGAAGGGGGCCACATTTTGAGCTGAGAATATTTTTGAGAGTTATTAAATATTAGAGTTTTCAAACGAAGGAGATCAAAATTAAATATGTTAGAAAATACATAAGAAACTTAGTACTTAAAAACGTATATAAATTGAAATTACCTAACTATTCATTTGTCTTAGTTGGATACTATTTCATTTGGTTTTCTGAAGTCTCGTCTGGGGCCCCCGAGGTTAAGCCTGCGTTTACACTCAAGACGTGACATGAATTTTTTCCATCAGTGATTAACAACTTAAGCTTAGTTTCTCCTCTGAGTTTGAGTTTAGCTACGTGTGAACCAAGGTCTAAAGAAATACAGGTTTCCTCGTACGAAAATTTAAGCAGATCGTGATGCCATCGATCAGCAGACTGAAAGAATGCGCTCGTCTGTAGCCTCAAGCTGGCACAAAAAGAGAGCCTATATATCGGTTAATCAGAGAGTAGTTCCTACACCTTTAATTTAGGCTACTTTTACCCAATATTAAAAGGCTAGGGCTAGGATACAACCGCAAAAATGATGTCCTGATGACGTCACACGCTCCACAGGCATTACGAGGTCGGACAACAGAAGGAAAACAAGTAAAGTGGTTTAGTAGTTAGGTACAATGTCTGTGAATTATTTGTATGGTAATTAACTTAAACTGTGTCTTAAATCCTTTTTATCCCCAAGTATAGGCTTATTAGGACCATAAATTTTTTAGTCTAGTGCTTTTAATCCAAAGTTCTGTGTTATTCAGTAGTCGTATTAAAAAGGATTGTACCTACTTTTAATATTTGTATGTTCTGAATTTTTAAAACTCATGAATCAAAAGTTTAGTACAGACCTGTGATGTAGTTGTTTTGTATTGAACAAAATTAAGATATTCAACATTTTTAGATAACAAATTTTGCAATCACCAGATTCTACAAATTTGTCTATTTTACAAAGGTAATTTTTATTTACGATATTTTTGTATTGGGGGGCCTCACTCCCAAACTTTGCCCCGGGCCTCAAAATGTCTGTCGGCGGCCCTGCCTGGTGGACCGAGCCTTGCTCGGTGTTATTTCATGTTTACCAGTTCATCCAGTTACTATAAAATATTTCAATGTCATAAAATTGATAAATAGAAACCTTATTTATTGCTCCATGGACTCTTCATCCCACTTGCTGTATTTTCCCTTAATGGCTGTAGATTCCAAACAGCTGTTATGATTACTTCATTTGATTACACTTTCCTTGTTTATTTTCGTTGCTATCACGGCAACCCATAAGGCCAATGTTAAAATTTTACAACTTTAAAATTCGATTTATTACGATATTAGATTTTCTCTGGCCAAGTAATCTGCATAAAAGACGTTTTTGAGTCATAAATTACTTATTTCCAGACTTTGAAGAAAATCCTCGGAGCCGTTTTTGAGATCGTTGTGCGAGCAAGCAAGCAAGCAAGCAAGCAAGCAAGCATACATACATACAAGATAACACTGCTCGTATAAGAGTATAGGATAATTTTGAATTAGATAATTTTTTTGGACGTAGGGAGCCGATTTTCGATCAATTTTATAAATGGCGTAAAAACGCAATCAAAAGTTATTTTTTCAATTTTACAAAAAATTGCTAGTTTATGTGAAAATGTAATTCCTACGTCCGGTAGAGTTTAAAAAGAGCTTTAATTTGACATATAAACTTTAGTTTTCCGACCAAAAATAAACAAAAAATCCCGCATACCAATTAACATTGGTTCTTATGGAGTATAAATCCAATATGGCCGCCAACTCCAGCCTCCTCTTAATTTTGTGTTAATGTGATATTGCCAATTAAGTTTTTTGTCTAGGTGGACTCCTAGGTATTTATCGCATTATCATTAGGGTTCCAAGGAACGTTTACACCATTTATTGTTAATTCAGGGATGCATCCGCTTTATCTCAATGAAAATATTTTGACTTGACTTTTGCTGGCATTTAATGATAATTTTCATTTGGTCGTTCAATTGCACACAGCTTCTAAGTCGTTTAGTAGTTGATTCTTTACCAAAATGGGGTAATTATTTTGACTTAACAAAGCAGTATTGTCTGCGAACATAGCAATTGTACATGCGGTGGTAGGGAAATCATGTGTAAATATATTGTAGAGAATTGAGCTTAATATAGAGCCTTGTGGGACACTTGATTTAATGTCAATGACCGGCCGGCGGGAACAGCTACAACCCTGCAATGATGACATATTTACAACTGAAGGAGAAAGTAGTGAGTCTTTCTACGAGGTCTATGCCGTTAGTTTCTGCCTTTCGTTTTTAGCGGGAGTTAAACACGAGTGTTTTCAACAATCTTTTTTAAGGCTTTTTATGCGAGTAATTAATACAAGTTATTTTGTAAAATTGTATTCTACCTGTGTTAATTAGACCACACACAAACCTGGTTACTCAGAATAAAAATAGAACATTTAAAAACGGCAAACAACAGTAGATACTTTTCAACTTACCGCCATGAGAATGCATGTTTATAGTTATTCAAGGGAAGAGTAGGCTATACCACGCTAGATAAATTGTTTCGCTCAAAAATGAAAATTTATTTGTTCAAAGGCAACAGGTCATCTTTACATATTGTTCTCAAACAGTAAATGCAGTCATTATAGTGCTTGTACAGTACCATTGCCATACAATGGTAGGTAGTACTGTATAGTATCTACTATAGTAATCTGTATTCATTGTCTCAAATGAATAGGTTTCAGGTTTCATCTTTAAAAAATTAACAAAAAAGCTTCTTCGAGAGCGCAATGATGTGCTAGCTAAACGATGCGTATTTTACGTTTTAATTTCAAAACGAGAGAAAAGTATGAATTACCCCAAATTACGCATTTATTTAAAAGAAATACTAGTTCTGCAGAACATGGCGCGGGTGCTCGGCTCGGCGATATGTCGGTCCACCCCGGCCTCGTCAAACGTGGCAACACTGTAATAGCCATGTTCCCCTCCCCGTGGGAACCCAAGTCGGAAGTAATTTTAAATATACTAAAAGCTCAGAAGATTGTTCCAACCTCCAACACAAACTATATATTGTACTTACGTCTCAGTTTAGTGCTATAACTGCGCTACTTTAAGAATTGCTAAAGTCATCAAAATACTGGACTTCTCTCGGTGACGGAATGTGTGTAGTATAAGCCATTTTGTTTGAATTGATGAACTCATTTATTGAACTCAAAACTTAACCTTATTGGCTGTTGACTGCCTTAGAACCGTAAATAGTTAAGCATAACTTGTTATTTGTGATGTGATGAACTATAAGCAATACTAGAGAATTGTAAGATGCTCGTGTTCTTTTGGCATTTTTCAATCTCGCTAAGGCCTTTGATTCTGTAGATCTTTATTATGTAAAAAACTTGATCTAGTTGGCTTTAAAGGACAATCGTTGCAATGGTTTCAATAATACATTGAAAATATAAACAATTTGTGACAATTAATTCATGGATGTAAGAGTAAGTCGTCGACTTTGGAGTTGTTCAAGGCAGCACATCATCTATAGACTCTTCAAACAAAAACACCCAGTTGGTGAAGCAAGAAGTTCAAGCATTAATTATTAAAGTTTTCAAAATGTCTGCAGCAAGTGTTTACTTAAGTGTTTCGGCTTTAGAGCAGCAATTGATCGCATTTAATTCATTATTTTATTTAATTGAATACCAAACGGATGACTGTACAATTTTTATTTAAAAAATTAATTCTTTCTATAAAAGGCATATTTTAGGTGGGGTTATTATTTGAAAATTATTGGGCTTCTACCCACCTTGAGAGGTTTGTGGTGTATTTCTAATTTTTGCGAAGATTTTTGAAACAACCTAAATCCTCTTGTTTTACACACAAAACACATACGAACACACGAATAACACACAGTACGTTGACACTACAATATGTGCTTTTCGTGTGTTCGCATGTGTTTTTATGTGTAAAACAAGAGGATTTAGGCTGTTTCAAATCTTCAAAACCACATACACCAAGGTGGGTAGGAGCCCAATAATTTTCAAATATGAAGTTGATATTCAGCCAACATTTTAGTTTTCTTACATAAAACCAGAAACTATTATTTATTCTAAACAAGGGATACCTTTAATTATTATTATTCATGAAAAATAATTATTTAACAGTAAACTTTTGGTACGATATGTTTTTTAACACTGTTTAAACTCAAGCATGTTATAATTGGGAGTAAAAAATAAAGTGAGCGGCAAAAACTGCAATTTGATGAATGCTACTGTTAAACCTCAACTGAAATAACTAATTTAAATAATTTTGTTGAACTGTCAAAACATTGTTTACTGTATTTTTTCACGATCTTTCACTTTAAAATGTGTTTGTACTTCAACAAATATGATCATATAATTGATTAGCTACCGAAATAAATTTTGTAATATATAAACGCTAATTTCGCCAGCAGCTCATTCACTAACCAGCTTCATTTGGTGCTCCCGATGATATTTGCTTATCATTTAGTGTTCAGTCCATAGATATCCTAACTGTTAACAGCAATTTTATCTGCATTTAATATGAGAAATCAGGGTATTTTCTTTGTTATTCAAAAACCAATAACGATAAGTAGGTAATAATTGAAAAGTTAATAGTCTCAATTAATGTGTTTAATTAAATTATTGACTCAGTCAATTCAGTTCAATCGTTATTTCAGTCATATAATTGAATCAGCTGCCCCACAATTGCCCTACATATGGGGCAAGTTATGGGTAGCCGGAGGGGGGTTTCTGCAATGGTGCCGTCGGGGAGGGTCACGGTGTGGAACACATGTTGTGTTACAAAACCCTCTAGGCACTGCCTGCACGTGACGGCATGGCCGCACGGCACACAGTACCTAGTAGGTTTATTTGAGTAGCACATTGTGCAGACGACGGCACCATCGTCTGCAGGGAAAGAGGGCTCCTCCCCTCCCAAACTGATCTGCAATTCCCTTCTCTGAAGGTCAATTTGTTCGAATTCCATGAATGTTGTTGGAATCACCTCTGTTGGGATCACCCTATACAAGGCATAGGGATCCCGTGCTGCTTCCATGTCTTCATCTATAAAATATTATATTGATGATTACTACTTAGGCAAAACCATACCAATTAATTAACCGGAAAATGAGACACAGTCGATTTGTATTATTATTTATTAGCTGACCCAGCAGACGTGTTCTATACAAACAGTATGCAGGTCTGCTGCAACGGTAGTATTTTAGCGAATTTCCCCTTTAGGGAAGAAGCTATTACCGTAGGTCTCATGGTAAGACCTAAGCGCGGGACCATCATAACTTTTCGTTTTGGTGCCCCCAGATACCAAAAACACCATTCGTTCAAATTTGTATATATATATATATATATATATATATATATATATATATATATATGTGTGTGTGTGTGTGTCTGTAAGCACGATAGCGCTCGCAAAAATGGTCCGATCGGAATGAAATTTGGCATAGGCGTGTAAAGTAGTAATTATTCGGATGAGTTCGAAAACCAGCCCGATCGGACCATCGGAAGGGGGGGTAAAGGGGGATAAACCCCCCCAAAAATCGGTTTTTTGAGTTTTACTGTACTTAAGTGACGCCATTTTTTAAAATTCTCAGACTTGTTGGCAAATCTACATAATATTCCCTTTAATTTGACACCTCAAACGTTAAATTCCGCTCAGCCGTTATTGCGGTTGGACTTTGAAAAGAAAACCGCTTGCGTATTAATATATAGATGCTGAAAAAAAAATTACCCCATAAAAAATGACAAAAATCCAAATTTCTCAAAAACGGCTCTAACGATTTTGATAAAAATTTCATGGTTTTTAGTGCTTAAGATGAAAAACAAAATGACACCACCCGCATGTCTGTAAAAATTCAGGTTCAGAAGTTATGGGGGTTTAAGTGTTAAAAATTCATATTTTTCAAATTTCACAAAATCTGTGACCTCTAAAGAAAATATACTTGCAACCATTAAATTTGACTTGAAAAACTAAATAATCTAGTATTTTGAATCATTAGTTTACGTCAACTGGTTGCGGAGATAATTGATATTTTAGTTCGGCGGTAAGCGCAGTACCGTTGTCCAATATTATTCTTATGGCAAATATTTAAAAACCGATATCTCCGTTATTTACTGACCGATTTTGATAACATTTGGTATATATTCGTGTGATAATTAATTGTTAATTTGTTTTATTTCACTAAATAATATGTTTTCTGATTTTAAATGACTTGAAGGAAGAAAGTATGTGTCAGTTTCCTGATACCGTTTATTTATGTTATATCGTTCAAATGCTTATGTTAAATATGTTCCTGAATCTTTATTGTTTTCTATTGACGGATAAAGTATTTATTACGAAAAAAGTCAGAGCCTGTCCTTTTGCCCTATGCTTAACATGGGGCCACCAAAAACCTTCAAACCTTGGATCATTTTGGACCTTCAAAAAGGATGAAAATCTAGAATTATATTATTATGATTGATTTTTCTCGGTAGTTTATTATTTTTCTTCGTTTTTATTTAGGTTTCACCTCAATAATATTTTTTTTAGGCTAACTTTGAAAATGGCCTGTGCGTATATCTTTTTGAGACCATTATTCTGATAATAGTTGACCTATTGGAATAAAATTTATGTGCGTATAAGTTTTCAACCTAGAGAATATTCTATATTTAGCAATAGCCTTGTTGAGCCACTGAAAACACATTTTATTGAGGAATTAGACTTTCCCATGGAATTAAATGGAAAATTTCGTTTTTCAAATATGCAATGAAAACTATTAGCTTTAGAAAAAAGTGTTAAATACAAAAAAGTTTTATTTTACAATTATCTTTCAAACAAAAAAGGTTTATCAAGACCGGACTACTATTACCGGAGTTATAGAGCAATTTATTAATGAAATGGCGGCCATCTTTAATGGCTGATATAGGGGTGTTCTACACGAATTCAAGATTGGATCTTCGGACAAAAATACTTCTACTGGTATCTTCTACACACATACCAAGTGGCTAAGCTGTATCAAAAAGTGCAAGGTTTTTACGCTAACCACACGTACTAATTATGATTAGTTTGAAGTACCAAAAACCATCTTTAATGTTAAGTACCTGGTGGACCGAGCCTTGCTCGGTGTTATTTCATGTTTACGAGTTCATCCAGTTACTGTAAAATATTTGATTATCATAAAATTGATAAATAGAAACCTTTTTTATTGCTCCATGGACTCTTCATCCACTCGCTGTATTTTCCCTTGATGGCTGTAGATTCCAAACAGCTGTTATGATTATTTCATTTGTTTTCGCTTTCCTTGTTTATTTTCGTTGCCATCACGGCAACCCATAAGGTCAATGTTAAAATTTTACAACTTTTAAATTCAATTTATTACGTTAATAGATTTTCTCCGGCCAAGTAATCTATATAAAAGACGTTTTTGAGTCATAAATTACTTATTTCCAGACTTTGAAAGAAATCCTCGGAGCCGTTTTAGAGATAATTGTGCAAGCAAGCAAGCAAGGAAGCAAACAAGCATACAAGACCGGACGATAACATTGCTCATATAGGATATTGAAGTGTTGCGTTACATATAAATGTGTTAGGTAAAAAAGTTTCATTTTTTCTGTTCCCTGAAAATATTCTACAGGACTCCCATCCATAGTTAGGAAAAACTAAAATGTCCGCCATTTTGAATTTTTTAAATAACCTATTTTAGCCGTCAGAGAAAGAATATTTTTAAAACCTTTCTTTTTTCGCATTTGAAGCCTATAAAGAATAATTGTGCCAAGTTTCATGGCCCAAAAAGTCTTGTGGTTTTTGAGAAATTAAGCTTTGAAAGCTAAAAGTGGCCACGATATTGTATTTTATAATATACCATATTTAGGCCTTTAGAGACAAAATATTGCAAAATCCTTTCTCAGTACACGCATGTCGGCCTGTAAGGAATATTTGTGCCGAGTTTCATGGCTCTAAGCCTTATAGTTTTTGAGAAACTGTGATCAGTCAGTCAGTCAGTCAGTCAATGGGTTTTGGCTTTTATATATATAGATTAATCTTCTTGGCAGAATGACTCGAAGTAAGTTTTGATGAATGTATTTACTATAATTGAATATTTCTAATATAGTTTACATTCATAAACCATCGTTGATCGAGGTTGGGCGATAGTTTCTCATGTCCGACTCATCCCCTTTTTTTGAAAAGAGGTTTGTAAATCGCCCATATGTTAAGATGTAAACTAAGTGGCTCTATATTTTAACACTGTCGAACGCCCCTGTCCTGAACATTCAGCTCTTTATTGTACTAATTATTTGATACCCTGTTTGACAATACTGAGCCGTATTGGCAAATATGCACAAAAATACCTTAAAAAGTCACTTTTAACGTTGAAATCGGTCTTGCAGTTTTGGAGTCATGACTAAGAAAAAAACCTACGCTATCCTATACTCTTATATGAGCAATGTTATCGGTATTGCTTGCTTGCGTGCGTGCTTGCACATTTATCTCAAAAACTGCTCCGAGGATTTCCTTCAAAGTATGGAAATAAGTAATTTATGACTCAAAAACGTATTTTATGCAGATTACTTGGCCAGTGAAAATCTAATAACGTAATAAATCGAATTTTAAAGTTGTAAAATTTTAACATTGGCCTTATGGGTTGCCGTGATAGCAACGAAAATGAACAAGGAAAGTGTAAACAAATGAAGTAATCATAACAGCTGTTTGGAATATACAGCCATCAAGGGAAAATACAGCAAGTGGGATGAAGAGTCCATGGTGCAATAAAAAAGGTTTCTATTTATCAATTTTATGACATTAAAATATTTTATAGCAACTGGATGAACTGGTAAACATGAAATAACACCGAGCAAGGCTCGGTCCACCAGGTACTCTACTGTAATACGAGTATAACTGTTTTAAAACCTACACAACGCCATAGCACGTAAACAGACCTCTACATTAAACATTCCTTGAAATAACCTTTTTTCATTCAGCCCCTTTCAGATTCGTCAAATCAAGATTAGACTATAATTTTTAACGTGAGCGAACCGGGAACACGGGAACTGCTAGTATATATATATATATATATATATATATATATATATATATATATATATTTATTTATTTATTTATGAAAATGAACGAATGGTGTTTTGGCATCTGGGGACCTCAAAACAAAAAGTTATGATGGTCTTGGGCTTAAGTCTTACCATAAGACCTACGGTAATAGCTTCTTAGCTATAAAGGGGAAATTCGCTAAAAGTTGTTAGTGAATGATATGGAAAAAGTTTACTGCTTTAATTTATTATTTATTTTAAATGTTGACCATTTCAAGAAATACGGGATAGCTTTGTATGCCTGCGTCCTGCGAGAAAGCGATCTGTAGCTCAGTGACGGCCCACCATAGGAGTCGGCCACGGTCTCTTAACAGGAGATTTATGACGGTCTTGAATGACAACACATGTAGCGCCGCACATTGTTGTTAGATTGTTAGAATTGGGGGTGTTTGCCCGGACACCCTGGCGAAGCTCCTCACTCGCCCTGCTTGGCGTGGCGCATTGGAACTGTAATACTGCTCAAAGTTCAAGGTCTGGAGAGAAGAAAAGAGAAGAATGAGGATACTCTGGTTATCTGTCGTACATTTAAACAAATCGTAACGTCTTCAATAGACCGGAAACCGGAAACCTATAATCTGGGACCAAAATTAAATCTTGACCAATCGGAGGAAATATAGCCTACTACTGACCCCTCAATTGCGGCAATGAGAGTGTAAAGTGAACCCACGCTTCCCTTTAGTCAAACCTTTTTAAATTTTATTTCCTGCAAAACTTCACGCCAAGCTCTTTCCAATGACACCTTAATTATTAAAATCGGCCGAGTAGTTTAGGAGGAGTAATGATCACAAAAAAACCCTAGTGTATTGAATAAGTAATAATATAGAATAGATAAAAGTTATTTATACAGAACAGTTTAAACCACGGTAACTCCAAATTTTTCAATAACCTGATTTTACTTTTAAATACACTTAATTTACATTACATTAAACCTCATTAAAACTAGAACTAGCAGCCCGCGTCACTTCGTGACTTGAAAACAACTTGATAAAATAAGCTTTAGTTTCATGTTGTCTATGTAAGCAGTTTTGCAGCGTTAAGTAGCTGTCAATGACGAAGTGTGGGAACTTTTGTGATTTTTAAATTTTATAGACTACTAGCAGTTCCCGTGGCTTCGCTCACAATAAAAATTACAGTCTAACCTTGATTTGACAAATGTGAAGGAGCTGAATGAAAAAAACGTTATATCAAAGAATACCATACCCCCTTCCAATGTCTGTATACATTGCCCCCTTATAGGAATTTCCTCAGGGTTAGGTGTTTTTTTTTCATATCTTTCCTCAGCTAATAAGTTGTTTCGTCTCTTATTTAAATGTTCAAGGTATCTATTTTTGTTTACAATGTCACTGGTTGACAATTCGTCTGAAGGTAATCAGCTGTTAAATTACGATTTACGTTTAGCAAGTTGATCAGCACTGGACCGTTGAAAGCGCCCTCTGGGAATAAATCAAAGGCTCGGGGATCGAAACCGAAAATGAAATACTATCTGTCGCAGGTGCGCTACGTTATAAGCTTTAAAATGACTCCTCGATCGTAAAAATCGGTTCAGTAGGACGCCTGAAAAAGGGATCTAACAGAAAAAAACCTCATTGTATTATGTATGTAGATAGAAGATAGATTAAATAGTCCTTCACCAAAAAACAAATTATTCAACTCTCATAACGGCCTAGGAATTACATTTTCAAATTGACCGGCTTTTTTGTTTTGCATCTTAAATACATGTTTGGCAAATTTTTACCCAAACAAGTAACATAACTTTGTATGAAATGCTTTTATTAAACAGGCTTATTGATATTGGTACATTTTAAAATCGAGTAAAATAGGCAGGCTAACCGTTAACACTTCAATATTCCCCGCATTGCAAATACATTTACAAAATAAAGGTTTTAAGTTTATAATGCGTTTGAAAACTTTAATTTTTTAGACTAATATTGATATTTAAAAACTCTAAACGTTGAAACATGCATTAATATGTGAAAAAGTGTATTAATGTATAGTTTGTATAGTTTTTTGTGTGTCTCTGTCAATAGTTTATTAGAAAATCCCATCTCCAAAGCACCACCTGAGGTTACTTATGTTCCTTTTTAAGTTCCCTTTTTAAGAAAAGAAATACAGTAAATTAAGGTGACTACAAACTGTTGGTCTTAGTTTCAATGGGGCAAATACTCTTCCTTATTTACCGTTGTCTTAAAAAACTCAAGATTTTAATAAATCAAAATCATAATGTGGATGAATGATATCTGACTTTTGCCAGCCCTGCATTCTGTGGCATATCGCTGGAAGTATTTCAAATCTTGATCATCTATTTTTTTACAAACAAATCTTAATTGGAAAAAAGTTCATAGGTTCTAACACAGATAGTAGCACTTTCGCTGGAATTTCAAGAGCCTCCTGTGTCTAGGCTTTTAATCGGATATTTTCAAAACCCATAAAAGGGACGTCTAGAGAGTAAAAACTTTAATTAGATACCAAATATGTATAGAAAAATTAATTTCCAGAGGTCCAAATGCTCTGTACAAAATCCCAGAAATTCGTTTAATAATATAGAAGACAGATTCACAAGTTGTGTATTTTGTAAATTAGCAATAAATAGGAAGATACTTAAGGTGAATCATCCACCCCTTCACTTCAACGCCGGACTCTTCAAAAGGAATAGCATCCTGAGGAAGTCATACTTTTAAGCGCCTCCCAATAGTTATAATATGATAGTTATACGATCGTTGAAATAATCATTAAACCAGTTCGTAATTGATTGGCAAAACTGATCACGCCAGGTCCCACGTTAAACTGGTTCACGTCTCAAGATAAACTGTTAGTTGCCATCGGCTGTCGACTATTTATTAAAATAATTTGTTTTTCGACGAAAGGCTATTTAATAAATTTTATTTAGAGATTAGTTCATCAGTAGATCAGTGGTTTGTCCATCTTCTTACCGTTTGTTGTTCAGACCCATCAAAGATGAATGCAAGAAACTGACGCGTAGATGTTTTGTGGAATTAACTTAAAGATTCAATACTTTTGAAAAGAAAACTCTAAAACAGAGACATGAAGATGCGACAAGCAATGAAGATCGATGTAAACCAACCCCCTTTTCATGCAAAATGGATGTTGTTGCACTGTCGAAATTTCCGAGTGTAGAAAGTATACATAGACATTTTAAAGCAGATGAAATAAATAAACTTCTCCAATTCTGTGATGAATCCCTTACCCATATTGAATTTTCAAGTCTAAAGTTACAAGTTATTTTTAAAAGTTTGCCTCATGAGACAATTGGCAATTTTATAGCAGTGCTATGGTATGATGTGTATATCGACATGTTTCAAATGTTGTAAATTATTAATTTTATTCATTTACAACATTTCAAATGAACTTTCACATTAATTTTATTTCCATTTGACGATAGTTTTCTTGAATATTCAAAGTTTTATCCAGCTAGGTATATTTATAAAAGGAAATTATTACATTATTCGGCCTGTAAGACGATTTATGAATCCTGAAAAAGAAAATACCCCCGTTGCAGCAGACCTGCAAACTCAGCGAATTTCAAATCCAAAATAACATATTTCAATCCAGCATAGCGAGATTTGACATGTTTTTGTAAGCTCCATAAGAATAACATAGGGAATGAGTATGCAGGTTTGCTGCTACAGGTATATTAAAACTGGGTGGTTTCAATTCATTATTTATTAGATCTGAACTAGAAGAAGCTATTTACCAAGTTTTATCTATATATGTTGAGAAATAACCGAGATATAGAATTTTACTTATTTTCCATAAGGTTAACATTGGGACAACGTACTGTGTTTACCACTTTCAATATCTCGGTAACCAATGGACATAGAGCAGTGATTCAAGATACAAAATTGTTTGTTTTTTTGAGCTGAATTCAATGGTGCCAACAAAAATTCGGTAGATTTTATTTTTATATGTAAAAAACTCAAAAACCCCATTTTTGGGGGGGTTTATCCCCCTTTACCCCCCCTTCCGGTGGTCCAATCGGGCTGGTTTACGAACTCGTCCGAGGGATTACCACTTTACATGTCTGTACCAAATTTCATTAAGATCGGACCATTTTTACGGCCGCTATCGTGCTCACAGACATACACACACATATATGTATATATATATATATATATAAAATTTCGAACGAATGGTGTTTTTTGCTTCTGGGGGCCCTAAAACGAAAAGTTAACATGGTCGGGGGCTTAGGTCTTACCATGAGACCTACGGTAATAGCTTCTTCCTCTAGGGGAAATTCGCTAAAAGAAGAATCCAAAGAGAAAATAGAGAAGACAAGATTAGAGGGATCAGGGGAAACAAGCGTAACCTTCGGCAAGAACAGATAACTGCTAAGAGACAAATATTGAACAGCAGAGCGACATTGTACTGCTGTATACCTATATACTTTCAGCGACTTAAGGATTATGTAAGGGCAAACGTGAAAATCACATGCGGTATCCTAGTGTTGGGCGAAGTTATTTCCAGAAGACAATCAAATTCAAATAAATAGTGTGGGAACGATGGACAATATGAGTGTATGTTTTCCCAGCTAAACTTCTAAAAAAAGTAACATTTCAATTTCAAGTTTAAACAGGTTAACGTTTTAATAATTGTGAATTTAAAGAAGGTAATTAATTTTTTCGAATTTTAGGTTATAGTTTCTCACAAACGAACACAATATTAAAATGCGCAATTTGCGCGTGGGGTCCCTAGTAGATGTTATTTAGAGATTAGTTCATCAACATACAGTTGATCAGCGATTTGAGCTATGTAATCAGTGGTTTGTCCACCTTGTTACCGTTTGTTGTTAAGACCTATCAAAGATGAATGCAAGAAACTGACGCGTAGAAGTTTTGTTGAATCACTGGAATTAACATAAAGATTCAATACTTTTGAAAAGAAACTCTAAAACAGAGACATGAAGATGCGCCAAGCAATGAAGATCGATGTAAAGAAACCCCCTTTTTTACACAAAATGAATGTTGTTGTACTGTCGAAATTTCCAAGTGTATATAAAGTATACATAGACACTTTTAAAGCAGATGTAATAAATAAAATTCTCAAATTCTATGAGGAATTTCTTTCCTATTTTTAAGTTTCAAGTCTAAAGTTATAAGTTATTTTTATAGTTTGCCTCATGAGAAGTTCAACTACTGGCAATTTTATAGGAGTACTAAGAGACAAAGAATTAGTCTAGAAAATTTAAAAAATCACAGATATTCACACTTTTCCTTGTTGGCAGGTACTTTACGCTGCAAAACTTTACATAGTCAACATGAAACTAAAGCCTATTTTACCAAGTTGTTTTTAAGTCACGAAGTGACGCGGGCTGCTGGTAATTTTTATTTTAATTACAGGGTGTCTTCAAACAAAGCGAGCCCAATCATTGTGTTTTCTCTTTTTTGTTACTCATTCTGTGAATAATCTAAGAACCAGAATAAAAATCATTGAAAAAGTAAATGATTAAATATACAGAAAGTTAGGAGGGAATTGGGAGAGGCATTCTTACATTATGGGCTCGCACAAGAAAGACACGCCAACAACACAATGTACTTAAAAATAGGTTAATAAAATGTGTATCCTATTAATTCAATACTTTTAAGATACCGTAACGAGGTACTGCAATGTATATATTGCAAAAAAATATTAAAAAAAGGACTAGGTCGAGGAGAGGTGTCTTCAGATAGATGTTGAGGTGTATTGTTAATCCTTATAATTAATTTTGAGATGAGAGCCGTAATTGTTGGAATTTGTAATTCCTTGTTGCAGTTTAGCAGATCCTGATAAACCAAGATGCCACCCACCAGTTTAGAATTTTCACATTATTCACTCAATATGTATGAAAACTAGGGGTGTGCGAGTAGTGATTTTTGAATTCGAGTCGAGTTTTGAAAAATACCCGCGAGTTTCGAGCTTTTTTCGGGTCGAATTTTTTAAAAGTTTGATATAATAGTCGTCATGTTTCTACATAATGGCAAAAAATTACCATCTTTACTCAAATAAAAATTAGAATTTTGTGGTAATTAAACTTAAAAGAGTTACTGAACTCAGAGCATATATACAAATAAATGATACCAAAAAAAGAAAGAAAACCTTTTACTTAAACTCACAATAATTCTTGATATGATATATTTTTCAAGCCTAACTTTTTTAAGGCTTACCTGGGTTTTGAAATTAAATGAAAACACTGAATATAAGTCATGACCAATTACCTGACTCAATACCTGACTCAATTCATGATTAAAATATTTCCTTTGAGTTATTCACACAGGTACATTTTTATTCATGTAACTGTCAACAAAAAAACTATGTTTTTATTTATTTGGAATGGTTTCTAAAATATAACAAAAATATTTTTTTAAGAGATGTAATAATAAATAACTTCAAACTTAGAAATAACTCTATAGAAAAGATAGAGTGATATAAAAATGTATGTGTCTTTAAACGCTAAAAAGAACCTTTTACTTCAAGTATAACAAACGAGGATTCAGTTATATTCGTTAAAGATGGATTGGCATTGTGAAAAATGGCCGTAATATTCTTTCGCACCTACCGATTTTGGGTAAACGGGGGGATTAACTACTCGGCTCGAACTTTCGAGTATTTTGCAATAAGTCGAGTGGAGTCGAGTAGTGTATACTCGGCTCGAAAAAATCTCGATTCTCGAATACTCGCACACCCCTAATGAAAACCCTAACATCATAAGCTTTACCAGGATACGATAATTATTTCGTAGCTAAATGGCAAACCTGCGAATACCAGGAAAGGAGGGTGGAGTGGAGAAAGAAGGGGCGGTTTCGATGGCGTGAAGGAGGTGGGCTGCCAACACGCTATTGGCTGGCCGACTTTAAACACATCACTCACGGTGGACTGAAGTTTGACAGGTCGCACGGACTGAGTACTGGATACAGCGGACGGATTGGATTAGGTCGGTAGATAGCGCGGACGGACCTCGGCACGGACCGACTTGTAGCGTCTCGATAAAGCAAACCCAGATAACTATCGGCAATTTGTCTAGTTCCCGTTCTGTCCAAGGTACCAGAAACATATTATTTATAATCAAGTTTGTAATTTTTTTAGCTTCACTCCTTGCTCAATAACCACAATTCGGCTTCAGAAATGGACAGTCCACTATGGATACTATAGACGCCATGGTTCGGGACATCTAGTCGCCTTTGAAAATAAGGAGTTCGCCTGGGCTACCTTGTTGATCTCAGCAAGGCCTTTGATTGTGTCGACCATGGCATGTTGCTCCATAAGTTGGAACACTATGGCATGTTGGAAGTCATGCGAGAGAATGTAAATATTTATGATTATGTTTTCCTTAGATACCAATTTAGTTTGAATTAAAAAATGTCTTCCCTTGTATCTTAATTTTATTTTATTAATTATGAAATGAATTCCACTGTTCACTTTGCTAACTATAATTTATTTTAATAGGTAAATGTACCCAGTTACAGAATTTACAATGTGTTTATTATTTTTAATGGTTTAACAGAAAAAAGATTAGGGGCCTATGGCAAATATAACAAACCTCCCTATTTTAAGTGACACCAATTTTTCAAATTGGAAATTCAGACTAGAATGCATTTTGGATGAGAAAGGCGTAAAAGAAATAACAGAGAAGGAATATTCAAACGAATAATTATGCAAAACTCCAGAAAAACTAAAAGAAGATGCGAGAGCAAGGTCCATAATAGTCCAATGCATAACTGATAGACACTTGGAGTACATAAAAGATACTAAAACTTCATTTGATATGATTAAAGCGTTAAGAAATGTATTTGAAAGAAAAAGTACGTTAACAAGACTGTATATAAGAAGACAGCTCCTTGCTCTCAAATGTGAAGAAAGTACAAGCCTGCAAGATCATGTCATGAATTTTGATGCCCTGATTAGAGAGACCTTGAATCAACAGGTACACATCTAGAGGAAGATGACAAGGTATGTAATTTATTATTGACTATTCCAAAGAAATATGATACTGTAATAACAGTTTTAGAGACAACTTCTTTCCTCACTAACTCTTGATTTTGTAAAAAGTAAGTTATTAGATTTGAGTTGAAACTTAATAATGGTCAAAACTTTTCAAAGTCAGAAGTTGAATGTTCTTTTAATATAAATTCAAAGAAAACAATGCAAACAAATGTTTCAAGTGTGGTAGCTATGATCATTACCAAAATCAGTGTCCTAAAAGCTATCAAAAATCTGAAGGGGTTAATTTTGCCATGAAAAGAAGTATCAAAATAAACCTGGGGAGAAATTTTGAGGAAATTTTCGTGGAACAAACCACCAAAAAAGGTGGAGCCGTACACGAAATGTTAATGTAGCTGAACAAGTCTCGGACAACAGTATTCCATTTAATTTTACCGCTTTTACTGTCTCCCCCCTATACACTTTGGCGTGGTGTCTGTCTGTCTGTCTGTGTGTGTGTGTGTGTGTGTGTGTGTGTGTGTGTGTGCGCGCGCGCGCGTGCGTGCGTGCGTGTGCGTGTGCGTGCGTGCGTGCGTGCGTGCGTGTGTGTGTGTGTGTGTGTGTGTGTGTGTGTGTGTGTGTGTGTGTGTGTGTGTGTGTGTGTGTGTGTGTGTGTGTGTGTGTGTGTGTGTGTGTGTGTGTGTGTAAGCAAACAAAAGGCATTTACAGTCATCAAAACAGCCAGGAAGGTCATTAATGAATACTAGTAAGCCTGTTGCTCGAAATCGAGCAATTGTTATGTATTGATTTCAAAATAAAAATAATTATGGTTCAGTATTCTAGAACTATTCTATTAATTATATGGTTGAACTTCCTATACTAAAACTTTTTACAAAAGCATTTTTAATATAGATTTTTTGTGGATACTCAGTCATCTTTAAGGAGATGTCCATGTTTCACGGCCCTAAGTAGTGTATGACCCGTCTTAATCTCAAACCGAACTAGAATGGTTCAACAAATCTACTTATAATCAATGTTAAGTCGGTTTCTTTTAGCGAATTTCCTTAAAGGAATAAGCTATTACCGTAGGTCTCATGGTAAGACCTAAGCCCGAGACTATGTTAACTTTTCATTTTGGGGCCCCCAGAAGCAAAAAACACTATTCGTTTCATATATATATCTATATGTCTGTTAACACAATAGCGGCCGTAAACATGGTCCGATCTTAATGAAATTTGGTACAGACGTGTAAAGTGGTAATCACTCGGAGGAGTTCGTGAACCAGCCCGATCGGACCACCGGAAGGGGGGGTAAAGGGGGGTAAACCCCCCCATAAATGGGTTTTTTGAGTTTTTTTGCATAGAAAATTAAAAATTATCCAATTTTTGCTAGCATTATTGAATTCAGCTCAAAAAAACAAACAATTTAGTAAATTGAGTCACTGCTCTATGTCCATTGGTTTCCGAGATATTGAAAGTGGTAAACACAGTACGTTGTCCCAATGTTAACCTTATGGGAAATAAAGAAAATTCTATATCTCGCTTATTTCTCAACATATCTTGATAAAACTTGGTAAATGGCTTCTTCTAGTTCAGATCAACTAAATATTGAATTAAAACCACCCAGTTTTAATATACACGTAGCAGCAAACCTGCATACACTTTCCCCATGTTATTCTTAAGGAGCTTACAAAAACATGTTGAATCTCTGTATGTTGGATTGAAATATGTTGTTTTGCATTTGAAATTCGCTGAGTATGCAGGTCTGCTGCAACGGGGGTATTTTCTTTTATTTATATTTATATTTATAGAATTTATACATACGAATTCATTTCTCCTTTTAGTATTTTTCTTTGGAATATAAACATATGTAAATATTAAGATCTTCACACATGTGATTCAAAATAAATGTTTTTAAAACTGAATTCTGACCTTAAGTATGTATTAGGATAATAGTTTATTTATTTACATCTTCCATCAACTGAAATGCCCCCAGCTCTACATGCAATGGTTTCAATTCCATTAACAACATATGGCTTTGCTGAAAAACTTTGTTTGCTCCAATCAGCTGCTTTATTTGAAATTTCTATTCCCATGTTAAATCTTATGGACTAATACGAAACTTTAAGGGCGCCTAGGGCTCTTCCCTTTGGTCAATCCTTTTTAAATTTTATTTCCTGCAAAACTTCACGCCAAGCTCTTTCCAATGACACCAAAAACATGAAAATCGGTTCGGTAGTTTAGGAGGAGTCTTTGTAACAAAAAAACTGCTCGCGTATTAAATAAGTATATAGATTAAAAACAGTAGTGGTCCCAAATTTGATCCCTGGGGAACACCCGAGAAACTGAAATACACAGAAGAATCTAAGTTTGAAATAGAGACATACTGAGGACGATTTATCAAATAAGACGACATTAAACTGCAAGTACTTACTGACAGACCTAAACTTAACAACTTATTTAACAGAATATCATGATTAACCTTGTCAAAAGCTTTGGAGAAATCTGTATGTATTACATCCATCCTACCTCCAACATCAAGTTCAGAAGATACATTCAATGAAAATTCTATTAGGTTTGTTGCGGAAGACCGTTTAGGCAGAAATCCATGTTGTTCTGGGCTAATTTTACTTTTAATGGCATTAAAGATTTGTTTATGCAAAAGAAGTTCATAGACTTTAGCAAAGGAATTCAATAATGAAATCGGCCTGTAATTTTCTATTTTGTTCCTTTCACCAGCCTTAAAAATGGGAGTAACCTTGGCTTCCTTCCATTTATTTGGAAAGATACACAATGAAAGGGACAAATTAAAAATGAAACACAACGGTTCAGCCAAAACCTCACCACACCCTTTAACGACATATGCCGGTATACCGTCAGGACCAGAAGACTTTTTAGATTTCAGTTCTTTTATTGCATTACAAACATCAGATGGACTAAAAAGAGATACTTGGAAGTTATCAGTAGACGAAATGTCATTGTTTAATTTATAATTAGAAGGGCATTGATCATACACAGAAGAGAAGTAATTCGCAAAAGCATCAGGTATTTCCTTGCCGTTGTAAGTATTATTCATAAACGACATATTCTTGAAAGTACCAATATCAGAATCAGATCCACTTTTTTTGGATTGAATATAATTCCAAAAACTCTTAAGATTCGTTTTGATACTATTTTCTATATTAAATAAATAATTCTTGTGTGCAATATTAATATTTTCTTTAATTCTTTTCCTTAATTGTTTGAATAGCAGATCATGATGCTTGGAATATTTCCTTTTTTTAGCATATTTATTTTTCAATTTTAAATCAAATTTAATTTCTGGTGTAAACCAAATTGGATACTTACTTTTTACGACAAAGCTTTTTTTAGGCACACAACTATCTAGACAAGAGAAAAATTTCTTGTAAAGATAATCTAGGCAGTCTTCAACGTAAGACAATTTATACATATCAGCCCAATCAATATCTCTCAATCTACAATATAAATCATAAAAGTTTGCGTCTTTAAAAACATAGTGCTTTTTTGGCATAAAAACATTTTCAGACTTTGACTGATTATATGATAAAGCAAACGAAATAGTTAGTGGAGGGTGATACGTATCTGGAGGCAATAATGCGGGTTCACTTTTTTCAACTTTAATATCTTTTATACTACTTATAACTAAATCTAAAGTAAAATTATTAGAGTTAAGTATGTTGTTGAACGAGGACAAATTATATTCACATAAAAAGGTATTAATAACACCTGCAGCGGATCTAGCAATGGAAAAATCAAAATTTGTACCGTTAATTATTGAAATGTTAAAATCACCCAAAATTAAAATGTTGTTATAGTGAATATTTAAATTATCAAATGAATTACAATAATCAGTATAATATTGAGAGGTGTGGCCAGGAGGAATGTAAAGGAGGTTGATGAGTACAGTGCAGCGCGGCGACAGTGTCAGCCGGACCAAGAGCGAGTCAAGGTCGCCAGATGTCAACAATGACTCACTCACCTGCACCTGCACGGCGGCGGCGGGCACTCGCCGGTGTACGGCCAACAATACTCCGCCTCCACGCTCCATACCCGTCGCCAGCAGATCTCTGTCTTTACGAAATGCTTGATATCGGGAATCAATTACCTCAGTGTTATTAATACCTGGTTCGAGCCACGTTTCTGTTAATGCTATGACATCAAAATCCTCTCCTATTATTGTTTCGTATATTTCTAAAGTTTTGGTTCTCAAACCACGTACGTTTTGATAGTAAATATTTAAATTATGCTGATTAATAATTTTAAATAGTTTAAATTTGAGAAAGTAACCTCCTGTTTAAGCATAAAAAACAAATATAATGACATAACCCCTGACTAATTTTAAAGAGCGGAAAATCAAGTAATATAACCTAATTTCTTTACAAAATATTCAAGAACAAAGATTCACTGTAATAACTCAAATAAGTAGTCTCATTTAACCTTACAACAGATCTATGAACCTCTGCCTTCCCTTTCCAATAAACTTGCCAAATCATCCTCATTACTAATGGTTATAATTTTACTTGCTCTGTCATCTGATTTTCTAACTTTAACACGACCAGCCCTATCTACCCACACATATTTATAATTAAAGTCTGCCTTCAACTTACGGGCTTTCGCATACAGTACTCGTCTTGCCGGTGACAAGGAGAGGTTGATGTACACTGGACTGTCCTGTTGGTATCCGGAGAGGTGCCTCGTAGAGAAGTCTCTCTTCACCTTCCGTTTTTGGATCAATGTATCCGCATCATCTCTACGAAGGAACTTCACAATGATCCCAGTCGTCGGTCTATTGCTGCCTCCACTGATGCGATGACAAGCATCTATTCCATCTTCGGTGATGACGGCTCCCAGTGCTGCTCCGATCTCCACGACCTTCTTCATTAGGGATTCAGAGGATTCATTGGGACCCTCAGGGACACCAAAAATTTCCAGTGTGTTACGTCTGGAATACTGCTCCAGATCAACCTGTCGACTAGACATTTCCTTGACTTGGGCCCGAAGACGGTTATTCTCCTCCTGAAGACTTGATATGGCGTTTTGCTGTTCGTCTATGCGTTTTTGTTGGTCTACAATTAACCTATTATTTTCTGCTATTCTCTCCGAGCAGTTCTCTAGAGATTTCCCTAGTTCAGTTTCCAGGTTAGCTTGACCTTGCAATATTTCCTTTTTCATTTCCTCCAACAGAGATGTTAGTGCCTCCATTGTTACCGCCATTTTACCCGGACTCGTACTGGTAGAACTAGAAGAATCTGAGAAGCTTCTACTTAACCTTTTTCTTTTTGCACAAGAGTCACAGCACCAGGGAGTATTTGTAGCAGAAAAACTTCAATTTCAGCCTCAGTTAACTACACACAGACCCAATGAAAATAACCACGGCAAGCCTTACACTGTACTTTGTTTTTATCCGATCTTAGAACAGGTTTAGAACACTTGGCACATAAACTCATGTTAAGACTATCATTTCAAATTGATAAATACACTTTTAGAAACATTAATAGCAACCACAAGAAATAACGACTTTAAATACAAAGTATGAATACCGCGGAGTTCGGAAAACAACTCATTATAAAGCGAAACAGAGTTAACGTTGAGGTTATGTGTAGACGCAGCATCCAACCGCTCTGACTGCCAGCGCGCAACTCAGTCCAAAAGATAAATAAAGCTGGATTTAGAGAAACATTTGATCATGGATGTGTGCAAGTATCTAAGAAAGATAACCTACTTTTTAAGTGTGATCTTGAAAACAATCTCTCTGAAGCAAGATTTGGATTAGGTAATTCAAAGGTTAACACTGGATTATCAACACCATCAAAGAAAAATCTATGGCATCTACGACTTGGTCACCTAAATCGGAGAGGACTTCAGCAACTTCGTCTGCCCTATTCGACGTACCCTTGTGACTCCTGCAAAAAAGGTAAGGTAACCAGAAAAAATGTCTTTCATAGTGTCCAGGGACCTCGATCAACTCGTATCGTGGAACTTGTTCACACTGACGTCTGGGGACCTGTATATGTACCGACTCTAAAAGGTAATCGATACTATGTAACAATTATGGATGATTTTTCACATTTTTCACAAGTATTTATTCTCAAACATAAGTCTGAAGCCGAAAGTTCTCTAATTAAATATGTAGAGGGATTAAAATATCAAAATATTCGCGTTTCTAGATTAAGATCAGACAAGGGAGGTGAATTCACATCAAATAATTTCAAAAAGTTTTTTTCAGACAATGGTATTCAATTAGAGTGTACTGCCAGCTACATGCCTCAACAAAATGGAGGTTCAGAAAGACTTAACAGAACAATTCTTGATAAGGTAAGAGCAATATTTGTGAATACAAACTTACCTAAATTTCTCTGGGGAGAAGCAGTATTTTGTGCAATTTATCAGTTGAACAGATCACCAACTAGAGCAATAAATGGAAAAATACCAGCTCGTATTTGGTATGGTAAATCAAATGGAGTATTGGATAAATTAAGAGTTTTTGGTTCTAATGCTTGGATGTACAATCTTCCAAAAAAGGTAAAACTTGAACCAAGAGCAACAGAAATGCGTATGGTAGGGTATTGTGGTGCTGGTTACCGGTTGTGGAATCCAATAAACAACCAAACAGTTATATCTCGGGATATTAAGTTTAATGAAGCTGATTATAGGTACCAACAAATGTCAAAAGAAAAGGAACCTAAGTTTATGCAACACCTTGAGAGTGAAACATCCGAAGACAACAGTGAAGAAACATCAGAGAATACTGAATCCCAAGAAAATGAAAATGCTGAAACCCAAGATGAGCAGAACCAACAAAGAAGCAGAAGGAAAACTGCTATTCCAAAAAAGGTATGAGGACTATGATCTCTATAGTACTTATTATTGTTTGATATCTACCGAAAGTGACCCTTCAATATATAATGAAGGAGTAGTCAGGGAGTGAATGGCAAAATGCTATTAAAAATGAATTAGATAGTCTTAAAAATTTTAAAACTTGGTCTGTAGCAGATTTGCCAGAAGGGAAAATAGCAATAGATACCAAGTGGGTTTTCAGAACTAAACAGGATAATGTAAGAAAAGCTAGACTAGTAGCTAAAGGATTTCAGGAACCGTGTAATTCAGAAACTTATCCTCCTGTAGCTAAAATGACCACTGTGAGAATGACGATTTCTCATCCATTACAGAATGATTGGGAACTTAAGCATTTAGATGTTCCAACTGCTTTTTAAATGGGACTCTAGAGGATGATGTCTATAAAAAGTACTCAAGGCGTGAAGCCACCAAAAGGTAAGATATTAAAACTTAATCGATCTTTGTATGGACTTAAGGAGTCACCCCGTTGCTGGAACAATCGGTTCGATGAATTTGCCGAAAAGAATGGACTGAATGCATGATGTTTGTTTATACATAGGAGATTATGTATGGTTAACATTATTTATTGATGATTGTCTAGTAACAGGAAAGCAAGAGAAAATTGGATATCTCACAAGTAAATTAAAAAGTGAATTCAATGTAAAAGATTTGGGAAGTATTAATTAAGAAGTTTCTAGGAACAGAAGTATTGCGAACGGGCGATACAATAACCTTAAGCCAAACCGATATGATACAAAAAGTGTTAGAAAAGTTTAATATGACTGAAAGCAAAGGAAAAGAAACACCAATGGAAGTCAACTTTAAAGTCAATCTCGGTGAAGAAATTATAACTAATGTTCCATATCGTGAACTTATCGGAAGTCTTAATTATTTGGCGATGATCTCAAGATCTGTCATTTCGTTTGCAACATCATTTCTCGGAAAATTTCTTGATAAGCCGACCAATTCTAGTTGGAGAGCAGCAAAAAGAATCCTGCAGTACATAAAACACACCAAGGATTTAAAACTTACTTTCAAGAAACAACGAAATGCCAGTTGTGTCAAAGGCTTTGCTGACGCAGACTGGGGAAATGATTATACTGACACGAAAAGTTTAACTGGTTTGGCAGTGTATTGCTATGGAAATCTAGTATCTTGGACTTCAAAGAAACAACAAGTTGTTGCATTATCAACTGCTGAAGCAGAATACTTGGCAGCAGCACACTGTGCAACAGAAATCTTGTTTGTTAGTGGACTAGCTGAAGACTCAAACAAACAAAATCAAGTTCAGTTCTCAATGTTGACAACCAAAGTGCAATCGCAATGATAAATAACTATGAAAACACAAAGCGATCAAAACATATCGACATAAAGGCACATTTTATCAAAGACATTGTCGCAAAGGGTATTGTCAAGATCACTGACAAAAATGTTGCTGCTGACATATTCACAAAATCACTATCCAAAGAAAAGTTTGTTAAGTTCTCCAAGGACTTGAGTTTGTTTTAATTTTTGTTTTGAGGCAATTTTAAGTTGTTAATTTAAATTACTTCCAATTAACAGACTTAAAACTGAACGGGGGTGTTGGAAGTCATGTGAGAGAATGTAAATATTTATGTTTATGTTTCCCTTAGATACCAATTTAGTTTGAATAAAAAAATGTCTTCCCTTGTTTTATTTTATTAATTATGAAACGAATTCCACTTCTCACTTTGCTAACTATCATTTATTTTAATATGGCATACAAAATTCTGCTTTGAATCTTTTCAAAACATACTTATTAAATATAGAAGACAAGCAGTTTTACTGCGATGGGTTATGGTCAACGGTGGCTGTCAGTAACCGTGGAGTTCCTCAAGCCTCTGTCCTGGGGCCTTTTCTTTTTTTGATATCAATTAATGACTTGCCACTCAGTTTGAACAATGCCATATATTTGTTTGCCAACGATGCCACCCTGCTCTCCTGTAGCAATGACCTAATTATGATGGGAATCACTGCAAAAAATTATTTAAGTTGTGCCGCTGATTGGTTTTCGGTTAACAGCTTTCTGCAGAACCATGCCAAACCCGATCAGCGATTTTTGGGCTTAAACAAATCCCGGAAATACAGGAAACTAAGCCTAGTGAGATTGTTAAATTCCTCGGTGTCTTTGTTGACCATCAGCTTTCATGGGCCCCTCACGTCCAACGTCTTTGTACTAGGCTAAGCAGATTAACTTATTTGTTCCGTAGACTAAATGAGGTTATACCTCTCCACTACATAAAATACCCCCGTTGCAGCAGACCTGCATACTCGGCGAATTTCAAATGCAAAACAACGTATTTCAAGCAAACATAGCAAGATTTGACATGTTTTGTTAAGCTCCATAAGAATAACATGGGAAATGAGTATGCAGGTTTGCTGCTATAGGTATATTAAAACTGGATGGTTTTAATTCAATATTTAGTAGATCTGAACTAGAAGAAGCCATTTACCAAGTTTTATCAAGATATGTTGAGAATTAAGCGAGATATAGAATTTTACTTATTTCCCATAAGGTTAACATTGGGACAACGTACTGTGTTTACCACTTTCAATATCTCGGTAACCAATGGGCATAGAGCAGTGATTCAAAATACTAAATTATTTGTTTTTTTGAGCTAAATTCAATGGTGCCCACAAAAATTTGATAAATTTTATTTTTCTATGTAAAAAACTCAAAAAAACCCATTTTTGGGGGGGTTTATCCCCCTTTACCCCCCCTTCCGGTGGTCCGATCGGGCTGGTTCACGAACTCGTCCAATTGATTACCACTTTACATGTCCGTACCAAATTTCATAAAGATCGGACCATTTTTGCGGCCGCTATCGTGCTAACAGACATATATATTTAGTAAAATAGAAACACAAAGTGATTGTGAAAACTTGCAATGTGACTTAGATGCCTTGGTTGTCTGGAGCCATGACAATTTAAAATTTAATGTAAATAAATGTGCTGTAATGTCATATTCAAGGAAAAAACCTGAAGGAATAATCAAATTTGACTATAAAATGGGTAGAACGGTATTGGCAAGAAATTTAAATTTTAAGGATTTAGGAATTTTGTTTGATTCAAAATTTACATTTGGTGATCATATAATGTCTGTCTGTAAGTCTGCTTACTCTGTCCTCGGATTCATAAAACGGTCCAGTTCTTTTTTACAAAGCACGAATTCATTGAAACTATTATATTTTTCCCTAGTTAGATCAAAGTTAGAATATGGATCGATTGTTTGGAGTCCTCATGTAATTTATTTAACTGAAATGATCGAAAATATTCAGAACAAATTTGTTCGCTTTTTGCACTTAAAAACGTTTGGGTTTTATCCAAATGATGCTCATTATTCTGACCTTTTGAATATTTTTAATATACAGAGTCTTTCCAAAAGACGCCAAATCACCAGCTTGTTGAATCTCCATAAACTGGTGAGTGGGGCGCTGGACGACGGCGCTCTGTTATCGCAGTTGGACTTTGCTCCCCCTCGCCGCGGCTCCCGTACCTTGCAATTGTTTTTGCCTCGTTTCTCAAGGACAAATCTTGGATATCACTCTCCATTAAACTTCATGATGAGGCTTTACAACTCAAAACACTCTGATTTGGATGTGTTTAATGACTCGTTTTCAAAATATAAAACTCGGCTTTGTATGTTAATTCCAAATTAAATTCACCTTTAAACTTGATATTTATTTTTTGCTTGTATTTATTTATGTTAATGTTAATGCTCGTCTTATTTATTGATGTATGAAGTTAATTTATTAATGAAAACTATTTTTGTTGTAAATTGTTAATATTTATTAATTTTTTCTCGTTCGTAATGAATTGTTGTAAGCGGAATATTTATTGTAATTTAAAATATTTAAAGCAAGAAGCAGACTTTAAACCAACACTGTTGTCAACTTATTTTGAATGTTTGCATGTTTTCTGGTGTTTTGTAAAACTATTTTAATGCTATAGTGTAACTGGCGATTGCTGTACTAAAGCATTGTAAATTGTATAAATAAAATAAAATAAATAAATAAAATAAAATATATATATATATATATATATATATATATATATATATATATATATATATATAAATTCGAACGAATAGTGTTTTTTGCTTCTGGGGGCCCCAAAACGAAAAGTTATAGTGGTCCCGAGCTTAGGTCTTACCATGAGACCTACGGTAATAGCTTCTTCCCTATAGCGGAAATTCGCTAAAATGCCTACTTTGCACTGTTTCAATCAGCCCTCAGCTATGACATCATCTTCTGGGGGAACTCTTCCCATTTGAAAGACGTTTTGATAATACGAAAAAAGTATTAAGAATTATGGCTAATTTAAACTCGATAGAACACCATCGGCCAATTTTTGTTGGTTTTAAAATTTTAACTGTTATTAATTTATATATTTTTATCATGTCATGTTATATAGGTTTAGAAGAATGACCGCAACATGAGGTGAATGACCCCGTAACAGCAGACCATAGAGTAAATGGGGCTGAAAAAGACCAAAATAATCAATTTTTAGATATTCTGGACTTACAAACTCTTTAAGTTTCACAATAAGTAAGAAACTCGAGAAATTTTGTTGCACGCAGTTTGAATGTGGACGGACCAGTTCAATTTGGAGTCAATGTTAATGCCCAAAAGTTTGACAGAGTTCATCTCAATTTCCGGTTTGAGACAAATAATTGTAATGAATTGAGATTTTTCAGGATTACACGAGAGCCTGTTGGAAGAGAACCAATCGTATGCTTTTATTTTTGCTTCATTACTAATTTGCTGAAGGGAAGGAATGAATGGAGGGAGAAAGGTCGGGGGAACTGTGGTAGGGGTGTGGGATAAACTGATTGGATGACTGAATTTTTACTTTTCTCCGAAGCAATACTCGGTTCAGTCGTAAAAAAATAAAAGTGTAATCTTATTAAAGTACTAATGACAAATCCAGTAAATAAACCATGCTATAAATAAACGCCAGAAGTGAGATAAAAAAAGGACTCCAAGAATGACTCTTTCTCTTTTGCTTTCGGTTCCATTTTGTTTATATTGCGGGTTTACAGGGCCGGCCCTAGCCTTTGCGGGGCCCTGGGCAGATCTGAGTTGCGGGGCCTTTTAAAGCCGTTGTATAGGCGAGTGCGTAAGTTGTAGGCCTACAGCGCTTAGCGCTTCAGTCTAACTGCATTTTAATGGATTGTGTTATTGCGTCAGTTCTAATCTTTTGTTTTTTAATAACTAATCTAATAACTAGGTAATAATATGAATTTGAAAGTATATAGAAAATACCCCCGTTGCAGCAGACCTGCATACTCAGCGAATTTCAAATGCAAAACAACATATTTCAATCCAACATAGCGAGATTTGACATGTTTTTGTAAGCTCCATAAGAATAACATGGGGAATGAGTATGCAGGTGTGCTGCTACAGGTATATTAAAACTGGGTGATTTTAATTTAATATTTAGTAGATCTGAACTAGAAGAAGCCATTTACCAAGTTTTATTGAGATATGTTGAGAAATAAGCGAGATATAGAATTTTACTTATTTCCCATAAGGTTAACATTGGGACAACGTACTGTGTTTACCACTTTCAATATCTCGGTAACCAATGGACATAGAGCAGTGTTTCAAAATACTAAATTGTTTGTTTTTTTAGCTGAATTCAATGGTGCCCACAAAAATTTGATAAATTTTATTTTTCTATGTAAAAAACTCAAAAACCCCATTTTTGGGGGGTTTATCCCCCTTAACCCCCCCTTCCGGTGGTCCGATCGGGCTGGTTCACGAACTCGTCCAATTGATTACCACTTTACATGTCCGTACCAAATTTCATAAAGATCGGATCATTTTTGCGGCCGCTATCGTGCTTACAGACACACATATATATATATACAAATTCGAACGAATAGTGTTTTTTGCTTCTGGGGGCCCCAAAACGAAAAGTTATAGTGGTCCCGAGCTTAGGTCTTACCATGAGACCTACGGTAATAGCTTCCCTATAGGGGAAATTCGCTAAAACTATCGGCAAACATTTTTATCGGCTATTGGGCACTATGGGCTGCCACATTTAATTGTGATGAGAAAACAACAATCAAAAGTATTATAGGAACCTCATTTTCGCCCTTATTGCGAAATTTATTATTTAGTCCAGTCCAGGCAACGAATGATCAAATACAGGTACAGAGGGAATTGCATGAAACATAATTTTTGACTTTGCAGCTTTGTTTAGACTAGTTAGGAGGTGAACATATCAAAAGTCCCCGACCGTAGCCCTTGAGCGGTGGAGGGAGGGGGTGTAAGGGTACAATGTTTTGGGTTTTCCTAAATATCTTGAAAACTATCAACTTTTAGTATTCCCTATTAAATTTGAAAATATTAAAGAAAAATAAATTTCCTGTAAGAAAAATATATAACACTAGGGGCCCCATGCGCAAATTGCGCATTTGATATTATTTCCGTTTGTTTAGAAACTCACCTACGATTAGAAGAAATTGCATGGCTTTAAATTCGCCGTTATTAATCAAGTAAACCTATCAAGTGAAATTTAAAGGTCTCACCTAAATAAATAAAAGTTTAGCTGAACAAAACACACACATTGTTCATCACACTATGTATTTTAATTTGTCTTCTGGCACAACAGTAGTATACAGAAAGTTTTTCTTCGCGTATTCATACCTAATATCATCCCAAGTCGCTGCAAGTAGATAGGTGATCCGGTGTCCCTCGTCTCTCGGTTCTCGTCGGAGGTATATGTTTTCCCCTAATCTCATCGACTCGGCTTTCTCTTTGCCTCTCTCCCTCAATTAGGTTGCAATTTCCAAAAACATGTCTATTTAAGAATTATCTTCCATCAACTGTATCAAATCGTGTTTAAAGTTAGTTGTAGACTATTTATTTTTGTTTACAATCTGACTTATATAGGTTAAAAATCTATCTGAAGGTAATCAGCTGTTAAATTACAATCACATTTTGAAACCGTTATGACGCAAGTTGGCCAGCGCTGGAGCGTTGGAAGCGCCCTCTAGAAATAAATCAAAGCCTTGGGGGTCGAAGCCGTAAAAAATATGCCCATTTTAACTATCAGCCGCAGGTGCGCTACATTATAAGCTTTAAAATGACTCCTCAATCGTAAAAATCGGTTAAGTAGGACGGCTGAAAAAGGGATCTAACAGAAAAAAAACCTTATTGTATTAAGTATATAGATAGATGCCTACTTTGGTCCAACCGTTTACAAGGAAAGGACTAATTTTAGTAATATTTAAAAAATATCCCTTCCATAAGAAATACATGTAAATTTGTAGGTAACATACATGCCCCTATATACATAAGAAAAGTATATACAGTAATATGTCTGCTTTGGTCCAGCCATTTACAAGGAAAGCACTAATTTTATTAATATTAAAAAAATATCCCTTCCATAAGAAATACATGTAAATTTGTGGATAACATACATGCCCAATTGGGCAACGCTTTTTTCATCTGAAGGAAAATGAACAGCATTCAGGAAATATTGACAAAATATACCTCAATCATAAAAACTGGTCCAAAATAAAGGTGTTGGCAAGCTCACAAAAAAATGTTATTTTTCAAGAAATTAAAATACTTTGTATTAATTTCTTGAAAAATAACGTTTTTTGTAAGCTCGCCAACTCCTTTATTTTGGACCAATTTCTATGATTGAGGTGTCAAATTACTGGAAATTTTGTCAATATTTCCTGAATGCTGATCATTTTCCTTCAGGTGAAAAAAGCGTTGCCCAATTGGGCATGTATGTTACCCACAAATTTACATGTATTTCTTATGGAAGGGATATTTTTTTAATATTAATATAAAATTAGTGCTTTCCTTGTTAATGGTTGGACCAAAGCAGACATATTATATACTTTTCTTACAGAAAATTTAATTTTCTTTAATTTCTAAACGTAATATGGAATACTAAAAGTTGATCGATTTCAAGATATTTAAGAAAACCTAAAAAATGGTAAATGGTACCTTCAGACCCCCCTCTCTCTCCCCGCTCAAGGGCTACGGACGGGGACTTTTCATATGTTCACCTCCTATCAAGTCCAAACAAAGCTGCAAAGTCAAAAATTGTGTCAAAACATTCCCTCTATACCTTTTCGTTGCCTGGACAAATTAATTACAATATTTTGTAATATTGCACAAAGACAATATTATTGATTACAAAATCAGTCCTATTGTGATATTTAATAGAGATAAAATGAAACTGCTTGATTTAATAATAATTTGTTTATATTAATCCAATTAATAAAAGGCAACTTCTCTTGCCTTTCTTTCAGCAAACTTGTATACGTATACGAGGTCATAAAAGATCATTCCAATAACCATGGCACGTTCAATTAACAGAATTGCTAATAACATATTTACATAGCTTACTTGGTGACAATAAATTATTTAATCTAAGTCATTTACCACAATCGAATATTGTATATGAATTTGATTCCATTTTACTTTGAACGAGCATTAAATTTGAAGCTTTTCAAATTGAGATAAAAACTAATTCTGATCCCTTTCAGCTCATCTAGGCCTAGGCTAATCTCCGTCAAGCCACGACCACCAACTCCCGACACCGACTCAACCTACCTGATCCAAAACGTAACAGAATTTTAATAAGAGAAAATTACTATTAAACTGGACATTCATTGTCGCTTTTGTGAAAACATTACCTAGTCACGATAAAACACATTAGCGCGCACGTCGTACTGATAGTCAAACCAGAACAAACAGACGACAACATCGCGCGCAGGCGCAAACCACCTGCCACTCAGCGCTCGGAGCGCTCAGCAACAGCAGACGACTGAGTTATTTCTCGAGATTTCCACAGCCCGTCTTCTACCGAAGTGCTAACACAAGAAAGGACCCTCCATTGCTAATCCAATTATATTCGTATATCTGAATTTGCACTTGTCGTGATACAACGTTCTTAATCAAGTTTTGAAGCAGATAAAACACCATCCGTAATTTTAATTTGATGAAGATTTTCGTGCAGGATTCTCGAAATCGCGGGGCTCCCAAAAGCGCGGAGACCTGGGCAGCTGCCCCGTCCGCCCCTGCCTGGGGCCGGTCCTGTAGTGTTTACATGGAAATGTGTCCTATAGGGAACGTATTTTTAAACTACGCATTGGTGTCTGCAATGGCCATTTCCAAAATTAGCTATCCTATTTCTCGATTTGAAAATTGGTCGAATTTTCGACCACTGGCGATCTCTAGGGAGTGCTTAATTCGTTGTTTGAAATATTATTGATTCCCGGTTCCGGAATGAACCAAGCTCAAAACAGAGTTGTGATTCGACAGAATCACTCGATATATTCGTTCATTTTGGGGGGGTAGCGGATTTTTACCCCCCGGATTTGTACCCCCCACAAAAAACGCTACGTCATTTTGACGTCACAGGAGGCGGGACCTAAATCACTCGAGGAACAGCCCACGACTGGAAATGTACCCCCCAATACATTATTAAATCATCAACACCTAAATGGTTTGCAATTAAATTATTTATCTTAAGTCTGACCCCGGAATTGTACACCCCGGATTTGTACCCCCCGTCGCCAAATCTTCAAGTACTATCCCGGATTTGTACCCCCTGGATTTGTACCCCCCGGATTTGTACCCCCCGTCACCAAATCTTCAAGTACTACCCCGGATTTATACCCCCCGGATTTATACCCCCCGGATTTATACCCCCCGGATTTGCACCCCCGATTGAGTTAGGACGGATTGTGAAATTTTACATATTTATACCAAGTTTCATGGCAAACAGTCCAACGGAATACGAGACCATAAACGTGAAACATATATAATCAAACTAACAAATTTTTTTATGAATTTAGATATTCAAAACGTTATTTTAACCAATACTTTCATCACGTATTATTGACAGATTTTCTAGCCTACTTAATGATGAATAAGACAATAAGACTATACAATATAATAATAATAAGACATATTCGTAGAATAAGTCAACGAACAGCCGTTGATTTACGAGAACTAATTAAAAAAGTCAACAACAACAACAACAACGAATATTAACCCGGTATATTTACATGGTTGGTCAAACTGGATTTGAGCATAGGGGGTACAAATCCGGGGGGTAAAAATCCGGGGTAAGACTTGAGTATATGACCACGGGGGGTACAAATCCGGGGTAGGACTTGAAGATTTGGCGACGGGGGGTACAAATCCGGGGTAGGACCTAAGAATTTGACCACGGGGGGTACAAATCCGGGGTAGGACTTGAAGATTTGGCGACGGGGGGTACAAATCCGGGGTCGGACTTAAGAAGTTTAGTTGGCTTTATATCAATTATGCAGCTGTTCAGCCAACCGTAAAATGTCAGTTGATTAAAATACATAATATAGTTAGATTTTTTTTAACTAGAAGCGGTCAAGACGAAGAGGAATATCTTTGGTGATGAACTTTTTTGTTTGTAATATAATCACATGTTTCTACCTGTCAAATATTGAGGTTACGTTTAATCAAAACAAACAATATTTTTATCCATTTCATACAATTGTTTATTTTTTTCGATTGTAAACAAAAGCATCACAAGGTAAACAGAAACACATGATTTTACTCTTAACAAAAGAAGGGCACTGTCAAAGATATTCCACCTCGTCTTAACAGCTTCTAGTTAAAAAAATCTAACTGTAATTTATCCGTCCTAAAAGTTCGCGGCCGGAATTGTAACCCCCGTCCTGTGACGTCAAAATGACGTCGCGGTTTTTCTGGGGGGTACAAATCCGGGGGGTACAATTCCGGCGACCCATTTTGGGTGGTCGGTGAAATTGAGGTTTTTTGCAACGGTTGGTACTAACTGATGTACCATTTCTGTAATATTTTGTTCTAAACAGCCGGCACGCTGTTTGACTATATAGAGTGCTGCCTCCAGTTTAGCATTAACCTCCTTGAGTGCTTTCATAGCAAGGTGTAGACACTGTAGACAGAGATGAAGAGAAAATTAACTGCGAGCACAGAAAAATAATAGAGAGGATATCTGATTGTTGGCGTAGAAGCCGGTCCGCGGCCCGACTGTGGGCAGCAGCCACGTATCGTCGCTCAAAGCGCTACAAAATTTTAATGCGCGCTTTTAAAATAAACAACTAAAAATTACCAAATTTGGCAGAGAGAATGTCTGTTAGTGCTGCTCACTAACGGTATGATTTTTAAGTCGAAAAAAATTATACTGTAATTGCAATAAGTAATTAAATCATTGAAAATGAATTGAATTTATATTTATGACATGAAAAAGTTAGTAAACGAGGAATTTTTTTGTTTTTTGGTCAGGAAATTTTTGATTGGTGAGTGAAAATTTTTTATCGTGCCTTTTTAGGAAAAACATTTTCGAAAATTTTTTTTCTTTTTTTTCAAAACGTTTTTGATTTTTTTTATCGATTGACAATTGAAGATTCATAGATTAGCCAAGGTAACGCAAAATATTGTGTGTATATTCAATGATACAGCATCTTTCATGAAAGAACACGAATTTTTGTCACTGACCGTAACCAACTTAAAAATGAAGATTAAAAATATTTAATGTGGTTTGATAAATATGATTTGCTGTAAATAGATTTAGTTTTAGGGCAATATTGTAATAAACAGCTCATTAAGCCTTTAGTAAATTTTGTATTTCTAAAATAAATTCGAAAAACTAAAAAAATCGAGAAAAAGCAAAAAAATCTCTTAAAGTTTGTCTAGCTCCAAACAATCGTTTCTGTTATATGAAAAACCTTTATGTCCTCATAGGGGCGTCTGTTTTGTGTGTGATTATAGATTTACATGATGATATATCAATTTTTGTACTTTTATAACCCAAATCATGATAGATACGGTCAGGGACAAGGGGTACGGTCTGGGACAAACGAGAATCGCCGGTCGATTTACTCAATTTATTTAATACCTTTGTTTTGAATTATCATTTTAAATTATCCGTGGCAATTTAATGGGCCAATACCCTGGTTATTTGGGAGTTGACTGTACTCTATTCCATAAAAATTTATAATAAAATATAAGCATTACCTTCAATATTTACAAATTTCAAAAACTACAATTTTACTTTTTCATAAATCCTTCAATTGTACTGTTATAAGATAAAATTGTCTTTCACTTCAACTGAATAGTGCAATTTACAATGAAATTTATAATGATTGTCACGACCGTACCCCCGTACAATCGATATGGTCGAGACAAAAATGGTTTCGGTCGTGACAAATACGGTCAGTGACTACAATTATTCGCCCCTATTCTGGAGGTAGCCCTGCACCTCGTGTTTGAGAAGACAAAGTAGACTTCTAGGTTTCCGAAGCAATTAAAATATCATATCAACAAAAATTAACACCATGTCTACTGTAACAAACGACTAGTACGGTCTTGGACACATCAAAATTACCAAAAACACAAAATTACCTTTATCAACCTTGATAAGTTTAAAAACAACGAAAAATCTCTGGAGCAACGTAAAACACTCCCGTTTACCTCTGTTTCTTCAAACCAACTGACTCTATCGCCACCAGGCTCGCCACTGTCGTGTTCCAAAGTTCTAAATTTTGCCGTTACGGTCGGGACTTAAAATCGAGGGACAGACTTATTTTGTCGTAATACTCAGTTTGCAATAAATAAACAAATATTAAATACTCTTTTTTTGTAAGTCTAATAATTAGTGTTGATATAAAAAAATAGCATTATTTATTTAAGCACGCATAATTGTTCTAAAAATAGCACGATATTTGAAGAATGGGCCCTAGGGACAAGTTACGGTCGTGACATTCGTGACTTTGAAAATAAGGAAAAAATACCTAGAACCCATTAACAACCAAATAAATATTTGCAAAATGTTGCCCCCGTCCCAAAAAATATTAAAACACATAATATGATACTAAAAAAACAGTATCTACGAAATAAGAGGCCAGGGACATTAAAGGGCACGATAAAAAATTTTCACTCTGGTACCACTTTTCAGAAAAATAGTTGAAACGTAACATATATTTTTTGAAAACTCTATGACCAGCCGTCAACGAGAAAATCCAAGTTGAAGATAAAAACATTTCCGCGGCGCTCAGGATGGGCAGACGCCGCCGCCGCGCGCCACAACGCGTTCGGATAACTATTTGATTAAACGTTCTATATGCCGATGTTCCCTTTTATCAACCACTTCTCGTGTTTTAATATTTACTAGAGGATCCACGCTGCTCTGCAGCAGTAAATTTTGGTACTAAGACACAAAATCAACTCAAATCAAATAATTCTTCATTTACAAAATTACACGCAATGGATCTTAACAACTTCAATGTGACTTGCCCGACATTTGCCTAAGTTGAAAAAGAGGTTCATATATAGCTGGGCCCGGTTATGTTGGAATTTCAGAAAACCAATTAAACCACGATTATTACCAAGTTGGTAATAATTTGTTCCACGAAGGAAAACGTAGGACTTTCATGAGATATTCTGTGACTTAACATATAATATGGTTTCAAAAATGTAGAGACTGGGGGCAGTAAGCAATCCCAGCTCCCCAAACGCCTCCCTACAGCTAGCCTGAGGGGGGAGCTTGAGGATACTGCGGACCGCTCGGCTCTTTTCTGCCACACCAGAACTCTATCAAGATAGGTTTTACTTGATCCCCATAGGACTTATTGAGTAACTTAAAAGCTGCTCAATAAGTCCAAAATAAACTATTTTTGAAAGGTGAAGGTTGTTGAAAGAATTTATTCTTCTTAAAACAAATAGATTTCTGGCTAGTCCAGACTCTATTTTCTTTAATTGACCCTCCCACCTCAGTTCATCGTCCAATCTCACTCCCAGGAAATTCGAAACTCTAGATTCAATTAATTTATCCTCTCCCACAAAAAGTTCTGGGGTTTTGTGAAACTTCACGATGTGTTGCTTTAATTTTCATGAAACTTGTTTTTTGAGCATTTAATTTGAGGCTGTTTTTCTGAAAATAATCAGCCAAATTCTGAACATTTTGGTTTGACACGATCTCCAGCTGATCAAAATCCGCACCCCTCGTGACGACTGTTGTGTCATCAGCGAAAATGTACAAATCGCAAACCGGAATTGTGTCAGTTAAGTCATTTATGTAAATTAAAAAGTGGAGAGGGCCCATTATCGATCCTTGAGGGACACCCTCTAGGATCGGCTGGGGACTAGACTGAACTGATTTGGTTTTGAATTTTGAGTGGTGAGAAATCTCTGTGATCTGTTTCCGATCAGTGAGATATGAAGAAATCCAGTTGTGTGCAGATTGGAGAATCCCTATTGAAGCTAATTTTTCAAGCAGAATTGATCTATCGACGCAATCGAAGGCTTTGGTCAAGTCAGCAAAACAGCCAATAACTGTCTCGTCAGTCTCCATCGCATCGATACAATCACTAACAAAATCGATCAAAGCTAATTTGGTTGATTTATTTTTCTTGAAACCGTATTGCCGTTCGCAGAAAATTTTTGAGTGTTCAAGATATTCAATCAATTGTTTGCAAGCAATTTTTTCAAGTAATTTTGAGACAACCGGGAGGAGTGAGATTTGACGATAATTTTCCATGACTTGATCGTCATTCTTTTTGAAAAGTGGTTTGACTTTAGCAATTTTTGCTTGGTCGGGAAAAACACCCTCAGAGAGAGAGGTATTAAAAACATGAACCAGAGGATCCAAAACCTCATTCACACAGTGCTTCAAAACATACATACTGATGTGATCAGGACCAGTTGATTTTTTTGATTCAAGTTTTGATAAGGTTTCCTGAACTTCCTTCCTAATTGTCTGAGCAAAAGCCAAAAAAGATCTTGATTCAGGTTTTAGTCTATTGTATCCTGATATAATCTGCTTATTATTTTCTCCATTTATAAGTTTTGAGACGTTCACAAAATAATTATTGAAAGATTCACTAACTAACTTTGGGTTTTCAGTTACTTTGTCATTTATTTTTAGGCTTATGTTACTAGCAGGTTCACGTGCAAATTTCGTGAAACTAATCCAAATCTCGTGAAATTTTTCATTACTAGAATGAAACGTAGTCTTCATTTGTTGACAAATAAATATTTAACCTTGAAATAAAAGGTAAGTTAGAAGCTTAAGAAACATGTTATAATAATAAATCAGCTGTCTGTGGTTGGTGCTAATTTGGCTTGCAGCGAGACTTGCTGGTGCGTCGACTTGCAAAAGATCTTGGCGCAATAATTAGTGCAAAAGTCCTGTCGCTCTGGTGCGCACCACCGACCAGCAGAACGCTTTCTGATTGGCTGGTCTACTGCGACTTACCGTATGGGCCTGTTTGCACGACGGCCAGACAGTAGGACAGTAGAAAAAATTTTTTTTGTTCTCTTTTGTTTAAAGGTGTTACTGTCCACTGTACTGGGCGTCGTGCAAACAGGCCCCATAGACGTTCTAGTGTTCTAGTTCAACGACATAAAGGTCGTTCTAGTTACTGTGGTTTTGTTTACTACGCTACGGTTCGTTTTGCTTACCCATGGACTTTGGTTCTGGTTTGGGGTAACCAATACAGATGTAGTAGTAGTAGTAACCTCAACCTCGCTCGCTCGGAACGCCGAACAATATCATTCAAATAGTAAGTCAAGTGGAATTAATTATGATATAATGTTGTTAAATATAGTAGTCTGTATGGTAATTGTACACTTTAGGTACTCCTCCCGAAATAGATTTGCTCAAAATGGGTTTGTTTTAAGTAAATTACGCAAAACTGGGATCTAAGGTTAGGTTTGGTTAGGTTAGGTTTAGGTTAGACTAGGCCTATGTAAGGTCTAGTTAGGTTATGTTAGACTATGTTAGGTTTGGTTTGATTAGGTTTGGTTAGGTTATATTTAGGGGTGTGCGAGTACTCGATTAATCATCGAGCTTTTTCGAGCCGAGTTTACACTACTACTACTTCTAGAGTTGTCTAGAAATTGAAAAATTGTTTTTCCATTATATAGGAAATTTTGCGCTGATTCCGTAAATGATAGTCGTTTTCCGCGGAAAACGTCAGAAAATGCCGGAAAATCAGGAAAAACCGGAAAAAACATTTTTTTATGGAAATAGGTCATGAGGGTACTCAAATTAATCGGGAGAACGAGCTGAACAAGAATATGTAAGAATTTTAAAGATCCGACGGATATTAACGGAGATACGGCCGGAAAAGCGTCGGAAAAGCCAAAAACAAACTTTGTCGAAAACATATCATGTGGGGACTCAAATTAAAGGAAATTGCACGCTGAACAACAATCTGCAGTAATTTTCACGATCCGACGAACAAAAGTCGAGATAAAGCCAAAAAACATAAAAAATTTTAAATCAACTTTTGTTGTTAGATTGTGATAAAAGTTGCATTATTTTAGGTTATATTAGGATTGGTTTAAAACGTTAAGTTAGGCAAGGATAAGGTTGGTAAAAAGAATGTGATATTATAATCCTAATCTAACAATACTAAACCTAATTTAACCTAACCAAACTTAATTTAACCTAGTCAAACCAAACCTAACATAGTCTAACATAACCTAACTAGACCTAACATAGTCTAACCCAACCTAAACTAACCTAACCTAACCTTAGATCCCACAGTTTAGCGTAACTCACCTAAAACTAACCCATTTTGTGCAAATCCATGACTTTTCCAGCACGTTTCCGGCCATAACTCCGTTAATCCGCGTCTAATCTTGGAAATTCTTACATATTCTTCTTTATCTCAATCTCCTGATTAAGTTGAGTACCCACATGACCTACTTCAGAGCCAAAAATTATTTTATCGTTTTTCCGATTTTCCGGCATTTTCCGATGTTTTCCGCGGGAAAAAACTATCATTTCCGGAATCAGCGCAAAATTTCCTACATTTTGAAAAAAAAATTGTTCAATTTCTAGACAACCATTGGAAAGTGAACATTTACCCAATAAATTCAGTCTTGTCTTTTTTCTTTCTATAATTTGATATATTTTCTCACTTATGCTCAATGAGACTGGTTTAACTTTAATTCTTAAACCTGTAACAATATGTCACAAAAACCCCTTTTTAAAGCAACAAGCGTAGATGTAGCTTGGCTTTTACCTCCTAAGGATGGAAGTTTAATAAAATACTGAGTAATGATATAAAGTTATGTTAAAGATGGCCTGAATTCTCGCTTATTTTCATTTGAAAACAGGTTTGCTTTTAATGCTTAGGAAAACAACCCAGTTTAGTAAATAAAAAATATTGTATTTCATGTGATCAATAATAAGCATGATAACTATTAACTTATACTATTCAAAATACTCGACTCGAGAAAAACTCGAAACTCGCGGGTAATTTTTAAAACTCGGCTCGACTCGACTCGACTTCAAAAATCAATACTCGCACACCATTAGGTTTGGTTAAGTTAAATTAGAGTTGGTATTGATAGATTAGGATTATAATATCACATTCTTACTTTACAAACCTTATCCTTACCTAACTTAAACGCTTTAAACCAATCCTAATGTAACCTAAAATAATGCAACTTATCACAACCTAACAAAACCTAACCTAACCCAACCTAACCTAACCAAACCAAATACAACCTAAACTAACATAACCAATCCCTATCTAATTCATTCCAGCCAAATCCATCTTCATATAACTTAAACAAAAGTCTGTTTATCAATTTTTATGTTTTTTGGCTTTATCTCGACTATTGTACGTCAAATCATAAAAATTATTGCAGAATGTTGTTCAGCGTGAAATTTCCTTTAATTTGAGTACCCACATCATATGTTTTAGACAAAGTTTGTTTTCGGCTTTCCCGACGATTTTCCGGTCGTATCTCCGTTAATATCCAACGTATCTTGAAAATTCTTGCTTATTCTTGTTCAGCTCATTCTCCCAATCAATTTGAGTACCCACATGACCTATTTCCATGAAATAAGTTTTTTCCGGTTTTTCCGATTTTCCGGCATTTTCCGACGTTTTCCGCGGAAAACGACTATCATTTCCGAAATCAGGGCGTTATTTCCTACATTTTGAAAAACAAATTTCAATTTCGGGAGGAGTACCGTAAAGTGTACAATTACCATCTCTGTATTATTGTTAAGTAGCCTACACAATTTCTGTATCATATTCTAATCAGGCACTAACAGTATTTTGTGATAATACATTAGGGCGAATGGGGGAAGGGTTAATGTTAAGTTTATGGGGAATTATTGTGATTTGTAATTCAGTTTTAGAGGCTGTATTTTTGAGTGGGGTTACTTAGGAGTGACAGTTATTTTCCTAATATTTATATATCGCTTTTTCAATGTATCAGAACCATTGATATTGATTCATACGATGTATTGGGAGCAAAATATTTCCAATATATCGAAAAAGCTGTATTTCTGGAGAAAGTAAACACAGTTTTGCAAGTTCAAAGAGGAATTAGTGATGGGAACATCGACTAGTGACTGGTCGATTACTTTTGAACATCAACTAGTCTAGTCGTTCACACTAGTCGATTTGTCTTCGCATCAAAGGCGATTAGTCATCGACTAGTCTAGTCCATGTAACTAGTTGAATGAGCAAAAATCGTTACAACCACAATATCTAACCAGTTAACTTGCTGTCTAGTCGGTTGAAGATGATAAAAACCGACTAGAAATATCGACTAATCATCAGGGCCGGCCCCAGGGGTGGGCGAACCGGGCGGCCGCCCAGGGCGGCAGATTTTTGGGGGCGGCAGATTTTGAGGAACGGCAAATTTTATAATATGAATAAAATAATAAACTCATTATATGAATGTAAAGAGTAAAATTTTCTGTGTCACACTTTACCCAAAGAACAAGCCTAAGGCCCGAGATTCACAGGGCGTTTTTTATCGTGGCGGCGAAACTACCGCTGCGCTTCGCAGTAGTGTACAGATTTAAATGGACGCTTACAAACGGGGCGGAAGAAATACCGCGCGATAATATTGCCGCTGGCGGTCGTTTTGCAGCCGCTCGAAAGCGGATTTCTCAAAACCACTTCCGGATTTCTCAAGATTGGAATACTACTTCCGGAGTTATAGAGCAATATATGAATGTAATAAGTAACAAGGCTACAAGATCGCGCCACTATAATCACGATCATCACACTCATCCTTCACTCATATTCAGGGTAACGTCCTCCATGAGAAACGACTGCATACGCTTTTGTCATCACAGTGGCGTATGCAATTAAATAGGCGTTTACTATGGCGGATTTTCTACCGCCGCCATGGTCAGACGGTAAGACACGCTAAACATCGTACCGTGTTAATGACGTCAGGAGTTTTGTGTTCGGCATATGGTTAAATGCGTTTGGTAAACACCCACAGACGTCACTCAAAATTAAAATAGTACCGTGATTGGCGATATTTTTTCTGTCACGATACTTTTACCGACATGTGTGTAAAGACATTGAATGGTAAAGACCACCGGTAAAGAACACCGATTTCGTCGGCGTCGCGTCGGCGGCAAAATTATCGTAGCGATAAAAACGCCCAGTGTGAAAACCGGCCTAAGAATATATACGGCAATGCAAGCATCGATTAACAATTATAATTCAAGTGCAAATAAAAAACAAACCACTCGGCTTGGCTTGTATCGAACAACCGTCGCCGCCGCGCTGCGCAGAACAGTGACAGCGTCAAACATCTACAAATTCCATAAGGGTTTTCTCTGTTACGTCCCTTTTCTTCCGACCTATATACCCAACCGATTTTCGCTTATGATCTAGCGTGATAATTAAGGACACGGGTAATTAAAAAAGATATTTCGTTTGGGGCCCCATAGCCTTTTATTTATTTCTAGGGGGCGCTTTAAAATATTGACCAACTCTCATTATGAGAGTTTTAAATGTCAATTATAACTTATTAGCTGATTACCTTCGGGTAATTTTTAAGTCAGATTATAAAAAAAAAATAGATCTCTGCAACTGTAAACATGCATGAACCAGCTTATGAAATGAAAATAATTTTAAATTATGCGCAAATTACACCTGGAACCTCTAGTACATAATTATTTAAGAGTTTAGGGAGACAATGTGGGATCGCATCACAGTGGAAACACTGTAGTTCGGCGATCGCTAGGCTTAGGCCTACCATAAATGTTTAGAGCCAAAACCCCGGACAGGGGGGACAAGGAAGATGAAATAGTGTGGTAAAGTTGGTCCGGTGTAATTCTAAGGATCTCGGCAGATAAGCTACTTTGCTGTCGTTTTTGCGTGGCATTATCGTTTCTTGAATACTGATTGGTTAAACAAAATTATGTAGGCGTTCCAAGCAGAAGACGCAGTTAATTGTCGCGCAACGAATCAGCCCCCGAGACCATTTTAGTGTGATATTAATGAATACAGATATAGTTTCTGTATTCATTGGTGATACCTGGTGATATCATTAAATATCCTTTCGTTTCATTTAAAATTTCTTTTGTTTTTACGAATATTCCTAAGAACTGGTCAAAACTAATTAACAATTCATTTATTTCGGGCGTTTTCCTCTCTTTTTCACGCAGGCTGACTAAAACCCCGGACAAAATTCAACTCCGGACGTTTCCCCGGACGCAAGCCTGAAACCTGGACTGTCCGGGGAAATCCCTGACGGCTGGTAAGCCTAGCGATCGCTCAAGGAAGGGGTGAAGCCCGGGAGTAAACAATTAGACGGGATATTTATAGTAGGAGAGGGGGCGGCGGTCACCGATCTCGCCCAGGGGGGCAAAGTCCCTAAGGCCGTGCCTGCTAATCATAATAGGCTAAGTTGATCGACTAGAAATATTGACTAGCCAAAATAATCGACTAGTCGACCAACTAGTTGATCCCATCTCTAAAAGGAATCAGAAATAGGTTTTGCCACCTCGGAACTCAAGATTTTTCAAAATTTTACTAGGGGGTGCTGAACTTTTTTTTCAGCCTAAAACAGCCTTAATAAGTTACTTAACACCTTAAAATTTGTGTTTAAAAATCTTTTTTTCAAAAGGTGATAACTTATGTATTGGGAAAGAAGATATTGATACTCAGATAATATCGGGACCAAAATATCGATATACCTTTTCTAATACCGGTATACGGTACTAAAATATCGATATATTTACAATTTATTGATATTTTGTTGCCATCCCCAGGAGTTATGCTTAACCTCAATTGCTTGGAGACTTGATGGGAACCAGGGTTGTTGGGTTGGGAAATATTGAAATTTGATCACTGTATCCCTTTGATATATTGATTAATCTTGTCGAAAGTTCTATCAACACATCGACTTCCAGACAGATTGCTGATTGTGATGTTGTAGCCTACTTTTTCAGGATGAAATTTCCATTTTAAAAAAGGCTGAAGGAGTCAGCAACTTGGGTACACAAGGTGCCATAGGCCTACTAATAGATGGAACCAAAAGTGTAGGCCTACCTTCCTAATATCTGTAAAAAAATTAGGCCAATATGATTTACAAACTAAAAAAAAGAACCCTCCACAGACCTTAGAAGGCTTTGTTCAAAATGGGTAAAATTTTGTAATTTTGACCTACCCCTCAAAGTACCAATAGAAAATACAGTTTTTGATTTTATTATAATTTTTTTTATTGAAAAATTGGGAGATTTTTTACCTGTTTTGAAACCTTTAAATATAGCTCTAACTCAAAAACTATTCAACCTTTAGGTTTCAAACTTTCACCATTATTTTTGAATTTAAAAAGCTTTAATTTAACATGCCACTTGAGACTATATTAGCGTAGTAGGCCTACCTAGTTAATTTTTCCAAAAATTGAAAAAGTTTCAGGGCTTGTAGCGGGTTATTTTTATTATTTTTTTGTTAATTTTGTAGCTTTTGGTTTTTTTTTGTTATTTTTTTTGGAACTCGGTTATTTTTTTGGAATTTTGGTTATTTTTTATATATTTTTCAACCTTAAGAACTGCTACAAGCCTTGTTCACACTATTCATCTGTCAGACGATCTCGTAGCAGCATCGCGGCAGACGAATCTCGTCAGCCTACATTGCGTGAAAACCAAGTCTCGTCGCGAAAAAACCAAGTCTCGTCGCATGAAAACCAAGTCTCGCCTTCAAACCTAGGCAGATTTTTTATTAGTCTGTTGAGATTTTCTTTTTTACCAAGGTTAAGAATGTATTATCCCCAAATATAATGCCGGTTTTCTAATTTTTAGCAAAATTTTTTGTTTACAAAAGGTTATTTTTTGGTTATTTTTTCTTATTTTAGTTATTTTTCATATTTTTTCAACCTCTAGAACTGCTACAAGCCCTGAGTTTTAAAAAATCTAAAAATCAAAATTTTTTCTTTAATAGAAAAAAATTATGTTTTTCTGTACTTCTTATTAAAGTGCATGTGCCTGATTTCACTAACGGAAAGTTTTTTATTTAATTGAAAAAATTAATGTTTTTTTGTAGGTACTTCTTATTAGAGTGCATATGTGCCTAATTTCACTATTGCACTCTTACGGGAACATGTCTAGCAATAAATATTATTATTATGATATCTAGCAATAAATATTATTATTATGATATATATATGTAAAAAAAGTTATAATAGAGTCGCGGGCACCATATAGCGCGGGTGATTGAGTGCGCTATTGAACAAATTATTGTTTATTATTTGCTTGGGCCAGTTAATCAACTAAATGATCATATGTTACAGTAAATACAATTTTACATGTAAAAGGCCCTGAAAAACGTTTAAAAAGTTTTGACAAGTCCACGAAAACATTTCATTTGGCAATATCAGCTGAGGTTCAGCAGACAATTTGGTGTGTTTTCAGATTTTACCACCCACCCTATTTGGTGCCCGCGACTATACAGTAGTTCAATTACTAACACATCATAAGTTTATGCGTGCAAGTAAACATAGAAACTACGGTAACTAAAATTACAAGAGGCTATTACCAATAGTTTTATTGAAAGTAAATTATTAAATAAATATATATTTAGAAGTTCTTCATCATGGTATTTTCAATTCAACAATTATAGGCCAAACAGTAATAATAAATACAGTGTATAAAAAAGTCTGTCCCCCCTCTTTAATTTTTTGTTTGTTAAAACAAACAAATAGCCAAACCTTTAGGGTAACATTGATACATTGTAGCCTAGCTTTTGAGGATGGAATTCCCATTGTAGAAAAGGCTGAGAAGGAGTTGACAACTCAGGCGCCTTAGGCCTGCTACTAGATGGAACCAAGAATGTACCTTCCAAATATTTGTAAAAATTTAGGCTAACTTATAATTTGGTAGATCAATGGAACAATCAAATGTGGTAGATAAATCAGTACTTACATCAATTGGATACTGTGATCAACAATATAAAGCTTCCCATCTGACACAATCCCAGTTCACACAGAGTCCCCTAGGTTCCCCAACTCCCCAAGATTAGGTTACGTATCTGCAGAACCTGTATGGTTTTCAAGAGCTGTTGATGGTTTAAAGTTTTCAGTAGCGGCTTCAACTTGCTCTGATATCAACATTGAAATTTTTCTCATATCAAAATTTAAATCGACCATTGTTCTTTATTATGATAGGTAGGCTAATATTCATGGCTCGATGCAGTTTTGAACAACCAAACCGATCAAAAGTATTTTCAAGCTTACCAAAAGTAAGCAACTGCCCAGAAAACTCGAAGTTTACAAAACCTTTTTTAACTTGGAAATTTTTAAACGAGGCTTCTTTAAACTATAATATTATCTTCCATCATACTTATTATAACAAATATCTATTTTTTATTCATAGTATGTTTGGTGGCATTGAACTTGCTGAACATCTTTGTGTTTGCTCGTGCACTTTTATAATAGCCCAATATTAAGAATCATTTTCACTTCTTATGAAATAAATTTGTGTCATTGTGTATCTGTTTTCCTGAATCAAGATAACTTTTCAGGTAGTTCATCATGTCTGATGACGAGGATATAATTTATGTCAAAAAACAAAATACCATCCATTATGGCTCAATCGAAGAACAGGAACGGCTGCGTCTGCAGTCGTTACATTTGGTCCCACCAGGCGAGGAGTCAATGGAAGAGGCCCCGACCTCACCTGCCACCGACCAGCTGGCAGGAAACATCCATACATCTGATGGTAAAAAGGTTTATTTTTTAATTAAAGTTCAATTTTTTTAAACCTCATTAATGAGTGAAGCTGAACCCCACAAAAAATTTAACTTAGTGTCAAATAACTATTTATGGTGTAAAGGGCATTTAAACTAACTATTCATATACCTACTTTTGCTTAAGAATTGTGGGGTTTTGGCAAGTTGCAGGATGTTGGGAAAGGGCTCCAAGTGAAGGTCTTGATCCCAGATATCTGGGAAAAATACTGATTCATTAAAATTACTATAAAATTAGAGATAACATAAAATATCTGTGATTTGAAAAGCAGTGGGATCTAAAAAGCCTGCTTTGTTTACATTAAAACTTCTGGTGCTGTTGCTTAATTCAAAACCATGTGTTAAGATATAATATATGGAGGATCTAAAAATTGGTTTACTATGACTAGTAAACCCGTTGCTAGTAAACCTGTTGCTTGGAATTCAGGACTACAGAATAGAAGGGCTGCGCCACTCCTTTCATCTCAGCTAAAAGCCGACAGTGCCCAAACTCTCCTCCCTCCCCCACGTAGTGACGTGGCGGCGATACACAGCTGTTAGCGGCTGCTACTTGTCTGACTGATATGCGTGGCTTTTCTATCGCTGTTTTTCATGTCCATAAGTGAGATATTTGGGTGGAACCTTATATATTTATAACCTGTATAAATTGACGAATCTTATGGTGTAAATATTTTCCAAATAAGACTTATGAATAATTTTCTACAACAACTAACTTAACGTATTGTATAAATTGTGACTTGAAAAAGTTAGTCGGCTACTACTTTTTTTATTTTTTGGTCAGGTAAGTTTCGTCTGCACGAAAGTTGTAGATAATAAAATGAACTTTACACTTTGTATTTAAACTTTTTTTCTAGCGCGTCTAGTTTTCCCAGAATCGCAGGTTGAACAGACCGGAGAGCGAGCTGATTAGTGGAGCGCGCGAAAAACCCGGGCGGCCGCGTCTTAACTCGAGCTACTGCTCCAGTTTTTCCACTTTAGGGATTTATCCCAAAGATGGGGTATGAGACAATACTTGGAGAAATGAGGGATAAATTGGGAATTTTTGTTTTTTCGTGGGACATTATCTTCCGTGAATTGTAAATTGGACACACTGTTTTGCTCGTACACGCTGTTTCGCGCGCCTACAGTCTTGTAAACAATTGTTGTTCGTGTCAATATAAGTGTATTATTTGCCTATTTAGGTTTAGTTTTGTTTGATAAGCTGTTTATTAGTTTAAAATGTGTTTGAATAATGGTGGCCTTTAGTGTAGCTTCTTGCAGAAACGACTCCCGAACTTAGAATACTATTTATTACTATTTAACTATTATTAAAATTATAGACATCTAAACAACAAATGTCAGTTGTCCTGGAACAAGAGGAAAATTGCCCAAAAGAATGTAAAATGGGCTAAATCACAAAAAAATAATTTCAAACTGTTGTAAGTTATTGTTTTTAGTCAGTTTGTAAGAAAGATTTACATGTGTACTTATGTAATGAAATTGCGATATAAATCAAATTAACTCATGTTTGTTTTTTTATACATCAAAGGTTTAAAATTGTTTGATGGTAGTTATTTGTAAGACATAATGGACAATCGTAAATAATTATGATGTACATGTAATTAATTATGCCAGACCCAATGACGGGTCGGGTGTGGCGGCAGGCGCGTCGCGGGCTCGCGGCCGAAGTAGTCTCCTTTGTTCAACCTGAGTTTCTGGGAAAACTAGACGTGCTAGAAAAAAAAGTTTTAATACAAAGTTTAAAGTTCATCTCATTAGCTACAACTTTCGTGCAGACGAAACTCACCTGACCAAAAAATAAAAAAAGTAGTAGCCGACTAACTTTTTCAAGTCACAATTATGACAATACAGTTAAGTTTTTCTTCATAAATAATTATTTTTCAGTCTTATATAAAACATATTTACACTGTTGAATTCCTCGATTTGTGCAGATTATGAATATACAGGGTGTCCCAAAATTATGGTAAAATATTTTAGTATATAATAGTACAGGTAAAAATAAGAAAAAAAGTTCATATAAACATAGTTCCAAAAATGCTTCGTTTTCCGTCTGTGTGTCTGTTTGTGATTTTTACATATTTAATCATATCTCATGAACCTCTTAACTTATAAACTTCAAACTTGGTACATGGATGACCACTATTAAGACCTATTTTTGTAAGAAGTATCAAATTTCTACTTTGTACCATTTCAAAATGGCGACTGTTTTTTGTTTTCAAAGCTAAATATCTTAAAAACCGTAAATTGTAGAAAAATTATACAAGAGACAAAAAAGTTGTGAAATTTAATCCAATTAACGCTGATATTAAGATTATGATGATCGGACTACGAATAACGGAGATATTTTAATTTTTCCAAATAAAAACATGGATATTTCTGTCAGTTTGTTCTAAAGGACCATGTTTTTATTCAGAAAAGTTAATATTTCTCCGTTATTAGTAGTTCGATCATCATAATCTTAATATCAGCGTTGATTGGATTAAATTTCACAACTTTTTTGCCTCTTGTATAATTTTTCTTAAATTTACAGTTTTTAAGATATTTAGCTTTGAAAACAAAAAACAGTCGCCATTTTGAAATGGTACAAAGTAGAAATTTGATACTTCTTACAAAAATAGGTCTTAATAGTGTTCATCCATGTACCAAGTTTGAAGTTTATACGTTAAGAGGTTCATGAGATATGATTAAATATGTAAAAATCACAAACAGACACACAGACGGAAAACGAAGCATTTTTGGACCTATGTTTATATGAACTTTTTTTCTTATTTTTACCTGTACTATCATATACTAAAATATTTTACCATAATTTCGGGACACCCTGTATAAGGTTCGACGTAGACATTATTGTTTAGAAGCATAGAGGAGTGTGTAAACGAGGCAAGACATACACTGGTGTGGCGCGTTCGCCGTAGTGAGTCTGTATCGCCGTGACGTCACAGCCACTGCCGGCTGGCATCACTTTTTGACTCCGCGCGGCGCAGCCCTTCTATTCTGTAGTCCTGCTTGGAATTGAGCAATTGTCATGAGTATTTACTTCTAGATAAAAATAATAATGGTACAGTATTGAAGAAAATTTTTTAAAATAATATGGTTAAACTTAGAAGTCACTTCCCATAATACTGAGATTATTTACCAATGTTCTTTATAAACAATATTTCTTGTGAATTCTTTATCACCTTTCAGGAAATGATTTGATTTAGGTTAAATCATAGATAGTTCAAGTTTATATCGATCAACCGTACTACAAACACAGAACATCACTTAGTACCAAAATAATTGCAAAAATCATATTATTTTAATAACACAAATTTTTACATAGTTACGAGTTACTTTTAGCGAATTTCCCCTATAGGGAAGAAGCTATTACCGTAGGTCTCATGGTAAGACCTAAGCTTGGGACCACTATAACTTTTCGTTTTGGGGCCCCTAGAAGCAAAAAACACTATTCGTTCGAATTTATATATATATATATATATATATATATATATATATCTATGTGTCTGTTAGCACGATAGCGGCCGCAAAAATGGTCCGATCTTTATGAAATTTGGTACGGATATGTAAAGTGGTAATCAATTGGACGAGTTCGTGAACCAGCCCTATCGGACCACCTGAAGGGGGGTAAAGGGGGATAAAACCCCCCAAAAATGGGTTTTTTGAGTTTTTTACATATAAAAATAAAATTTATCAAATTTTTGTGGGCACCATTGAATTCAGCTAAAAAAACAAACAATTTAGTATTTTTGAAACACTGCTCTATGTCCATTGGTTACCGAGATATTGAAAGTGGTAAACACAGTACGTTGTCCCAATGTTAACCTTATGGGAATTAAGTAAAATTCTATATCTCGCTTATTTCTCAACATATCTCAATAAAACTTGGTAAATAGCTTCTTCTAGTTCAGATCTACTAAATATTGAATTAAAATCACCCAGTTTTAATATACCTGTAGCAGCACACCTGCATACTCATTCCCCATGTTATTCTTATGGAGCTTACAAAAACATGTCAAATCTCGCTATGTTGGATTGAAATATGTTGTTTTGCATTTGAAATTCGCTGAGTATGCAGGTCTGCTGCAACGGGGGTATTTTGTTATTAGTTTGTTTTTTGTTATTTTTACGTATAACAAACACATCACAGTTGAACAAAATTAAAATAGTTGATGAAAGCCTTACAAATTGTTATATTTAATCAACTTCATCAAGTGCCTTAATCCGGCTACTACAGGAGTAGTTTAGGAGGAGTGGAGTAGTGATCATAAAAAAACCCTAGCGAATGAAATAAGTATAGATTTTGTACTATAATAAAGAAGGATTGTTTTAATTTAAATATTCTCCTCTAAAAATACAGGAGAATAAAAGAGGGGTATATTTTTTTGTATGTGCTCTTGGCTCCTTCAAGCCAAATATTCATATTTTGCTCTGAAATAAATTTATCACAAGAAAAATGCTTACTGGTACTACAGTCTTAATTTTGTGACCTTGACAGGTAATAATTTTTTGCAAAATTGTTCCGTTGGTTTTAAAGTTGCCAACTCAACGGTAATGATTTGGCAACTTCTAATCAATGCTCTTTAAATCCAGTAACAAGACATTTATGTAATCAATTTTTTTGCCTTTCTTTGCCAAAAAGGTCCTCTTCTGAATTGTGTATTCAATGTACATTTTGCTGCCCAGTGCGACATCTTCATAGAGTAGTCTTGCTTTTTGAAATAATACCTCAAATCACTTTCGTAATTTTATTATAGCAGCTATCAATACTGATATATCAATATAAAGACATGGATACTAGAGTTAGCCTATTTAGCATCAGGATTGTTGGATATCCTCAACATCTAATCATCCCAACACAAAGGTCCTGTTGTGCACTGTTGTACTCAATGTACTGTGAGTGGACATTTTGCCCCTCAGTGTGGCATCTTCATAGAGTATTCTTGCTCATATAACTTTACAATTTTGAAATATACATTAAATCACTTTAAATTTTATGGTAACAGCTATCAATACAAAGTCAAAGATAGTAGAGTTAGTCTACTTAGCATCGGGATTGATAGGATATCTTCAATGTAAAATATTTTCCCAAAAAGATATGCTTCACTGACGTCTGTAATGCTCTGTATATTGTTTACCTTTATTGTCAGAGGCCTTGAGGATAATAACGTGGATGAATAATTCTTTGTAAAAAGGTCTCAAAACTGGGCTACCTATAACATTGCTTTTTACCATTACACATTAATGTGGAAGCCTTGGAAAACATTTTATGTTATGCTACCTTAAATATTCCACCCTACTTTATTTGTATTCTACTTTTATATATTTTAATAATTTTTTTGAAATGATTATCTACCCAGGTACATAGGTATTTTAAGTCAATGAATGAGAGATGAGTAGGTGCGCAAATTTTTAGCCTTGTTACTAAGGCTGACATTTTTCCTTAAGACAGGACTGTTAATTAATTGCCCAACAGCCAATGGCAACTAAGGGACCTGAACCATAATTTTGCCATCAATTATGAACTGGTTATGAGGATGGTTTTGTGGATGAACGTAGTATTTACTAGTGCAAATGTTTTTCGCCGCTAGGGAATGTCACATCCACAAGCTTTAAGCATCCAAAATAATTGTGTATTTAATAGTAATTTAATAATTGTTATTAAATAGATTATTCACATCACATTACAATAGGCCTATGACAATAACCTTTGTGATGTTTTTTTTTTCAATTACCGTGCTAGACAGTTGTTTTAATTATTTTTCGTTTATTTATTTATCGAATTTCCTATTCATATTTTTGGAATTATTTAGCTGATTACAAAAAGGGTTTTGAGAAAGTTTTCCAAACCCATTTAGAATTGATGATCTCAACTTTTAAACTCTAATAAAATCTTGTGAACTATTCAAGAACTCCATTTTATAAGATGCCAACCTCCAAATTTGGTTTGAACCCCAACTCCAATTTGAGACTTGAAATGTATTATATATATTTGTAGTTGATATTAAAAAAAGTCTTTTTCATCACTCTGTATACGAAAATTTCCCGTTACTCTACAGCTGAGATCTACGAAACCTCTCGATTTCCTTACGTCAAAACAAGTAATGATCAGCTGCTTTCTTGGTACCCAAACATTTCATTCCTGTACCCAAACAAACCATTTCCGTACCAAAACAAAATTTTGCCGTACCCAAACAAACGAATTCCTTAATTTGACACTTCAACCAGCTGATTTTATAAACTAAAATAGACAGCTCAGCCGTATTGTGTTTACTTATAGAAAAATGACTAAATTATGAAATGTTGGATCATTTTTTATAAGTTTGGTCACTTATTTGCATCGTGATGAAAAGTACTGTTCACAACTCGTCACAAAAGTACCATTTCGGGGCTCGATAGTGTTTTACTTGCTCGGCTTGCGCCTCGCAAGTAAATCACTATCTTGCCCTAAAATGGGCTACTTTCGTGACTAGTAGTGAAATATACTATTTGAGGTATGCCAGTATATAAAATTATTTTCACTGACGTTGACTTTATTTCTGTGATTTCCAGAATATATGGATTTGGAAGAAGAAATGTCTAAGGACAAGCAAGCATTGTTGGAAGAGTTTGAGCGTAGGAAGAAAGCTCGTCAAGTAAATGTTTCTACAGATGATTCTGAAGTGAAAAAAAATCTTCGACAGTTGGGAGAACCCATTTGCTTATTTGGAGAAGGGCCTGCTGAAAGACGTAGTAGACTGCGAGATTTACTGTCTAGGTACCCGAAATAGAATCCACAATTTATTCTAATCGAAAATGTGTACATATAAATAGTAGGCCTACTGATTTTGGTTCAATGATGTTTTATATTGCAAACTTTTTATTAGCATTACTGTATACTTACTATTACGAATAGTTGACGGAAAAACAGGTGTCTGTTTGATAACAAGTAACAAAAACTAAACTAAAGTTAGTTCAAGCAAAATTTAACTTTTGCAGGAAAGTTTTGGGGGAGTTTTATTGTGTTAAAGGATCAAGAATGTTTATTGACTTTAAACATAGTACAGTGCAATTAACAAAGTCCGTAAAAGATGTAGTACATACAATACTACTTGATCCTACAAATAAAAATTAACAGACCGATAACTAAATAAACTACTAACAAACAAATAAACTACAATAATAAACAACAGGCATATTCGGTGCTTGATTTGTAGAAAATGAGGTACTGGATACAGTTTACCTGAAGGTAAATGATCCCCCTCCATTCAAAGGATTATTTTATTATCTGTGTCAAAATAGGTTGTTAGGTTTATAAAAGACAAATTTTAATAAATAAAATAAAGACTACAAAGCCAAAAAAAATCCCAGTATAAATATAAATAAGTACAAGTACAGTATAAATATAAATATTCCAGTATGCTTTATTTTACATTCTCACTGAAACGATCGGCGAGAATCTATATAAATAAAATTAGAGTTTTGTCTGTACATTGCTTAGAATTACGAAATTTTTGGTTATTTTTGCGTTTTGAAGGTCAGAGAATCCGAATCAAGCCTTATCTCAATTTATGTCACGATGTGTGTTGGTAACGCTCAACATCACACTTTAGACCGCTTTTCACGCAAAAACTAGAGTATTGTTATGGCTGAAACTTTTTTTCTGTGTAGTATGCACATATGAGAAGGTTTTAGACGTCTTAAAACTAGCGTACGTCTTTTTGAAATTAAATAGCAAGCTTCTAAAAACCTACTTTTATTTGATTTTGACCAAGTTTGTTTTGAATTTCCCCATAATTCAAGGGGATGACGTTTTGTTTACATTTTCAGTGTTCCAAGCAGATGGTAATTTACCTATACCTTCAATGATGGATTCGTCGTTACAGATGTTTCATGATTTCATTCAGTTTTATGTTTTGGTTTATAATATTTATTTTTAATTGACATGTACTATATAAAGTTAATACTTTCCCATTCATTATACATTTATCAGGATTTTCATCCTGATCTGACCCTCGGACTCCACCACAGACCAAGGCCGCGCATAGTCCCTCTTTGATATTAATATCCAATGCCAGAATTATAAGTGATGAAATGTTTATATTCAAACAGATGTTAAACGCAAGACATTTCATATAATGTAAAACCAGATGTCTGTAAAATATAAAATAAATCACTGACTAGAGATACTTCAAAGTCCTTCCTTCCTTATAAGAGCTGTTAATGAAAGAGATAATGTAAAGCGTTTTTAAAAAATTGCGGGACGGCTATGTGATTTTGTTGTTATTCAAAATAGACCCTAAAAACATTAGAAAATACTTTGGTGGCATTTAATAAAGGAATTTTCTACTTTACGTACATAAACTTTCATGAAACAGGAATCTGCTTTAAGATTCAATAAGTACGCACGGTCTGCTGCGAAGAGGGTATTTCCTGCCTCAGGGTCACTCTACAGCACAGATTCAACATCGGCCTACTGGGTATAAGCCTCCCAGGCAGCGACACCCTTAAAGGTTTTGACGGCGGGGGCGTTGGAATGTGCTGGCATGTGTAGTATAGAGAGACCAAATAAAAATGCCTCGGGGGGGGGGGGGGGGGGGGGAACCTGCAATTTTTTAAGTACTCCCGTCGTAGCAGACCTGCGTTCTTAGCGGATCTACTTTATATTTGTCAAATACCACTGACCTATCATCGCATAGCCCGAACTACTTGAACTTGACCTAGAACCTTGAAACTTTTCATGGACGTTCCTATAGGGCGTGAGCATCCGCTGAGAACGGGTTTTTCAAAATTCTAAATTTTCATGGTTTTTCGGTGGGGTCAACGGTCTTAAATCTTTCTGTATAATTTAATGGATGATCTTTCGATTAAATTGTCAATTTTCATTTAATCAAGAAGGCGGTTTAAGCTTCACATACAGATAGGTCTCTACAGCTGATTTATAATTTGGTTCCTTTTGTCATGGTTTTATGGTTGATTTTTTATTTTAGGTGATATGTACAATATTAAAGTCATCAATAGTTTTTGTACCTTCTCTCTTTAATCATAAACTCAGTATGTGGCATCATCTTCATTTAGGCAGCGGGTGTTAAAAATCGTCATCGTGAGCGAAGCCACGGGCAACTGCTAGTGTAAAATAAAGTATGTGACCCAATGAGAATGAGGCAAGCCAACCATCTCACACTCACCCGTCGTCTGCTAGTGATCAAATGTAAAAGTCAGTGTTTTTGGAGCTTTGCATTTTTTACAAGAATATAGTGATATAGGTTGTAGTAGTTGAATCAAGTTAGTGGCTATTGAAGAAAAACTATCATTCTACCCAAAAACACTTTGAATGACAGACTTATTTTAATAAATAAAGCCATGATCTTTATTTAAAAATATACTTACTGCCTGTCCTCAGTGGACATGTTTTAAGTTTAAAATATACTTATCCTCTGGAAGACTTTAAAGCTAACAGTTTTAATTGAGATTTTTGGTTGGAGAGTGTTTTTAGTTACGATAAATTTAAAGTAAATACATTTATAAAAGAAAAAAAAGAGATCTATAATTTATACCAAGTACTACACACAAGAGATTGCAAATTCATCCGCCAAGTGAAATGAACTAACAGGAACGGAGATCAGCTGATTTTCTCTGGCTGACTACTGTACAGGAACCTACAGTTAGTTGTGTCATATACTGAGTCCCAGTACAGTGGGGGAGAAGAGGAAAATATTAGAGTATTTGAGCTAAATCATCATGCATCGAAATAGTCAAAGATTTAATTATAAATTTAATTAAGCTTGCATGAGGAGGAAGACCTAGCAAAGTCATTAACCATTACAGCTGAAGCTGGAAACTTACTTTTACAGGAAAATGAAAAGCTAAAACAAGATATCCGATATAAAATTGTCAAAAAGTAGGGAGCAGCTCGAGCTAGAAGATAAAATTAAAGTACTGGAAGAAGAACCTGAAAACTAAATCAGAAACACTATATAAAGGAGAAAGCAGTACATCAGCTCTTTATGGTAACGGACAAATTAAAAGAAGAAGAATAATGAATGAAAAAACTATTAATGAGCTAGAAAAAGAAAACAATTGTCTTCCCCAAGAAAAAGAAAGATTACTGGAAGACAAGGGTCGACTTTAGGAACTGAACAGGAAACAAGAGCTACAATTAAGCAGAGAGAAAATTGAAAATGAACAGGAAAATCAGGCAAGTAATGCAACTGAAATCAAGACTCACCAGGAAATGAACACCCAAACAGATTCTAAAATTGGCTTTATTGTTTCTCTGTTAAATAATGTCTGGGTCACTGACGATATCAATCAAAGTATAAAGGAGAAAGCAGTACATCAGCTCTTTATGGTAACGGACAAATTAAAAGAAGAAGAATAATGAATGAAAAAACTATTAATGAGCTAGAAAAAGAAAACAATTGTCTTCCCCAAGAAAAAGAAAGATTACTGGAAGACAAGGGTCGACTTTAGGAACTGAACAGGAAACAAGAGCTACAATTAAGCAGAGAGAAAATTGAAAATGAACAGGAAAATCAGGCAAGTAATGCAACTGAAATCAAGACTCACCAGGAAATGAACACCCAAACAGATTCTAAAATTGGCTTTATTGTTTCTCTGTTAAATAATGTCTGGGTCACTGACGATATCAATCAGATGTACTTTGAGATGATGAATAGCATTACCCCGAACAGTAGTAAATGTGCTATACTAAGCCCAATAAGCAGTCAAGCAATAAAAATTTTGGATGATTTCAACTTTATTACTGAACCACTTAAACTCCAGGATAAATTACATGTAAATATTCCTGTTAACAATGCTGGAGCCTCAGTAACTACATCAGGGTCACACTGGAGTCTGCTGTACTGCAATAAAAAAGTAAACACTTAGAGTAGAATAGAATAGAATAGATTTTATTTTCCAAACATTCGAACAATACAATCAGGTTTACACTTTTATCATTGTCCAAACTAATTTCTTCATCACTTTGTCCTTTTCCTGCACAGATTAAACAAAAAATAATCCTTCAGTAGGTATTACATTAACACAAAATATTTCTTAAATTAAAAAGTGGAATTATCTAAACTTAAACTAAATAAAAAAGACAATAAAGTAAACAATTAATTTGGAAAAATTTAGGGCCTCAGAGGCAAAAGCCTTTTAGAGGTTCCTTATCACATAATAGATAACTATATCATATCAGCATAGGTAATGAAACTAAGCGTTAAAAACCCTTTCTATTTTCAATTGTTTTGAAATATTATAATTACTTCATAAAAAATGCACTTCTGTGTTTTTGAGTTTAAAGAAGACTATAAACTTACAAGAACAATTTAAGAGAGAGAAAAAAACATCATTCAAACATCGATCTTTAACAAAAAATCTATACTATTAAGAGTCAAGAGCCACTTCCTGAGCCTACTATTGAAAATTGGGGAGTTTTGAGATTTTCTTATTTCTTCAGGTATTTTATTATACAGAATCAGAATCAGAATCAGATCAGCTTTATTTCAAAAATTATTTACAATACATCATTAGATCTAGCCTATAATCCTTACAAATTACATAGTTAACATACATTTACTTAGGCTGTTCTAAAAATATGAAATTTCTCCTACATAGGCTTTATAGCCCGTGCGTAAGAGAGTGTCGTTATCTTTTTTTTTTAATAATAATTACTTGAGCTGAGAATTTAAAGATCGTGGTGCCAAAAATTTGTAACTCAAGGTAAAAAAAGTTTTTACTATGACTCGACACTTTTTTTACTATGACTCGATAATCAGCGGAATGTGGACTCAGGCAAGATATTATTTTCAAAGTTATCAAAGAACGATGCCGAACCACTGTTCAGGTGTGTGAAGTCTCCTCAGCAAAGTAATTCTTATGACTTTGGGATTTACATGCTGTTAACAGTGGATTGGATAGTTAATGCTATTATAGACAACAAAAAGGTGTTATTTGAAGAAATCCCTCAAGTAACTGCAAAACATGTCATTTTGAAACGAGCCAATCTTTCCTATTTCTGGATGAATTATTGTCTGAAGCACCTAACACAATCTATTGTGATGGATCTTATGTTTAAAGAGGACAAAGACTGCAGTAATCCAACGTTAAATGAAATAGGGGTCGATCAAGAGAATAAAAATAACAAGACAAGCCAATCAGCTGTCATTTTGGACAACTCTGTGGGAATAAGTACAAATGAAAATGAAACGGCGAATCCCTGGCAAGTGGTTCTACCAACACAGAAAAAAAACTTACACTCAATAGATGACAAAAAACCTAACTTTCTGGCAAGAACAGAGATTACCCTAACAAATCAATTTGAAATCTTAAATGAAGTACAAGAGATGGAATTATCGGCAAGACTCGAGAAGGTGGGTTTGAACAAAGCGAACAAAAGGAAAAACCACATAAACCTCAGATAGAGAATAAAAAAACAAAAAATGAAGAGAGAACTCTGGTTAACTTCTACTCTGACAGTTAAGGCAGAGGTGTGGGGCAGCAAATAAATTAAGTAAGCAGGGGAGAAGTGGGAGTTCATTCAACCGTTATGCCAAATGCCACAGCTAAAGAAGTCTATAAACAGGCCAAAAAAGCAAAAAGTAATGTTTGTATCATCCTTGCGGGAACAAATGATTTACTGCAACGAAGAGTAGAGGATATTATAACAAACTGGAAGAGGATTTGAAATACTTAAGTGACGAAGAAAAGGTTTTTGTGACCACAATACCTCAACGTTTTGATATTAACATCACAGACCCAATACAGGACGAATTGGCAATGGTTAACAACTATATTCGAGAGATCGTTATCAGAATAAAAAATGCTGACTGGATTGATTTACACAGGTTTTAGAGGTTTCATTTTACTCACCAAGGACTCCAGCTTAATAATAGAGGAAAGAAAAAACTGGCTTATGTTATTATTTACGCCTTGACAGCAAAAACACCCTCTGAGTTATATAAAACAACAGAATCTAAGTTTACAAAAGAGAGCATAAGGGCCATTGAAGGAAACATGAAAAATTAAATTAAAATATTTAAAAGTGATGAATCTGTAGCTTTCTTTCATTGCATATCTGGAGACTTAGGGAACGAGAGACAAATGAGCGCTGGTGTGGCAGTGGTGTTTCCAGAGAACTTTGGGAAACCCAATAAAGTGAATGTTATCAGAAGCCATTTGGCAAGCCAGCATATTAAGAATGGAGCGACCATATATAATCTAGTGCAAAGCCAGTTTTTAATTCCAAGCCTAATGAAAAAGATTATGATATAGCTTTCCTACAGTTAACTGACAGTTTTGTTCATGGCAAACATAAACGCCTGATTTGTCCGGCTATGGGTTGCATTTGTGACCAGATTAACCCACGAATCTTTGTTGATAATATTGTTAAATTTCAAAAACAAACAAGAGCGGACGTTTCTGTTGTGGTGTATGATGAACATTCTACAAGACGACTAAGAAATGGGTTGACTCGTCAGCACTTTGTGAGCAACTTGATTCAACTAATACAGCTTCATACAACAGACCATAAGAACAAATCAGAAGCAGATGACAACACCGTACAGCATTTAACCCATTGAATCCCAAGTTTTTTTATTTCTCAAGTTTTAATTGAAATGTTTTTATTTTGTTTGTATTTGCTCTAATTTTTTTGATTATGACCTTTCTGATTGTCCATATGTTGTCCATAAGCTGGATTAAATAATAAAAAATAAAAAAACGTGTCCTCCTCCTCTATACAAGGGTAAAAAGAAGCAAAACTGGTGTTCACTGCAATCCCTATTAAACGTACAAATGCCGTCAACTTCCACCCAAGCCGGTCACCGTTTATTTTAGGTGGGCCCTCCCACCAACTACACCACACATTTGCAAGCCTAATAGGGATTGCGCATGAGCGGGATTCGAACCCGCGACGCTCCGAAGGTCTGCGACTTTAACTCGTCAGTCAACGCCTCAGACCCCACGGCCACGTACACACAGTCGGACGGACGCTCGTTTGACTCATAAAGCCTACGGCTCTAGCGCAACCTGGCGGCAAATCATTGAACCACGGCTCTAGCGCAGCCTGGTGGCAAATCATTGAACTAGGTGAGTATAACTCCCTTAAGCACCACCAGAGGCTGCAGACGCATCGGCGCGTCCGTGGGATCTAACAGGTTAATAGAGCAAGAAGAACATGAAATTCCAAATTCAACATCCTTGAGAGACTTTCCACCTTTACCAACTTGTGCTAACTCAAATTTTCAGAAAAATTTACCACCAGTTCCAAATTGTGTATAACCAACCGTTTTGCCTTTAAACTGCCCTCCAGAACAAACCACAAATCCCAGTTGAGATATAGTAAAAAAATTTCACATAATGTAAAAATTTTTCACCAAAATATAATGGATTTGAGAACACGTTTAGAGTCATTAGAAATAAATTTAGGTGAACTAAATCCATAAATTATAGTTTAAACAGAACATAATCTGGCAGTAAATTAATTAGGAAAAGTAAATATTGAAAATTATTCAGTTATTTCACAGTATTCTAGAACAACTAAATCGGGAGGTGGAGTTGTTTATTCTTTCAAAAGAGGGAGTAAATGCAAAACAGTTGGATTTTTAAACTATCAGTGATTTATTTACAGATCAATTATTTGAATGCTCAGTTGTTAAATTTAAATTTAAAAAATTTAGTTTTATTTTAGTAGGGATTTACAGGAAGCCTTTTAAATACCCCTTTTGCAGCAGACCTGCATACTCAGCGAATTTCAAATACAAAACAACATATTTAAATCCAACATAGCGAGATTTTACATGTTTTTGTAAGCTCCATAAGAATAACATGGGGAATGAGTTTGCAGGTTTGCTGCTACAGGTGTATTAAAACTGGGAGGTTATAATTCAATATTTAGTAGATCTGACCTAGAAGAAGCCATTTACCAAGTTTTAACAAGATATGTTGAGAAATAAACGAGATATAGAATTTGACATTTACCATAAGGATAACATTGGGACAACGTACTGTGTTTACCACTTGCAATATCTCGGTAACCAATGGACACAGAGCAGTGATTCAAAATACTGAATTGTTTGTTTTTTTGAGCTGAATTCAATGGTGCTAGTAAAAATTGGATTATTTTTATATTTATTTGTAAAAAATTCAAAAAATCCATTTTTGGGGGTTTACCCCCCTTTACCCCCCCTTCCGGTAGTCCGATCGGGCTAGTTTACGAACTCGTCCGAATAATTACTACTTTACATGACCATGCCAAATTTCATTAAGATCGGACAATTTTTACGCGAGTTATCGTGCTTAAAGACACACACATACAGATATATATATATATATATATATATATATATATATATATATAAAGATATATATATTTATGAAAATGAACGAATAGTGTTTTTGGCATCTGGGGACCTCAAAAAGAAAAGTTATGATCGTCTTGGGATTATGTCTTACCATGAGACCTACGGTAACAGCTTCTTCCCTATAGAGGAAATTCGCTAAAACAAAGAATTTCTCAAAAAATTAAATTTTATAATCCAATTTTTAATAGATAAAGAAAAGTACCTAATTGTGGCAGGCGATTTAAATATTAACATTCTAGAGAGTTCATATGAATCAAAAGAGTTAAATAACATTTTGGCCTACAACTTCTGAATCATGCATTGACAATATTTTAACTAATATTTATATTAATCGACAAGCTTTTTCCCATAAGCTCCTTTTTTTATTGTCCTCCTTTTTTCTCAGCCTGTGTGCAACGTAGCAAAAATTGAAGAACACCGATTGATAAAATTGTATTTTTCTGTAGATGTGCACAATCCCATCAAAATTTAAAATAGTTTTTAGATAAGCAGAAAATTGAATTATAAATTAAAAAAAAAATAACATCAGCCTTATGAGTTGCCATGGAGGGGATAGAATAACAAAACAGAACTGTATATTTTGTCATCATATGGAGCTGGTAACACATGCTATTTTTCGTTGAGTAAAGATTAAAAATAGAAAC